>JAMPIV010011937.1:0-146401 GCA_024509875.1 Oreohelix idahoensis
ATGGTTTTGTGACTTACAACTTAAACTATGTTCCTGCATATAAAATAAGAAAGCCGGAATAAAACTATGTGCGAATAATACATAAAACGGGGTTGACTAGATAAAGTACACAATATAAATCAATAAACAAATTCAAAAAAGCACGTTATAATCAAGATAGGTTTTAGAGGATAAAATTTCTCTGATTTATCTTTACTGAGTATACCGTAAAAAATATAAGATTGTCCCTTTTCCCGCAATGGTTTGGGACATTAAGGTACTTTGTTAGAGGTAGATTTTAATGTTCTTATGGTCCGCATACTAAGCTATCGAACGGTTCTAGGAGCTTAGGCAAAGAAATGATGATAAATAAGAAACAGAGTACGAACATAGTCCAGGTTCTCGCCCAAATTGTGCGCAGACCCATCCCTCCGCAAGTTTCCCAAAACATGTGAACTGCTACACTTTAGACTACTTATTAGGAAAGTGAAAACACGTATTCCCAGTGTTTGTTCGAGCGAGACCCACTCAGAACACCGGCTTAATACCAGTATGTCTAGTACAAGCCGAATATAAAAAAAAAAATCATCAAGGATCTGACAAGAACAACCGACACCACACGACTAAGCACTATCAGCCATCATCAAAGTCAAGTCGATAGACATAACTCAACATATTAACACCCCCACCATCCTCGCCGCACCCTCGGCCGCCCCCTCCACGCCCACCCGCTAAAAACCCACCCACAAATTGAGATCTCAAATAGTCTCCAAGCCCAACCACCGTGCCCCATCTGTGCGCCTTATCTCAAACATCACATAAATGACTTCAGAGTCAAGTGAACTCACCGGCCGTAACA
Organism: Oreohelix idahoensis; assembly: GCA_024509875.1. Lineage (NCBI taxonomy): Eukaryota > Metazoa > Mollusca > Gastropoda > Stylommatophora > Oreohelicidae > Oreohelix > Oreohelix idahoensis. The sequence continues at coordinate 839 of JAMPIV010011937.1, forward strand.
CGATCCATCAGCTCGTAAACAGATACCATACCGAAAGTTAACAATAACAAATAACCTAACACAAATGTCCCGTACTTAGCCATATAACTCCTTACAGTACAACCCCCCTCCATATTATAAAAAAACCAACACTCCGTCGCTACTAATAAAATCTCAAACCAGGCCACCCCCCATAAACACCAGGCCACCGTTTCTCTTGCCACCTACCTTCACCCACCGCCCATTCCCCTCTCAGTCCCGAACAATTTCCATCCTACGAATAACCAAATTTCGCCAGTAACCCCAGTGCGCAAATTTCCAAAACAACTACGGACTGTGGACAGGGAAAAGAGCCCAAAACCGAGTAACACCAAATAATGGAAAAATAAAAAAGTAAGTGTAAAAAAAACCTATCCATAACTATCCCCAATTGTTATAAACCCTGACGAACCACCTCTTCCTAAACCCCACCCCATCAGTGCTGGTGCACATAACGAAGCCTCCTCCCGCTTTTCCACACTCCGTCTGATCTAATATGAAACGTGCAACACCACCTCGAACCCCACGCTCATCGCGCACCGATGCGAAAGGATACAAAGCCTTCCCTCCCAAGCAGATGTTTAAAGAATCTTAGATTTAATTAGGTTCTCGCCATTTACAAAAAAAAATTAGAAGCTACGGACACCCCTTTTCCCATCGTCACGATGCTAGCAGCTCCCATGTCATTCTACAAAATTCGATGAATCCCATTGCCAACCGACGGCCATTACTTATAATTATGCAATTATATATCGTGTAACCCTAACCAACAATGGGAACAACATTAAACCTCCCACACACCTTGACAGTCTAATGTCGCGCACCGCTGCCAGCTATCCGAGTTACTGCTTGGTCAAGTAATCCCTAATCCCCTTTACTCCAAATATCCCCTATCACAAAATACAATAATTGCACCTTACAGCCAACACAACTGCAACCACGTATGCCCCAACAGATTCCCGTCACCCAATCCTCCCGTCAAAACTCGGAATATTTTTTTTTTCTTTCCACCCCTCCACTTAAAACACGAAACCAGGCAAATCAATGTAGTGCTCTTATAAAACCATACAAGCAAAAAAAGGCAATTAAGCAATACCAAAAGAATTACTCTACGTGCGGGTTGTCATGCATATTAGGCCGATGGGTTCTTGCACTTAACAAAGTCTATGTGACAATGTGTGCGTTGGATCTCAAATTTTAGTTTATCCTTTCCCGTTTTTTTTTTCCATTTCGCAGGATATTACTCCGCCATTTTTTTTCCACATTGTTAAAATTGTCCCGCAACAAAAATTTAAGTTCACCCATGACTGAACTGGGGTTGCAACACTAAAGCTCCCGTCAACGTATCTAATAAGTTAGTGAACGGATCCTCCTGAGAGAAGAACCACTAATAAGGTAAGCCTTCTGTATGTAATTGAATTGAATAAGTTCATCAGCAAAGCTAGAAAAACCATCCCAGAATCGCTTGTGGCCATTACTTAGATGTATTCAAACCAGGTCCCCTGAAAAAATAAAATCCCGGATACAGGACGTTCCAACCCACAACTAAAACGACAAAACCACCAACACCACCCACACAACACAATACTACACTATCACAACACGAACATAACTACAAACACACTACAATAACATATACGAGCACACAACACTGTACGACTACTAACCTACTAGCAGTCACAGGTTCACGACCCTGAAGCCCAACATACACTCACACAATTTCTACACGCTACACATCACACACACCAACCGACCCCAAAACATTACTTCACTAACATTTCTCCTAACCACGAACCACAATAGAACCCCATATACCACAAAAAATTTAAAACCCTACGGACATTCTTCTCTCAATCTTCCCCGCCCTAATCTCCGAACCTCCCAGACCCCATCATGCGACATTTCGAGAATTCCTGCTGCCAGGCCTCCACCGACCCTACAAACAACAACAAATGTCCTATATCTAATAACAAAACTATACACAACATAAAGTTCCCAACACAGCACACCCACAAGAAAAACACACTCAACTACTCTAGCACTAAACCCCAACCCGCCCAAACACATTGCGAGAACACCAGACAAATACACTAACACCCCCCGAGCACTAACATCACACGACACCACATCAGCACCACAGCACCTACAAGACTTACCAACCACACACAGCATCGAACTATACGGAACACATCACAGTGGCTATCAAGTCACGACTAACACACGAATCAGCAACACTTCACCCTTCCGTAACAAAAAACCCTGTTTATATACAATACTAACCCGGCCTCCCCTCCCGCACCAAGCTTTAGGAAACCCAACACCTCCCCCCCATCCCCACCTACCGCCTTTATTCCCCTCACCGAAATAACATCCCGCCTACCTAATGATACGACCTTAAAACACCACTCGTATTCCCCCATTCCACACCAGAAGTGCGAAAACAACCTAAGAACTGTATATAATCTATTTATTCCACATCGGCGATCACCACACATGAACCTTACTCCACACCAACTAACTGAAGGCATAGATAACTTATTGTATCCAGTACAAATTTAACACCGACTCTAGCGACTCCTGTAAAATTTGCAGTCAGCAACTACGGGGACAGTCTGGGGCTGGATTTGGCAAACTTAAATTTGACATTATATATTATAGTGTATTTCCTTGGAATGCTTGCAACAACTACTGGGGTAAGTGCATCTGAAAGTGGCCATCAATGGTACCTATACATTGTAGCGGTATGGCAGCTTGCGTACCCTGACAATCCCCAGAGCTATGCCAGTGGGAGTTTTACTCCTGGTAGGTTCAACCAAGCTGGACTGGTCTGTGTGGGTAGGGGTCAGACAAAGCTGGTACCCTGGTCCTCCAGGTTGGGGGTTTTAGCATAGGGCTGACACCCCTGTCTATGTAAAAAAAACAATGAAGTTACGGAAACAACAATAAATGAACAAACTTTGCTGCGGATGGACATTCGGAGTCTGTGGCTCGTATGACTGTCAGTGGTGAAAGCCGAAAGGAAGCCACTGACATGAAAACGGAAGTCCTGACCGCAAAACAGGATACAAGAATAGGATTTTGGAATGTCAGGACAATGAACGAGACAGGTAAACTAAGACAGGTCACGGCAGAAATGAGAAACTATAAGTTACACATTCTAGGGATAAGCGAGAGCAGATGGACAAGTGCAGGAAAAGTTAAAACAGCAACAGGAGAAACAGTACTTTACTCTGGAAGAGAGGATGGACAGCACAATGAAGGCGTAGCCATTATTCTACAGAAAGGAATAGAAAGGACATTACTGGAATGGAAACCCATCAACAACAGACTGATAAGATTAAGATTGAGAGGGATATTCACCAACACTACAATAATACAATGCTACGCACCAACGAATGATAGCGATGAGGAGGTCAAGGATGAATTCTATCAACAACTGCAGAAAGAAATGGAAGACACACCTAGATATGATCTTGTTATAGTAATGGGAGACCTCAATGCGAAAGTTGGTACACACAATACATATAATGAAAGAACAATGGGAAATGCGGCAGCGGAACAGGATATGAAAATGAGGATAAACTAATAAGTTTCTGTAGCATTAACAACCTGGTCATTGGAGGAACACTTTTCCCACATAAAGAAATTCACAAATTAACATGGGAATAACCAAATGGTCGAGACCGAAACCAGATAGACCACATCATGGTTAACGGTAGATGGAGACATGCATTACAAGATGTGAAGGTAAGAAGAGGTGCAGATGTGGGAAGTGATCACCATTTAGTAGTAGCAAAACTGAATGTGAAACTAAGAAGGGCTGGACCAACTGTAACTACACAGAAAAGGTTTGACATCAGCAAATTGAAGGACTCCCTTACCAGAAAAGCTTTTACGGCCGACATAAAGAAACGATATCTGAAGATGTCGTTACTGTTTGATTCTTATCACTGGACGTTACTGACCAATGTAAGTTATGTGGTTATACTGGTCAACTTCCCAACCTTACACAGCGTTGAATCTACAGGTCATGTTGACATAGAGTGAAGGTGTAAAGTTTCAGTTACGCGAATGATGGAATGTTCGGTGAAGTTGACAACTTAGTAATGGTACATTCATGCACTCGTATGCAAGTCAATGATGTTTGAACTGCTGTTGACCATTTCATATGTTTAATAAGGTGACACACATTCCGACAGGACGGATACAGTCATAGGTACATGTTGACACAGCAAATCATTAGGTACTTGAATAGTAGGTGGCAACAGCAGACATATTTCATGTAGCATATAAATACAATGGGCGATATAAGTCAAGCATTCACTGTACTGGAGGGCTATCGCCTCATACTTCAGCTGACTGAACGCGTCAGTGAAAATGAATATGTAAACATCAATAATGGTTCACTGATCGAACTTTTTCTTGGCTAAGTTTTCTTAAGTTGTACATTCGTTGAAAGTTCATAGCAACCATGTTCAACCACAGTAATGGGTTTTTCCATAATAGGAAGATCTCTGCATCATCGTCCGATAATAAGAGTTGTTTTCTGTTCTCTTGACAATGATCCGTTGTGGTAACGGGAATTCAAAATGGCTACCTCCTTGAGTTTCACTCACCCAGGAGGATAAATGATGAGCCGCAATTAATTCAAAATCTGAACATAAATGTTCTCAATGGGTTTCCATCCAGTTCTGAAATCTATAAGGTTGCTTCATGAAAATACCTTAGAGCTGTTGGATAACCTGTCATCTTCATCAGCATTCAAAAAACAATCCTAGCTGTACGAAGATAAGCTTGCCATCTAGGCCTAGCAAAACAGAGTTCATCAAAACAAAGGGTCTGGTATTACCTTGATTTAGGAATAAACACAATATAGAACATTAGGAGAATCTCTGACCATATGATCTTGCAGAGACACTATCTCCTTCCTAAAAATCATTCACAGAGATCACTTTTCAACATCCCTAAAGGACCAGCCCAGAAAACACAGCCATGACATCAGGCTCCTTCGTCGACACCCCATCGACGCATGCGTAGAAAAGCCTCTTGACCCCCTAGCTTCAGACCGAGAAATAGGCCGACATAAAAATACAAAGACTCAAAGATATAAGACCGAATCTTCTTAAATAGACACGGAATACATATATGTCCGGGCCATAAACATTCTAAGCCAGACCAATTTGTTTTCTGGCCATAACAAATGAGAAATGACATAGATCTAGCATTCATACGCCAGATCGATATTCAAGAGAGATCACCCATACAACAAAAGTATAAATTAATCATGGGTAGTCTAACTTTGACCGAGAAATATTTCTTTTCATATCAAATAGTCATACTGTACATTCCTACTTACAGTAATCCGTGCGTCGCATAACTCCACACAAAAGAATATGTGCGCAACAATATCAATTTGCTAAAAGTCAGGAAAAGACAATTACTGATGATATAGACCAGAATTTCAACACCATTTCAACAATATACAAAGAAAGCAGCAAATCATGCTTGGGATTCCAGGAAAGGAAGAAGCAAGACTGGATAACACCAGAAACATTAAACACCATAACGATGAGAAAGGAAATGAAGAGAAATAAATAGAAGCGAAGTCCCCCAAGTTAAAGCAACTATATAGCGAACAGTACAGTCAGCTGGACAAGGAAGTTAAACGCTAAACCCGAGCCAACAAAAGGAATTTCCTAGATGATCTTGCAAGACATGCAGAGGAGGCAGCACTGAGAAATGAACAAAGCACAGTATACAAAATAACTAAATTCATCAGCGGAAAACGAGGTGCAAGCAATATTACATTAGTAAGAGATAAGCAAGGTAATCTCATCACGACAGCAAAGGGACAGGAAACAAGATGGGCAGAGCACTTCAGAGAAACTCTGAACAAGGAACCACCAGAGACACAATTGAATGTTTCTGAAGCTGAAAACGATCTAGATGTGAATACAGACATTCCACGAAAAGAAGAAATCATCACAGCAATCAAAGGGTTAAAGAACGGCAAAGCTCCCGGCCATGATAACTTAAATGCAGAGCTATTTAAGACAGACCCTGAGCTAGCAGCAGAACTATTAGAACCACTATTTGCACAAGTCTGGAAAACGGGGAAAACACCATCAGAGTGGAACAAAGGAATAATTGTCAAATTGCCCAAGAAAGGAGATCTAGCAGACTGCAATAATTGGAGAGGAATCACTCTTCTCTCAGTTCCCAGCAAAATACTAGGCAGGATAATTATACAGAGAATTTCAAAGGCAGTAGACCACAAACTGAGGAAAGAAAAGCAGGATTTAGAAAGAACAGAAGATGTGTAGATCATATATTCACTCTCAGGAACATTATAGAGCAGTGCTCAGAATGGCAAAGACAGCTTTACATTAATTTCGTTGATTTTGAAAAGGCTTTTGACAGCATACATAGGACAGTTTATGGAAAATACTGAGGGCTTATGGAATTCCAAGCTGCATAGTGTCAATCATAAAAAGCCTCTATGCCAACTTTACGTGTAGTGTTGGGCAGAGCAACCTAACCTTTGAGGTGAAGACAGGAGTACGACAGGGATGCCCCTTATCAACCACTCTATTTTTAACAGTCATAGACTGGGTGATGCACCAGACAACAGAGGGCAGTCCAAGAGGAATAAGATGGACAACATTTTCTACATTGGAAGATCTGGAATATGCAGATGACATTGCACTACTAGCACATTCACATCAACACATCCAGTAAAAAACGGATAGACTTAATAAGTTTAGCCAGCAGGTGGGCTTGAACATCAATTTAAAGAAGTCTGAGGTCATGACGCTCAATGTGAGCAACCCTGAGCCCATATCAGTAAGGAATCAGCAACTGGTACAGACAGATACCTTCACATACCTAGGAAGCATAGTAACACCAGACGGCGGGGCAGGCAAAGACATCAACATCAGAATGAATAAGGCAAGAACAGCCTTCTTTAGCCTAAACAACAACTGGAAGTCCTCCCAATACAGCACAAACACAAAATTAAGATTATATCAGAGCTGTGTGCTTTCTGTTCTTTTCTATGGTGCGGAATGCTGGAGAGTTACAGGGAAGGAAATGTCGAAATTGTCCTCTTTTCACACAACATGCCTAAGAAAAATTCACCGAATCTGTTGGCCGAATACCATCACTAACAAAGATCTGCTTACTCGGAGCAAGCAAGAGGACATGCACACCATAATAGATGGCAGACGCTGGAGCTGGGTTGGCCATGTCCTCAGAAGAGACCCCGATGCTATCACCAGAACAGCTATGCATTGGACCCCAGAAGGAAAACGAGACCATCGAAACTAAACTGATTATTTTATAACTTATTGTTAACATTTGATCTTTTGGGATCGTCCTTTCTTTTCCTTTACCAGAGGGGAGAACCTATTTGATTAATTTTAATTTTGTCTGTAAACCATGATCTCTTGATGCATATGATTTATCTTGTGATTTTCTATTTATAATAAACTTTATTAAACCTTTAGTTATCGTGTCGGTCAACCCCTATCCAATATATGTTATACATAGTTTGTTTTCACGTTCGTGCGTATTTGTCACAGAATTGTGTGCATGTGAGTGCAGGGTAACTTGTATTTTCGAAAAAGAAGAGAAAGTGCGTCTGATTTAAATATCGTTGTCCAGATAGGCTGGATTAGATAAATTATTCTATCCAGGGACTGTCCTTTCTCTTACACGATCACCCTGGTGATAAAAACTATATCTTACTCCTTACTTTTACATTGTCATCACTATCAACTCTGCTGAGACAGGGATATAAACATCTATTACCTATCTGATAAATCATACACGACAGACCGTTAACACTGCAAAGACTAAGCAGGGTCATTTTGTTTGAAATTATATTATTCATTAGTAAAATTTGGACAAAAATACAATTTGCATTTTGAAACTTGTGCCTTAAAAAAAATCGCGCCACAGCCGGGAATCGAGCCCGGGACTTATGCTTCAGTGGAAACGATGATGACCATTACTCACAGGAAAGGATTCCAAACCAAAAAAAATAAAAGGCGGATTGGATAATATTTATCTTACTTACTTACTTAGTCGTTCCCCTTCTACCGTGAGGTGTAGAGGTTAGGAAGAGAGAGCGTCAGACTATCCTATCGGCTGTCTTCCTCCTGGCCTGGTTCCATTCTAGTCCTCGGTCCTTCAAAGATTGTCTAATGTTGTCTTCCTAGCGGACTCTGGGTCGTCCTGGGAGTCTGGATCCCTGGCTCTTTGTTTCCCATGCTTGTCGTGGTAGCCGATCTTCTCCCATTCTGCTGACATGGCCAAACCATCTTAGTTGGGACTGTTCTACTTGGGTCTGCAGGGGGGGGATTTTAGGCCTTGACGTATCGTCTGGTTGCGGACCATGTCTCTTCTTGTTACTTCAACCACCTTCCTCAGATACCTCATTTCTGAGGTTTGGATCTGGCTTTTGTGGGTTGTAGTCATTGCCCATGACTCGCATCCATATGTCAATACTGGGACATAGGTGGAGCGGTATACAGCCATCTTCGTTTTCTTATCAACCGCTCTCTTGCTGAGGAATCCTCGATTTATGGCCTGAAAAAGTCTCCCAGCTGCTGCTTTTCGAGTGGCCAACTCTTCCTCGATGCTTCCCTTTCGGTCTATAATAGCTCCGAGGTATTCAAAGTGGTCGACCTGATCCAGGACCTGTTCCCCCAGCTTAATCTGATGTCTTCTTTTTTCTCGGGATATCACCATATATTTTGTTTTAGAGCTGCTTATGACCACCACTCTCTTCTCCAGCTCTTTCTTCCAGACTTGCAGGTTGGATTGGAGATGTGCCTCTGATTTAGCAATCAGGGAAACATCATCAGCAAATGCCAGCTCTGAAATACAGACCTGTCTCACCTTCCAGTACCCCACTGAATACTTTCTTGTTCTCTCCTTACATGCCTTGATGACATCGTCCATGAAGAGTATGAAAAGATAAGGTGACAGGATATCACCTTGTCTTACACCAGTGGTGGTCCTGAAATCTTCTGACTTATGGTTTGTTGTCCTCACATAATTTCTGCAAGACTTGTAGAAGCTCTGTATAGCATGAATCAGAGGTGATGGAATGTTCTTCCTTGCCAAACAGTCCCAAAGTTTGCTCCAGGGGACGCTGTCAAACGCATTTTCCAGATCTATGAAACAAAGATGGATCTCACTCTTATACTTAAGGGCCTTTTCACTCAGCTGTCTGAGTGTGAAGATTAGGTCTTGAGTACTTCGGTTTGCTCGGAATCCGCACTAGACCTCATCCAATAGTGGCTCAGCTATGCGTCTGAGTCTCTGCTCTAGGATTCTATAGTAGATTTTACCAGGGACACTGAGAAGGGATATACTTATATGGTTTCCACATTGTCGATTGTCACCCTTTTTGAACATTGGTGTTATGATGGCAATCTCCCAGTCCTTTGGTATGGTCTTGTTGCACCACGCTGCCTGTAGGACCCTTAAGAGTAATAGGTCGCCTGATGCTCTCATGTACTTAACCATTTCTGGTGTTATACCATCATGCCCTGCTGCTTTGCCCATCTTGATTTTATCCAGTGCTGCCTTCAGTTCTTCCATCTTTATGTCATCTTCACCATCATTGTTTTTCTCTTCTGTGCTAGTGGTTATCATTTCTGATGCTTCACCATGCTCACCATCCAGGAGTTCTGAGAAATATTATTTCCATCTTTCCATTACTTCCTTCGGGGCAGTAAGCAATTTGCCTTGCTTGTCCTTTATAAATTTGAGAGGGCATTGTTTTTCCTTCCTCGTGTTCTTTAGGGTCTTACTGAACAATTTCTGGTTTTCTTGCGCATCTTTTTCTAGTTTTTCCCTAAATTCTTCCCAGGACTTCTGTTTTGCTGCTAGCACTTTGTTCGCAGCTTCTGTTCTGAGTGTCACATATTCTCTATATTTCTCCATTTGTCCTGTTGTGTTTTTAGCTCCTAAGTATTGTTTCCATGCCATTTTCTTCTCTCTTATTTTCTCTTTGACTTCCTCTGTCCACCAAAGTGTCCTCTTTCTCTTGTTCCCAAATCGGACTTCACCACATGCTTCTGCAGCAGCTGTCTTTATGATGTCCTTGAATTTACGCCAGAGGGTTTCCAAGTCATCAGGTTGTTCTTCGGTGTTGCTCACCGCTGCAGCAATAAGCCCCTGATATCTGGTCTTAACTTCTGGCTCTCTCAGCTTGTAGGTCTTAATGCTCATTTCTCCCGTTTGTTTACTTGGTTTCTTGCGTGATGTTGGGCAGTTCCTAGGCTGAGCAACTCTTTCAGTTGTTCTTTTGATTATAAGCAGGTAGTGATCACTTCCAATCTCTGGCCCCCTCCAGACTCTAGCATCCTGGACATATTTGAATGAGCTCTTCCTAACAATGGCAATGGCCAATCACTGACTTCTCATTCTTTGTTGGTTCATATCTAGTGTATGCATGTATGCGCTTATGGGGGAACTCTGTGTTTGTAATGATCAGATTCTGCTCACTGCAGAATCTAAGGAGTCGCTTTCCATGGATAATAGTTATCGATAACTAAAAATAGGCAAACAAAATTTAAATGTTGCTACGTTTTGAAACAGTGTTGAAAATTAATGCAACCAGAAAGACAGCTATTGAGTGAAGGATGTCAATGCGTGACAACCGATAAAGGTCAAAAGCTCCCATCTTCCTATCATCACTTTAAGGGTCACATCTCAATACTGATGCAAATTATGCACTGTTAAAACACAAAAACAAAAACATAGTTAGAATAACGAAACACGATTCCAGAGCTGAGATGTTATTTTTTTTCCCAGTCATCTTTCTCAGTTTTAACAGAAACGTTAAAATAAAACCCATCGAAAAATGGGTTTGTAGACAGTTTTATACATGAACACAAGCGAAAAAGCGACGTATAGATGGTTTTTATATCACAAAACTCAATTATTAAATCACCTTAATAGTGTTAATTGTTTTATTCCTCTACCTGCACATGGGTTAGTGTACGCCACCGACTGTTAGAAAAGCTTACCTACATTTACTAGAATGGGATTGAAACGATTGGTTATAATGGCTGAGCTATGTTACACAGAATCAATGTAAACTGAGAACGTGTCAAGATTTGGAAAGCTTAATATTACATACAATCATGTGTCTTCTTGTGACAGGAGCCTAGTTATATACTGAAGACTTGCACCACGTTTAGTGCTGAGTTTCCTGTTTTACTGGGAAACTATACGGGACATTAAATATAAATGATGTAACAACACTTAAAGTACGGTCCCAAAATGTCTCGTATTGTATTCAGAAAACGCGGTGAACAAGTCTTGGATATTCGCAGATTTCATCATATTAGTAATCACACAAATTATTTAACATTAATCACTTCCAAATTAACATAAAAACATTGTATACCCATCTATAAAGGACAACATTGTAATCGAATTAAGCGCTCGGCAGTTAACTCTTTACAGATGGTTGATTAACATTTCATGTCTCGGAATGACACTCGCGACAAACAATTATATTGTCAAGCCTTCATTACATTTAATTAATTCCTCAAGCGACACCAACATCAAACTCTAGACCTAAATATACTCAGACTCGTGACAGTCTTGAATACAACTCAGGGATTGATGACATTTTAACGCCTGGTGGCATCATGTAGGGCAACAAAAAATTGATTCCACTTTGTTCGGTTGGCAGCCATCCTTCGTACAGAGCCCCAACTCTGGTTCATTCTTTGCATCGCGGCTTCCACAGTTCTCCGCCAGGTTGTTATTGGTCGGCCTCTCTTTCGCTTTCCTTCAGGGGTCCATAGCATAGCTGTCCTTGTAATGGTATCAGGGTCCCATCTGAGGACGTGGCCAACCCAACTCCAGCGTCTGCCAGCTGTGATCGTGTGCATGTCCTCCTGGTTACTCCGAATAAGCAGCTCTTGGTTGCTGATGGTATTCGGCCAAACGATTCGGAGAATTTTCCTTAAACAGATTGTGTGGTAGGAGGACAGTTTCGACATTTCCTTTTCTGTTACTCTCCAGCATTCCGCACCACAGAGAAGCACAGAAAGTACACAGCTCTCATACAGTCTTAATTTGGTGTTTGTGCTGTACTGGTGTAACGGTATTGCCTCCCCTGCTTTGCAGTAGTGGTCCAACAGTGGCCAAAACTCAAGAGTATCTATTATAGGCTTCAATGGTGTCTATCTTTACTCAAGATTACTTTTGGCAGAAATGTAGATAGAAGAGTAGTATAGCTTCTATCACATGGGAGTCTTCACAAGATATTCAGATAAGCAAAAACAATTCTGGCTGTCGTAAAGCACGTTAATTCTATAATCTGCCGACCCTTTTATTAAGAATTTAGCAATGGTTTATTCTAGCTCGTTCAGCCCCCACCGCTGAGTTAATCAGTGGAATTTATAATTATAATATATATAGCTCTGTTTAGAGTGTGTGTTTAGTAACTTTGACTGAGACACAAACAAATAGTACATTTAAAAGGATTGAATCTAAGTTAAATTTGTAACATTACAAATAACAACATTTAAAAATCACTTTAAGTTTTAACAGTTGGAAAATAATTTGAATAGTTATGGAAAAGGTTTCATCACTTGGATGGGATTTAACTGAATAAAGGAGGTCACTTTTGGCAGCATATATTTTCACTTAGCTGCCAATGGTAGTTTATTCTCCGGCTGGGTCAGTTCCTTTCACTCTGCTCTCGCTTGTCTCTGATCAAAGTTCAGGCGCCGTACGTTCCCAGAACGTTCAAGGAGTAACGGCTAAGTTGGTTCTGCGTCTGTCTATAAGACACTCTTATGATGGCGTCTCGCAAAACGTCAGTCCACTTCTACCTTTACTTGGTTCAAGAGATAGTACTTTCTGCTGGTACCACCAATAACTTGTAATAGAAATACAAACGAAACGCTCTTCTGAGTATAACGTTTTCCAACCCATAATTATGGGTTCCTATCTTCCCATACCAGCATCCCATGTCAGAATTTACCCTCGATGAAAATTAAATTTAATCCCGCGGGATAAAACTTCCTTTACATTTAAACTGAATAGCTTTAGCTTTACTTTACATTAAATGAAAAGGTTAAACGTACTGATATAATATGTTTTACATTTACATCTCCACTGTTTGAAAAGTGTTCACAATATAAATTCATTTATGTTTCATTTACATTTACACTTGTGGAATCGTTTGAAACTTCTATTAATTAAAATGAATATTTTCACATAGACATTTTACACTGGTTTAAATCTTTAAAACTTACATTAATTTTAAAGTGAATGTGTTTATAGAGACATTTACACTGCTTTGAAAATGTAAGTATTATTCCCAGAATGTACATCATTTTTTTCATCTTTCCCTCCTTTCTCCATAGGGAACCTGGAACTACTTTATGCTTTTAGTTCTCTTTACGAAACTATCAATAAAGCAATCACCAGCCCTTGCAGTGGTGGTTCATGAATCATCATTCTAGATACTGAGGTTGCCAGCCCCAAATGACTTTGACATCCAATAGCGAGTTCCACACATTAAACTTCACATAGTAATATATACATTTATACATTAGATCATCTTCTTCTTCTTCTTCTTCTTCTTCTTCCGTCCTTAGCCACCGACCGTCAAAGCAGTCAGTGGCCATTACGCCTAGTGGCGTCTTAGGGCAACAGCAGATAGGTTTTCTTTGCCATTGTTTCCCATCACGCCTATTGGCGTCTTTAGGGCAACGGCAAATCAATCCATCTGCTGCTGTTTCCGTAATCGAAGTGACTGGCAAACGGGTGATCAGCCCGTTGGTACATTAGATCATATGTTAGTAATAAAATATGAAATGTAAATCACAACTTACGCAAATCCGGGCTACATACTTGTTTGCTCAGTTGAATAAAAGAGACGAATTGTTCTCTTACACGCGTCTGGGATTTCTTTAATTTTACAATAGATTGCCCCTTCTGACTCCGTGTTTTTTTTCAGTTTCATAGTCCCGGTGTTCTTTATTAAAATTTTTAAAATAATTTCATGTGCTTTGTAAGTCATCTGGTTCTCCAATAAAAGGTCCGATTAACAAAAAGGAATTATGAATCTAGTCTTCACTCTAACGAGGTCTGAGGTCTTGGCGAGCTTGAAATTCATAGTGAGATAAAACTGCGAAATGGTCAGCCTATATTCCCCCTCAATGTTGTTATGAATCTAGTCAGAAAGATCCAATCATTTCAAACATGTCGGGTGTGGCACATTCAAAATATTTCTTACAAGGAAAAATTTTGCAAAAGGTCACGTCTCCCATATATGGTAATATGATGTCTTGCATACACTCTCACAAACACATCTGTAGACTCATGTTGTCTAAAATAAAATAAATCCATGATTACTTTTAACCAAGTGACCGGAAACGATTATATCACACGTGTCTGCCCACAGGTGCCACACAGACAGTAATCTCGTTATCTGTCGTATGAGTACGCAAACTCCGTGTCTTATCGGGTATTTAAGCCAATAGCGCTGACCGATGTAGGTGTTAATCTGCCGCGTCTATAACCACCAATCTGGGTGGCGTCAAGCAAATGTCATATTTATCACCTACTGGATGATTTGATAAAATTAAATATCTGTTACTTGGCAGACAATTAAAAGAAAGACATAAAAGTGCGATAATTGACAGCACATAATAAAAATCAGTACCACAAGTGTACCGATACTGCCGGAGAGAACCACAGATCGGTAGAGGTCGTCAATTTCGTCACAACTGGGAAGACTTCCAAATGTTGTTGAGACTAGCAAGGGTTGTTCTCGCCTTATTCATTCCGTTGTTAATGTCCTTGCTTGTTCCGCCTTCCGGTGTTACTATGCTTCCTAGGTAAGTAAATTAGTCTGTCCGTTCTAACTTCTGTTTCCTTATGTTCTGTTGGCTCAGGATTGCCCACATTGAGTGTCATGACCTCTGTCTTCTTCAGATTGATGTTCAGACTAACCTGCTGGCTATACTTATTCAGTCTACCGGTTTTTTCTTGGATGTGTTGATGTGAATGTGCGAGTAGTGCAATGTCATCTGCATATTCCGGGTCTTCCAGTGTAGAAAACGTTGTCCATCTAATTCCTCTTGGACTGGCCTCTGTTGTCTGGCGCATCATCCAATCTATGGCTGTCAAAAATAACGTTGCTGATAAGTGGCATCCCTGTCGTACTCTTGTTTTCACTAAGAAAGTTAGATTACTCAATCGAACACAGCATGTAAAGTTAAAATAGAGGCTTTTTATAATGGAAACAAGGCAGCTGGGAATTCCATAAGCCCTAAGTATTTTCCATAGGCTTTCCCTGTGTATGCTGTCAAAAGCCTTTTGCAAATCAACAAAGTTAATGTATAGCTGGAGTTCTAAAATATGGTTCCGTTATTTTACTGTGAAATATCATTTAATCAAGGTATTTTATTTTTATTAACATCAATTCCAACAATGGCTTTTTTTCTTTGTTTTGATTATAGAAAAACCTAACAATTTAGTGTTCATCATCTGGTCATATTACGTTCTTACAAATATTTATAGAATTTTGACTTTTTTGCTCAGTAAACTGTATATTAAAAGAAAAAACTGAATTTAAAAAGAAAAAACTAGAAAACTAATTTATACGAATTTCAGAATAAGTTAAAAATACACAATCCGAGAAAACTATAGAATAAGTTTAACCATAGCGACTAAGTTACAAATAAACAAAAATGGTATGCAGAATATTCAATCGTGTTTCTAAAGCTGCATCCAATTCATGAGCAGCTTGAATCCGTTAGATGTAGCTTACTGTAAATCTTATTGTGATGGGCAGTCCAGGCTCAAAGTAGCAAAGAAGTTGTATATAGTCGTGAGGCCACAGTCACCACTCACTACTTGTGGTCCAAGTGACAGAACCCACGATTCTAAACTCTTCTCCTGACACGTACAGATTAGACCTGTTGTGTCTGTGATGTCAAACAAAGTTAATCTCACGAGAGATGAAAGTGCCAGGGGTAAACGGGTCAGCTTTGTACCTTGCAGGCTCAATTCCAAAAGTTTGTGAAGATTTTTAAAAGCAGATGACGATATCCTGCTAATAGGATTATTATTCAAGTATAAGGATTGAATAACCGAATTTTCTGGAAAACTTGAGTCCGTTATCTCCGTTAAAAGGTTAAATCCAAGCTGGACTGATGCTGCGTTTGGAGAATAATCCTGCCCTCTAAGTACCGCTATGGAGTTTGACTGAAGCATCAGCTCTGTTATAGACGTTAGACTCGACATAAATCTGGGAATAGTGGGAAGTAAATTGTGCTGCAAGTCAAGAGTGGAAAGACCGGGCGGCACAGATCCGGAATTGAAATCGGATATTCTATTAGACATAAGGTTTAGACTTTCAATATGCGTAAGAAAAGACAACTCTGGAATAGCTGTTAGTTCGTTGACATCAATGTGGAGATTCTCTAGTGAGTCGCCGTATGGAAGAAGTGAGGTGCTCAGCTGACTAGCGTTATAGATCTGGTTCATGTTTAACGATAATGTTACCAATTTACTTGAACCAGGAAGCCACTGCGAGCTTATAATTTTGTTCTGTGATAAATCTAACGTCTGTAGTGACTTAAGTTTCGTCAACGCTTTCGGGATGTCCGTTAAATTGTTATTGTAAAGCGATAAACTTGTTAAACTATTGGCCATCATGTCGAAAGAATTGTCTGCAAGATAACTGAGATAGGTCCCTAAAATAGATAACTCTGTCAGGCGAGAAAAGTACTGAAGCCAAGTTGGTGATGTTAAATCAACGTTTTCAAGGGAGAGGATCTTCAAGGTTGAGCCAATATTCTTCATGGCTTCCACGTTCCAGTCTGAAATTCGACCTCCCAATATTTGCAACTCTTGAAGATTGCGTAAGTATAAGAAGGCATTTGGAATTCGAGTTAAACGAGAGTTGTAGATTATAAGCATGGTCAAAGTTGTTGTCGATCCATTGAAGGCAGCGTCATCTATATGTGTAATGGGAGTGTCTATCATGAACATCTTTTCCAGGTTAGAAGGCAGACTTCCTGGCAGAACTGTGGTTATTTGGGCCACCTGAGAATAACAGTTAATTATTATATTGTTCATATTTATTACAACAAATGATGTCTGATGTTACTTGTTTTTTCATCCTTTTTATCCACTTTATGTCATCATAATGCTACACTTCTATTTTCTCCAATTTCTCCACTACTTTTTTTCTTCCTATTTCTCCACTTTTTCTCATCCTATTTTTCCACTTTTTTTTCATCCTATATCTCCACATTTTTCATACTATTTCTCCACTAATTTTCATCCTATATCTCCACATTTTTCATACTATTTCTCCACTTCTCAATTTTTCATGCTATATCTCCACATTTTTCATACTATTTCTCCACTTCTTATTTTTCATCCTATATCTCCACATTTGTCATCCTGTTTCTCCACTTCTTTTTTCATCCTATATCTCCACATTTTTCATACTATTTCTCCACTCAATTTTTCATCCTATATCTCCACATTTTTCATACTATTTCTCCACTCATTTTTTTCATCCTATATCTCCACATTTTCCATATTATTTCTCCACTTCTTATTTTTCATCATATCTCCACTTCTTTTTTCGTGTTTCAATAGTTTAATATTTGGGTGTCGTAAAAATGAATGAGTTTTTGTTTTTATGTCCTGGATACAGTGGCGGATCTACATTTTGGGGGCCCTGAAGCTTGAACTCTTGGAGGGGCCTCTTTTATTTAAAAAAAAGTGTGGGGATTGAAAAGAAACGTGTTATAAAGAAAATTGGAAACTAGAACTTGGGGGCCCTGAAGCTCACACTTCATTAGCGTCATAGTAGATCCGCCTCTGCCTGGATATATACTTTAAGATTGGTACTTTTTAAGTACCCTGCAGGCTCACATGACTGTAAGATCCCTCTACATATATTGCGTCAAAATCCCAGGAAAAAGACAGCTAGAACACCTTTCACCCAACCACCCTGGTGGAATGAAGATGTAAGAAAACCATTGATAGAAATGGAAAACGCCACGAAAGAATGGAGGAAAGCAAGATAGAAAAGTACAATGAATAATGGAGGGGTTGAAGAGATGAAGGAGAAAAAAACAGAAAACCACCAATAGGTTCAATAGCGTCGCAAGGGAAGCCAAAGACCAAGTGTGGGAGGCCTTCGTGACACAGGTGGGCACGGAAAAGACCTTACGGGCACAGTCTACCAGGGCAAGATTTTAAAAGATACACGAACATTTACGAGAAATGTTGTCATAAAAGAACTATTAGTTAATTAGTCAATTTCCGGTTCATTAGATCAATATCACTTCTATCCATGACATTTATTTCGTCAGTCTGTGAGTCAGTCCGTCAGTGGGGTGGGGGTTCTTTATAAAAAAATAATAATGACAAATAAAAGTCAGTTAAACAATAAACTGCAAGCCTCATGTTGTCACATCCCCCGCCCCTTTTTAAATTTATTTTGACTATAATTGTCTCTGCGTTTAGCACCTCAAATAACGTGACAGTTCCTAATCACAATCGAAACTTGCACATTACCACACATGTCCACGAAACACTGCTAAATGGAAATAACTCCGAGTGAATATTCTGTGCGGAACGATCGGCAAGTAATCTTAGATTACTAAGATTCTTATATCTGGTGTCTGCGTGTGACATTTCCCTGGTTCTGATCGAATAGATCCATGTACCTAGTGTTCTGTTTACCGTATCTTCGTGGCTGTATCTGGTGTTCTGTATGTCACATTTTCCAGGTTCTGCCAAAATAGATTCCTACATCTGGTGTTATGCATAGAGGCATAGCTGGACTCATCTTTATATGACCATCAGCTAAGCACAATTCTATATTATATAGATGTGGATGTGAACGTCTGTCCGTGAGACTAATTACACCCTCATTGACTCTTGAAATCATCTATACACTTTCAGATATTCCCCTTGTGATGAAACAAATAAAGAACCCAGCATTGCACATTACGCTTGGAGGAGTCACTTGAGACTCAGACGTAACTCTGGCTTTTACCTGGTTACCTGTATGGAGGAGGATCTCACTATGGACCCCAATATAGGCAGGGGGAGCTGACACATGATTCCCTGTAGAACGTGACAATTCCTTTGAGAGAGCCCAGAAGTAAATCTCAGTATATTAGCACTGCGTATTTAGAGAACCCTCTTGGACGGCCGGAAATGCACAGTATGTCACGTGCTTCTTCCTCCTAGCTTAGAACAGATGTGATAATTATTTAAATGTAAGCCAAGTTAAAGAAACTGGAGCTTTTAACTTCAACCCAACAAGTTTCCGAATGGCAGAAAAGCCATAAGAAAAGCCTAGATCTACAGTGTAGATATACCAAGGACTCATCAACGTGATATTGGCTGCAAAAGAGCAAACAGCTCAGCAGCTTTAGTTAAGCAACAACAACAACATGTGGTGTTATCTTTTTCAAACTTCATCATCATCATTCCTTTCCGTTCCCCGTGGAACATAGGGCTGAAACAGTTGCTCTCCATCGATTTCTAGTCTGGGCTGTCTTTTTTTAGCTGTACCCAAGTCATTCCAATTTCCATAGCCTCCTCTTCCGCCGTTCTTCTCCAAGTTCTCCTTGTCCTCCCTACTCTTCTTTTCCCTTGTGGGTTCCAGTCAATGGCACCTCTAACTATGCTTGATTGTTCTCTTCTGAGTGTATGTCCTATCCATCCCCACCGTCGTACCTTAATTTGGATATGTATTGGCTGTTGCCTGCATCTTTTCCTTAGCTCTATATTTGTTTTTACATCTGGCCATCTTATACGGAGGATCCGTCGAAGACACCTATTTACAAATTTCTGTACTTTGGAGGTGAAACTCTATGAGACATGCCATGTCTCTGAGCCATACAGCAAAACTGAATTTACATTTGAGTTGAAGATTCTGATTGTGTTCTTTCTGGATATAGCTGAGGAGTTCCATGTTGGTCGAAAGTCATTAAAAGCGCATCTGGCTTTATTTATCTTAGAACAACCGTCAACATCGGTGCCCCCTCCTTTGTCAATGTTACTGCCCAGATATGTAAAGCTTTCTACTTCTTCAATAACTTGACCATTGATCTTCATCGAGTTCATCTGACTATTATTTATCCTCATTTCCTTTGAATTATTTATATTTATGTATAGTCCCAACTTTGATGCTTCTGTCACTAGTCTATTTGTTTTCTCCTGCGTATCTTGCTATCTATGTGATAGAAGGCACAAATCATCTGCAAAGTCAAGATCCTCCAGCTATTTGTTGAATGCCTACTGTATTCCCGTTTTCTCTCCTTGTGTTTTGTGTCTCATAACCCAGAGTATGACCATGAGAAAAATTGTTGGTGATAGCAGACATCCCTGTCTGACTCCGCTGTGTACTGTTAACTGTGAAGGCGTGAAGGGCTCTGTCATAAAATATTACTTCATCTCTACAACTCCTCAAACTACTAATACAACGCAAACGTAGAGCGAGTCCATCTTTTCCCATAGTGATTTGCATTTTTCGTTTTGTTAAGGATTCATATTACATTAGCTTCTTTTTTACCTTTTTAGCGGGGGTGGGGTGGGGGAGGGGGGGGTTGGTGAAGGGAGGAGGTGTTACCATATAATCGCGTGTTCTACTGTAGTGTATTTCTCATTGTGTTTTTTTGGTTGTCCAGTTCGATGAACTCAAATGTTATTGCTCCATTTCTACACTGCCCATCATTTGAAATGCGCGATATTCTCTTGGTTTGGCTTTGTTTTTAAAACATAGGGCTATGAGTAATCATCTCTTTAAACATGTTCAGATAAATGGATGCTTCCGTAGAATAAGAGGATCGAAGTGGTATGACAAGGTCACAAATGTGCAACTGATGACCAGAACCAGACATGCGCCAATGGAACAATAACTGATAAGACAACGTTGGGGATGGGTTGAACACCAATGGATAACTGATAAGATAAGCGTTGGGGATGGGTTGAACACCAATGGAACAATAACTGATAAGACAACGCTGGGGATGGGTTGAACACCAATGGATAACTGATAAGACAACGTTGGGGATGGGTTGAACACCAATGGAACAATAACTGAAAAGATAACGGTGGGGATGGGTTGAACACCAATGGAACAATAACTGAAAAGACAACGCTGGGGATGGGTTGAACACACACTGAGAAAATGTGTTGAGCATTACAAGTCATTCGTTGTTTTGGAATCATCTAGGTAAGAGAGGCAGAGTAAAACAAACAAACACAAAAGAACTCATGGAGATGAGAACTTCAAACAGACATGAAGAAGATGAATAAGACATGGACTATCTGTGAATTGTTGGCAGGAGACATGAAGATCTGACGTCAGTTTTTTGAAGGCCTTTGTTCCTTGGAGAGTATACAAGGGAATGGATATTGCAGTTCTTATGTTTCATGACGTATTCACATGAATATGAATAATATAGACGTGTCTTTTCTGACTTAATTATGGTAGTTAATAATACATTATGCTTGTAACAGAATAAGGATAAAACCTCACTTCCAGCTTCAATGACGTAAAGTTACTTGTATTGTTACTTATTAATGGTGGCATCGTTTCTAGTCTGGTGTGTCCACACGTAATGTCGACCCCAAAACATTCACATTCCTGAAATATATTACACAGTGAAACTAGTCGTCATTCTAATCATTAGAAAATCTATTCTATCCTATCCAATCTTATCTTATCTTATTTTATCTTATCTTATCCTATTCTATCCTATCCTATCTATCCTATCATATCTTATCTTATCTTATCCTATCCTATCCTATCCTATTCTATCTGTCTGTCTTTCTGTCTGTCTGTCTGTCTGTCTATCTATCTATCTATCTATCTATCTATCTATCTATCTATCTATCTATCTATCTATCTATCTATCTATCTATCTATCTATCTATCTATCTATCTATCTATCTATCTATCTATCTATCTATCTATCTATCTATCTATCTTTCTATATATCTATCTAACGGTCTATCTACCGATATATCTATCTATCGATCTATCTATTTATCTATCTATCTATCTATCACTCTCTATCCATACCTGCCTCCCTCCATCCATCCATCCATCCATCCTTACATCTATCTATCTATCTATCTATCTATCTATCTATCTATCTATCTATCTATCTATCTATCTATCTATCTATCTATCTATCTATCTATCTATCTATCTATCTATCTATCTATCTATCTATCTATCTATCTATCTATCTATCTATCTATCTATCTATCTATCTATCTATCTATCCAAACTGTCGGCACTGCCACCACCACGAGGAATCAGTTGAACACCTACTGTTACAGTTCCCAAGACTAAATGACCTGCGACACCAGTTACTTCCATCGCACCCAACCATCCACAATACACTCTACACATCATCACAACAACTGAGGAAGACTTGCACCTTCGTCAGAGAGGCAATGGGCTGTCAAGAGCTACCTGCCCACAGCTAAAGCGATTATATCATCATCATCATCTATCTATCCGTCCGTCTGCCTACCTAACCTACCTACCTGCCTACTTACTACCTAACAATCTATCTATCTATCTATGCCTATTTTTTGAGCGTGGCTATTGTTACGGTGTTATTTTAAATGACGGCTTCTGCTGGGGTTTACCCATGCGCAACGTTTGGGGGTCATTAATATTTATAGAATATGTCGATATTTTACGGTATAGTGAACGCGAAATATATGCGGAGATTATGACGCATTCGCGTTGGGAAGGTCACGCCGGGTGACTTGGTTACAGTGCCTTTGTTACGCTACCCGTCAAGCAAGAAGGTCGTGTCTTATATTTCTTCCAAGGAAATAAGGCTGAGTATATAGCCTATATTATATAGATGAATCGATGTAGACTTCAGGGTCAGTTCGGAAATTAATCTAAGTATGAGATTAATTAAATTAAACTAATAATGGAAGAAGAATCGTATTATGATTCAAATTGTAGATGTCAAGAACTCATGTGCTCATTTCTGGCTGTTGACTACAACAGCGCACGTATATAGCCACGATGTTCATCTGACATATTGTTTTGACACGGACGGACATGAATACTATGCATGTAATTCCTAATGAACTATATATGAACTATATCTGGATGTATGCCTACGTGAATGTCTTATGTGTGAACTGTAAATAAATTTATGGACTCTGAATTGAGGACTTTATCATATCGATACGTTACAGCTATTTGCTGCATTTGCCAATGTTGATGATTATGCAAATGAAGAACTCTTCTGATAGGAAAATATGCATCTATAATGATGAGCTCCGAAGGGAACGAATGTATTCTTGGACATTCAACAAATGAGTAATCAATATAACGTTTGACCCTTACTCCAAGATGATAACCGGACGAAGCACGCATTCGCGATTGAACAAAATACATAACCAGCTCACATATATAAACACTCTATCAGGTGGCCCTTTATCAGCTGGCGGCCAGATGTGGCGTGGATAATTTCAAATATTAACGAGTTGAAAGAACTAAATTCCTTTCGAGCGAAACGGACATTATTTGCAAATACACCGGTGACGTCATGCCCTTGACGACAGCATGAACGGTTGGAAAAGCCAGCAGCTGACAATGTCCATCAAAACAATTTATTTGAAGCTTTCAAACATCAAATGAAACCTATTGCTGACGTTCTCAATGATACAAACATGCTCTCGAGTCTGTCGGCGAAGCATATAATGTACGATATTACCGCCAAAACAAGATAAGTCACTGATTTTAAAGGTTAAAATATTTCGTCCTGTTTGTCCAAATAACGCCATGTTCTTTTTTTCGTTGTATCCATGTTAAATATTGTTTCTGTCTTTTTCATGTAGCGGGTATGGTTGGGCGGCGGTTCGGAATGAATAAAATGGCTCTGAGGATGCCGATATTCATTCTGAATGTTCCTAAGGCTGTGAATTAATAGCACCTCGCGAAGAAAGCGTCGAATTATCATTATCGGTGATCATTTCGTTCGGACTTGCATTAATTCACTTTGCATGTTAGGTGTATAGTCATGTTATAACTGGTGTTTTCTGGTGTATTTGGTTCTTATTTTTATTCATTTACAGTCTTATGTTCGTAATCTATCTTGTTTATTCTGATCTAGCTATCTTTTATTTTAATTAAATGTATTGTATTAACGTCAAATGAGTCCTGTGACGTCACTATTTGTTACGTACACAGCTTAACTTTCTATTCAGTTCATTCTTAATCTCTCACTTCCGTTTTATACCACTTAGTTATTAATGCAATTTTTATTATGAAAATGTCTTGTCGTATGGTAATACTGTTTCGTAATCCTTGGTTAACCCATTGTATTGTTTGTCTTCATTTCATCCTTTTATAATTTAATATTAATGCTATAATTTCTTCATTAATAATAGTATAAATGAATATGATTAAATTTTTATCATCTTTGATGAGGAATTAGGGACTTTGCACATATTTGCAGTGGTGGTCCTAGAAATGGGCAATGCACTTTATAGCTCATGATTATGGCATAATATATATGATTAATTATTAAAACTTTATAACATATTAAGACATATTTAATATAAATTAGTACATTTTCTCAGTACTATATTGAGAACTTAGTGACAATTAAGACTAATTATTTAATGAAAATACACATAATTATTAAATATTAATATTAAGTGCTTGATATAATTTCAGCAGCTTATATATCTAACTATCATAACTATTTATGATAGATATCAGTGAGTATATATATAACATTTTTACAAAATATTATAGATTGTGGAACTTATACATAACAATACAGGAATATTACAATTTCTTTTATTAATTATTCATTCGTTGAGTAATTATAATTATCGACATAGATTCTATTGTTGATTACAATACATAAGTAATTGAATACTTGAATAATTCAACTTCAAGAATGCTTACCTTGGATCATTTCATTAAAATTGGAAAAGATTGTAATAAAAAGGGAGAGGCACTCCTTGAATTTGCTGAACATGAAGATGGAGGAACTTGAAAGAAAAGAGGCTGAAAAGAAAGCTATTGCTAAGGCAGAGAAAGAAGAATTAAGACAAGAAGAAGAAAGAAAGGTGGCAAGAGATGAAATCCTACGGATTGAAGAAGAGAATAAATTGAAACGACAAGAAATCATACTGCAGCAAGAAATGGAATTGCAACATCTTAAATTGGAAACAGCAAAACTTAATTCACAGGGTGCTGCAGCAAACCAAAATGATATTGCTCAATCTGGATCTTCATCCACCCGACTTAAGGGTAATTATTACTTTAAATTACCACCATTCAAATTACACGTGGATGACCTTTCATCGTGGCTGGCGCGCTTTGAGGATATATGTAAAATCAATAACCTTGACAAAACAGCATGGGCACTTAAACTTAAGGAATTTCTGGATGGCGAACCTGCAAGTGCATCACAAAACATTGATCCTACATTAGCCACAGATTATGAGGCCATTAAGACGTTGTTTTTACGTCGTTTCCACTTGAACGAAGAGGCATGTAGGTTACGTTTCAAAAGTTTGTTGCCAGATAACAATAAAGATTTCACAGGTTTTATTGCTAACATACGCAATACTTTTAACAGATGGGTTGAACTGGCAGGTGTCAACAAATCTTACGACAAGTTAGTCGATTTGTTATTGAGGGATAAAGTATTATCGTCTGTCAGCTCACCATTCTTTGCTTACCTGCAAGAAAGAAAACCAGAAACAATTGATGAGTTAGAAAAAATTTCTTTAAATTACTGTACAGCACATCCGAATGCTAATATTTCTGGCTCGTTGATAAGAGAACCTCTTCCTGTAGCCTCCAATATGGCATATAATAATAATAACAAACCTAGAACACACAGTGTGGACAGAGGTAGGTTCAAAGGAAACTATGACACTAATTTTCATAAGGGACAGAATAACTTCAACAATAACTTTAATAGAGGAAGACAACAAACCAGAAATTATTCACCTATGTCAAGATACAACAGTAATCCTCGTAACTCAAGTTATAATCGGTCATATCAATATAATAATGGTAACAATTGGAAGAATAGCGATAATTATAACTCGAGACATCGAGATAACAATTATAATAGACGACAACGGGATAATTCAACTAATTATTCTCGTAATCGTTCTCATTCTCGTGGATCTTCACATTATAACCATAATACCGGGGCAGCAGTTACAAATGATATCACCCCTAAGGTTCAGGTTCCACCTAACGATAATACAATGAATTCTTCTGCTGCATGCTTTGCTATAAATTATAACGTGGCAAATAGTTGCCCACAATGCAATCTTATTTTTCAGAAGGCAAAGGAGACAGTGCTAAACTGCGGACACATTACACCAGAAGTAGGTCTTGCAGCCAATGATGGAACAGGCTCTCTGATTTTTAACAGAGGGATAGTTAACGGTTCTATAGTAACTGTATTGAGAGACTCGGGGTCCACAACCATTGGAGTGCGACAGTCGCTGGTACATCCTAGCTGTGCAACGGGGGAATATGTCCGTTGCATGACTTTTGGGGGAACTATTGAGTTTTACCCCACAGCTATTATCCATGTTAACACACCTTTTTTCACAGGTAACTTGAAAGTATGCATGCTGAAAAATCCGATAGCAGACCTTATGGTGGGTCGCATACACGGCAGCAGGGATTGTTCACCAGAAGAAATTATTGAATGGGAGAGACACAATCTATGCACTGGAAACGCCGTGACTACTAGAGCTCAGACTATGCTCATGGAGAGTGTCAATGATAATAAGATGGATGCAGAAAAACAGGAGGATATTGAGGTCAATTCACCTATTGACAGGGAATCATTTGCAAACAAACAAAAAAATGACAAATCTCTAAATAAATTTTTTAACCTAGTTAATAAGGTTGATAATTTAACTTCAGGTAATAAGAACAAACATTGGTTTATTATGAAAAATGATATACTGATTAGATGTTTTAGTGATAAATCACTGGTAAAACAACAAGTGATGGTACCGGCTGCTTTTAGACGGTACATTCTTCAACACGCACATGACTCGCAGTGTGCAGGACATATGGGATATACTCGAACACGATCTCGAGTATTATCTTCATTCTTTTGGCCAGGAGTGTCACGGGATATTTCGCAGTATGTACGTTCTTGTACTACGTGCCAGGAAGTGAAAGCACGTGGAGCTTTTCACACGGCGCCTATTCAGGCTTGCGATATCTCAGTACGACCTTTTGACAAGATGGCCATAGATATAATTGGTCCACTTCTACCATCTGCGAGAGGTCATAGATTTGTTCTCACGTGCATTGATTTATGCACGCGATGGCCAGAAGCCATTCCATTGAAGACGACCACTACCACAGATGTAGCTGATGCATTACATTTAATTTTCTCTAGAATAGGGTTTCCTAGAAAATTATTATCTGACCATGGATCGCAGTTTATATCCGATACCATGAAGGAGGTAATGAAAACCTGGAACATTGATAGGAATTTGAGTAGTATTTATCATCCCATGAGTAACGGTGCAGTTGAAAGACTTTACCGTACGCTTAAGCAACTTTTACATAAGGTTACTGTTAAACACCCTCAGGACTGGGACAGAGCACTCCCAGCTGTCCTATTTGCTTACCGAGAGGTGCCACATGAACAAACTGGCTTCTCTCCATTTGAGTTGGTTTTTGGTGCCCCTCCAAGAAGTCCTATGGGACTGATAAAAGATTTATTAATTGATGCAGAGATGACTCAGGACACTCAGTCATCTTATGAGTATGTGATTAATCTTCGAAATAATATTATTGAGTCTTGCCAATTGGCAACAGCTTCTTCTGAGGCTGCAAAAGCTAAGGCTCGATCTATACAAAATCGATCTAGACGATTACGCCAATTATTCCCAGGCGATGAGGCTTATGTATTACTCCCTCACAATAACAATAAGTTATTGATCTCATGGACTGGTCCTTATAAGGTTACTGATAAAATTTCAGACGTTGATTACGTCTTAGATATCAATGGACACAGAAAAATATTCCATATTAATATGCTCAAGCAATTTCATACACGTCCTATACACTTACAGTCAATTTTTCATGAATTAGATGACAATACTGTATCTACTTGTCATTATTCTAATCTATCTGTTATACAGGAGGAAGAATCTTCTTTTCCTGAAGTGCAGATGCCTTTACCTGTACTTAATGTCCAATCTACTGAATCTTGGCGTGATGTGACCATTTCTTCTACGGTTACACCGCAACAGCATCAACGCGTTGCTGATCTTCTACAATCTTTCCCAGATGTGTTAACTGATGTACCGGGTTGCACATCTGTAATTAGTCACGATATTATTCTGAACGATGATACACCAATTCGTGTTCATCCTTATTCTGTACCTCTACATTTTCTGAGTAAGACATCTCAGGAACTCGAACAGATGATATCATTAGGTATTATTGAGACTAGTACATCTCCATTTTCTTCTCCTTTAGTCATTGTCCGGAAAAAGACAACAACATACGTTTATGTGTTGACTATAGGAAACTTAATGCACAGACAGTACCGGATAGCGAACCACATCCTATCCTTGACGATTTACTTCCTCGTTTATCCAATGCTACACTTTTCACTAAAATTGACTTAACTAAAGGTTATTGGCAGATTCCACTAACCGAAAGAGCCAAATACTACACAGCATTCTCAACTCCACAAGGTCTTTACCAGTGGAACGTGATGCCTTTTGGGCTAATTAATGCTCCAGCTTCCTTTATTCGCATGATGCGAAAAATTTTAGCAGGTAGATCAGATATAATTACCTATATTGACGACATATGTTTGTTTAGTTCATCATTTGAGGAACATTTTTTGGTTCTTAAATCAGTCTTGGAAATATTGCGGGATAATCATTTAACCTCTAAACCAACTAAAATTCAAATAGCGTGTAATGAGATAACATTCCTGGGTCACATTATTGGATCGGGACGTATCCAAACAATTCCCAGTACGGTTTCTAAAATATTAAATTTATCTGTTCCTCAAACGAAGAAACAGGTTAGGAGTCTGTTAGGTTTAATCCAATACTATAGCAGATTTGTACCTCACCTATCATCCATCACGGCTGTCCTGTCATCGTTACTAAAGAAGAACATGCCTTTAAGGATAAATTGGACAGACGAATGTGACAAAACTTTCCGCACTATCTTAAAAATTTTTTCATGCCTACCTGTTTTAAGAATACCAGATGCTTCTAAAAAGTTTGTTCTACGTACAGATGCGAGTAATTACGGACTCGGGGCTTGTCTACTGCAATATCATGATGATGTCCTCCACCCTGTACTGTATGTCTCACGCAAACTGAAACCTCCGGAGACGAAATATTCCACTGTGGACCGAGAATTGCTCTCCGTAATCTGGGCAATTACCAAGTTGGAAAAGTTTTTGTTGGGATCTCCATTCCTGATCCAGACTGATCAGAAATCAGTGGCAGCATTACGTCGCTCAAACCATAAAAGTGCTAAACTTGCACGATTTGCTATTACGTTGCAACCCTACGATTTCGAGATACAGTCGATACCTGGAACTGAAAACGTCATAGCCGACACGTTGTCCAGACATCCTACGGATTCTGAATGAATATTACAATTTCAAGAAAATTTTCTGACTAGTCAAGCATTACATTTGCAATGAACGGTATTGATATCAAGTCAGAATATACAACAATTCAGTTGGACTTCCTACCTAAATAAGGACATTTCGAAATAAACTATTGTGATCAAAATATCAAGATTTACGGATCGTTTGAAAGTTTGAACTTCAATTCCACTTTGAGTATCACTCATTTCGATTGAAAACTGTTAAAAAGGAACAATCTCTGATGTAGAAGGGACAGATACACTGATGACTTAGTCAATTTACTCTCAAAGTTTAATAAAGGAACTAACGATTAATGGATAATCAAATCATAATTTGATAATATGAACCTTGTGTCTTAATGAACTTTCATACAATTCAACAGGAGGTAACAACGATTGGATCTTCATGTCCAATATTATTAAATTTTCTATTTATTAAATTAGTATATAATATATAATAAAGTCAAAGTGTGATGAAATAAAAAAATAAAATATACTAAGAAAATATGAAACAAAAGAATATCACACCAATTAAACCTTTTAATTAGTGTAATTATCAAGGTAATGGATATTACATTATGACATTTCATATATATAGTTAAAATGTATGAATTTTTTTCTGTTCTTTTCTTCTGATTATGTCAATTTAATTAGGTGTCTATCCTTACACTTCATTTTCACACGCATTCTAATTTAATGTAGACATTAATATTTGGTTTTAATTGTCCGTACTTCTCTATTTTTATTTCTTTTACTCTCTTATACTATTTCTCATTTTCTTCAATTAGATATTAATTAGTTAGTACCATACGTACATACTATAATTAATTATTTTAATTTTAGTTAGTTAGAATAATTTTAATAACACCTCACATTATTACTTAGTCTATACATACAACAATTAATTAGTTAATTAGTTAGTGACAGTGACATTTCCTTGTTTAAAATAAGGTATATGTATGATATGACGTTGATTTTATTATAAGATATTACTGACATGACTGCGACACTGTTCTAGATAGAACATCGTAGGTCATACGTCGGGTTTTGTTAAATTTTTGATAATCTGATTAATATTGTTTAAAAAAATATATATATATTTAATATATTTTTTTTCCCCCGTCTGACAGGAAATCTGTTACGGTGTTATTTTAAATGACGGCGTCTGCTGGGGTTTACCCATGCGCAACGTTTGGGGGTCATTAATATTTATAGAATATGTCGATATTTTACGGTATAGTGAACGCGAAATATATGCGGAGATTATGACGCATTCGCGTTGGGAAGGTCACGCCGGGTGACTTGGTTACAGTGCCTTTGTTACGCTACCCGTCAAGCAAGAAGGTCGTGTCTTATATTTCTTCCAAGGAAATAAGGCTGAGTATATAGCCTATATTATATAGATGAATCGATGTAGACTTCAGGGTCAGTTCGGAAATTAATCTAAGTATGAGATTAATTAAATTAAACTAATAATGGAAGAAGAATCGTATTATGATTCAAATTGTAGATGTCAAGAACTCATGTGCTCATTTCTGGCTGTTGACTACAACAGCGCACGTATATAGCCACGATGTTCATCTGACATATTGTTTTGACACGGACGGACATGAATAATATGCATGTAAATCCTAATGAACTATATATGAACTATATCTGGATGTATGCCTACGTGAATGTCTTATGTGTGAACTGTAAATAAATTTATGGACTCTGAATTGAGGACTTTATCATATCGATACGTTACAGCTATTTGCTGCATTTGCCAATGTTGATGATTATGCAAATGAAGAACTCTTCTGATAGGAAAAATATGCATCTATAATGATGAGCTCCGAAGGGAACGAATGTATTCTTGGACATTCAACAAATGAGTAATCAATATAACGTTTGACCCTTACTCCAAGATGATAACCGGACGAAGCACGCATTCGCGATTGAACAAAATACATAACCAGCTCACATATATAAACACTCTATCAGGTGGCCCTTTATCAGCTATGCATCTTTATGTTTGTGTGTCTATACGTCTTATATTTTCGATTTCTACATCCATCTTACTATTACATTTATTACGCCAATACTCAAATTACGTAACACGAATCTATATTTAAAAATAGAATACACTATAGAAATTCTCACTTTGTATGGACAGTCAGCTCCTTTAATAGAAACACAGACCAGTCCAGAGATCAAGAAATAAGTCAACTTTCGCATCGTAGAGTTAAGTACAGAATAGACCTGGAAGACAGTAACCTTGACTTTAATAAGGACAACAAAAACCAAACACAATCCAAGTATTTGTTTCTTCTTAGTTAAAAAATAAAACTAATGATTATCACCCACCACCTTCACAACCATCTTGACAACCACCTTGACAACCACCTTCACAACCACCTTGACAAGCACCTTGACAACCACCTTGACAACCACCTTCATAACCACCTTCACAACCACCTTCACAACCACCTTCACAACCACCTTCACAACCACCTTGACAACCAACTCACGGCCTTCAACAAACGTATTCCAAGTCTTCCTGTCTTGTGCCATCACCTCAAGGTCTGTCCATGCCTTCTTCATCCCCTTCATGCCCGTCTCCAGTTCTCGTCTCCAGTTCTCGTCTCCAGTTCTCGTCTCCATATGTTTGTGTGTCTCACTCTACGTCTGTTACTCTGGGAATTCAGAACAAGGATTACCTGGTAATGCTGTTGACAGGTTCCCTCAATGTATCACTAGCGTCTTCCTCTAATATCACGTTCTAATGGCACTTGTTTGTTTCTTGTTATCAGTTCCACCTTAGTGATCTTGTCATACCATTTCAACCCTTCTATTCTTAGCCGGCATCCAGTTATAGATGTCCGTAGCTTTTTTGTTTCTTTGTTTTTATTAGTCTCCATGTTTGAGAACCATACAATAGGACGGACTTAACATTTGAATATAGTATGTTGGTTATTCTGAATTATTGTCAACGAAAACATCAACAAATAAAATCTACCATTAACTCTCACCTTGCAGTATACGGCGCTTGTCACTGTCAAACTAATCTCGAACTTTCATATTACGAGCTAGCTAATGCTGACATTTCTCTTATCTCTACTGAAGATACTTGCACAGTAAACAGAGTTGGCCTTCAGGGATTTCAAAGGTGGTGTAAGGTTTGAAGATGGCGCCCAACCACTGTGATATACAGCATGTACTCTTACGAGACTCATATTAATGCTATTGAGTTGAATCACTTATTTTCGCTAGTGATGTTCAATTGTTCACTGTAGAATTTTACAACATCAACAAAATCGTAGATTTATGCTTTTAGAATCTTACCGTAAATTCTACCATTTTCATAATGAAGAATTACAAATAGACGCTTAAGCTGCTGTTTTTTCTTTTTAAATAAATAAAATAGGCATGTCGGACAACGATCAGTTTCATTTCAGGAAATAATTTTTTATTTTCAAATTTCTGTTATATTGTTCTTTAAAACTGTACTTAAAGGAACAGTCGCTGACAACATTGTATACAGCTCGGAACCACGAAAACAAGACAGCTAATGTAGTTATTTAGTAGGCCTTCGTCAGAGATAAGACAATTGCTAAAATTGATAACTTCATATTATTTATAGCACTACTAGTGTCAAAGCCCGTCATAAGACGGGAATTAAATTCAAAAGCACCAATACCTAACGGTAATTTTACTTATTCAAAAGTAATTTTTTTAAAAACCACTGTGCATCACTACAGTACACGAACTAAGTAGCAGCAGCGAGGATCCCAATGTGTGTATACGGGATCACAAATTCTATAAAAATATTTTTGTGCACAGCGTCATATGTACACTTTTCTTTGGTAAGTGTTACTATTTTCGGGAGAGTACATATAAGGGAAACAATACAATTATTGTCTAACTTTCAACCAAAGTTGCATCACTTAGCGTTACGTACTGACAGAAAAAGCTGAGATTTTATATATAGGATATTACCTATTGGTTGGGGAAACTGTCACAGAATGACCTCGATACTTGTCATTTCTTGTGCCATCCCGTAATTAATTTTGTGCTCTTCACGGTCTATTTTCCACTTCTTCCTGTAATAATTCGTCATGTCTGTTTACCTGATCATCCCTGCTGAGAGAGTATACAAGTGATGTAATGTAATAATTCATCATGTCTGTTTACCTGATCATCCCTGCTGAGAGAGTAGACAGGTGATGTAATATTGACCGAAAGTCATGTTGGTAAAATTCTCGTGTACCAGACATAAGCGCTCCGGATTAACACGAAGATCGCCCCGAGAGCTTGGTTAGCGCTGATATGGCTATTGTAACATCCTAATTTCTCTCGTAGATAGAACACAACCCAGATGGTCACACGATGAATGTTTGTTTGCACAGGTACAGGGCAGTAAATTATCCAGGTTGTGACCTAATACAGACACGCATCTGAATAACGGAATGTTGTAATACGTTTCCGAGAAGACATTACTTGTGATAATGTTGGAAGTTGTGAGTGTGAACATTACCTACAATCGACGGAAATAACAATTCCTTATTTGGAGAGTGACTTTTTAAAAATCACGCAGAATGTTCTTCTTCTTTGATCCTTAGCCGCCGACCGTCAAAGCAGTCAGCGGCCATTACGCCTGGTGGCGTCTTGTAGGGCAACAACAAATTGATTCCACTTTGCTTGGTCGGCGGCCATCCTTCGTACAGTGCCCCGACTCTGGTTCATTCTTTGCATCTCAGCCTCCACAGTCCTCCGCCAAGTTGTTTTTGGTCGGCCTCTCTTTTGTTTTCCTTCAGGGGTCCATAGCATAGCTGTTCTTGTGATGGCATCGGGGTCTCTTCTGAGGACATGGCCAACCCAGCTCCAGCGTCTGCCAGCTATGATGGTGTGCATGTCCTCTTGCTTGCTCCGAGTAAGCAGATCTTAGTTGGTGATGGTATTCGGCCAAAAGATTCGGAGAATTTTTCTTAGGCATGTTGTGTGAAAAGAAGTCAATTTCGACATTTCCTTCTCTGTAACTCTCCAGCTCTCCGCACCATAGAGAAGCACAGAAAGCACACAGCTCTAATATAATCCTAATTTTGTGCTTGTGCTGTACTGAGAGGACTTCCAGATGTTGTTTAGACTAAGAAAGGCTGTTCTTGCTTTGTTCATTCTGCTGTTGATGTCTCTGCTTGTTCCGCCGTCTAGTGTTACTATGCATCCTAGGTATGTGAAGGCATCTGTCTGTTCCAGTTGCTGATTCCTTACTGATATGGGCTCAGGGTTGCTCACATTGAGCGTCATGACCTCTGTCCTCTTTAGGTTGATGTTCAAGCCCACCTGCTGGCTATACTTATTAAGTCTATCCATTTTTTCATGGATGTGTTGATGTGAATGTGCTAGCAGTGCAATGTCATCTGCATATTCCAGATCTTCCAATGTAGAAAATTTAGTCCATCTTATTCCTCTTGGATTGCCCTCTGTTGTCTGGCGCATCACCCAGTCTATGACTGTTAAAAGTAGAGTGGTTGTTAAGGGGCATCCCTGTCGTACTCCTATCTTCACTTCAAAGGTTAGGTTGCTCTGCCCAATGCTACACGTAAAGTTGACATAAAGGCTTTTTATGATTGACACTATGCAGCTTGGAATTCCATAAGCCCTCAGTATTTTCCATAAACTGTCCCTATGTATATTCAGAATGTTGCAATGAGGAAATTGTTGGGATAAACCCCATCATAACACGCATGACAGAATACAATTGGCTGAGCAATTTAAATGTTATAAACAACACTTATGATTGGAGCCTGGTCAGATAGTAACAACCACGTGCGTGGGACGAAAGTTGCAGTATAATCTGACATATTCGCCGGTTTAGAGCAATGTGAAATTCACCTCGTCAAGAAGACAGCCAGCTAGCCAGAGTAAGAAATAGGATCAGAATTCAATTTATCGAACCGGACCTTGTTTGAACATCTTGTGGACTTATGTCCCAGGAATACTCTACCTACTTTAACAAGGAAAGCGGGCATCCTAGGAATCTGAACACAACGTCAGAGTGAGAGCCTAGTATAAAGTAATACCCCAGACCGCGTGTAAGAGGAATCTTAAAGAAGTTGCCTTAACTATTTCTCTGAGCCAGGAGTCAGTATTCCCAAAGATATTTTGGGGTAAGTTGTACATTTCATATTCTATATTTTGCATTTATTAACATGTGAAAATTGCTAATGGTTGTCCACGTCATACGATGCTGGCAACCTCAGCATATGGAATGATGATTTAATGAACCACCACTGAAAGAGCTGGTTACTGCTTCGTGGGGGTTTCTCATTGAGAACTAAATGCAGAGGTAGCCCCAAGATCCATAAGGAGCATGGGAGAGAATGATGATAGAGCTGGTGTACATACTTATTATATTATTCACCGTTTCAAACAGTGCAAATGTAAAGATATTCAATACAAATGTAATGCATGTTTTCCGCTCACTGGGATTAATATAAATGCTCAGAGAGGATAAAGTTCTGAGGTAGATGTGATGGTGGAAAGAAAAGGAGAGCACATGATATTGTGTTAGGACATCCAATACTTAGGAGGGTACTTGTTTCTCTTCTTTCATAATACTAGTCGGTGGTACCATTTGAGGGTGCTATCTCTGGAACAAAGTGTGTGGTATAAGTGGCCTGCTGTCAACGCATACCGCCAACATCAAACGGGTCTTGAAAACGCTGGACTAGCTTCGTAATTGCTCCCTGATATTTCTTGGAACGTGTCACAACCTCCATACTTGACCAGTGACGTGAGTGAACCAGTCCATAACCTGCAAAGAACCGAACATCGGCTGGAACAGAAACAAACAAACTTACTGGAAGCTAAGTACAAACTAATACACTGCCAAGTGAACTTTCAGAAAATTCCCTCAATATCCATAACATTACCATGCGATGATTACTTTTTTGAAAGAATTATTCATTTTATACAGTTAACTGTAAATAATTATTACATTTTGTTATTTGTATATATACAAATTTATAGTTGATTTAATCCTTTTGAGTGTACTTCACTCGTATGTTTCAGTCACCTTAAATGCACTTAAACCAGAGCTACTAAATGAAGATTTCACTGAATTAAACCAGCTGGGGGCTTGAACGAGCTAAATCATACAATATCTCTCTTCACAAAAGTTGCCGTGCAGATAATAAGTTAACTGTGCTAAGACACATGCAGCATTGTTCTGAATATCTTGTGAATATCTTGTGAATACTCCCTCAAGGTAGAAGCACCATCATCCTTCTATTTGCATCTCTGCCAAGGGTAATTTTGTGCGAAGGTAGATACCTTTGAAGACCCACATTAGGTACTCTAGGTTTGACCATTGCTGGACCATCACTGCAGAGCAAAGGGGAGGCAAACCCTTGACAGAAGCACCCAACTGAAGAGCACACCAGTATGTTGTTGCAGGCTGGGAAGAGTCCCAACCCATAATCGATTACAGACATAATTGTTGATGACACAAGATTAACAGAAATTTCTGTCAGGTGTGCATCGGCCAATATATTTAGAGCTGCTATACCGCTCCTGCACTTCTTTATGGTTTGCTCAACATGGTTCTTGCAAGATAGACCACGATCAAACGTTTCACATATAAACTTCAGTTTGCTTTGCCTTCCAATATTATGCCCATTGAGAGTAATGTTAGGAAAGTCTGCTTTAACTATGGAGTTGATCAAGGAGCACCACACCACAAAGACCTTTTTTGGGATTGACAAACGAGCCGGTTTTCTCGCATAATTTAGAAACCGCTTGTGGCGTCTCATTTATAATGTTGCCCGTTTCTTGTCTGTCTGAACCAGTCCTGTAAATGAATATGTCATCTGCGAAAGCTAATGTTCGTCCTGGCCCTGTTGGCTGAATAGTGGCTACTTTTGCTGTAGAAAAACTGTTAATGTTAGGGAGGGCTGCAGTTTGTGTAGTTTTCTGAGTAATACTCCCTAGTTGCAAAATTACATTTCTGTCACGTTGCTCGTTTGTCAGCCCAAACATACAAAACATTATCACTGGGTGAGAAACAATACACTGCACATTTATATTAGTTCTGTTGACATGTTCTTTAGTTGCATGCTTTATTTAATATTTTCCAACTAATTTTACGACCTTAAATCATTGTATCCAGAATGGATCTGCTTCTTGCGTGGTTTAGGTAATTTTAACTAAATAATACACATAAACGGGTGATTGCGGGTACTCGTCAGAAATAAGGAAGTAGAAAATTAGCCAACTAAAAAAACAACAGAAGTGTAGGATTATCGGGGACTCGAACCCATGACATTCCGAACGGCACCATCGCCCCTCTACGAGAGTGATTAGTTACTAACCTCACTGCCAACAAGACACTACAAAAATAGTGCTTCGTTGACAGTGGACATTAACCCGTCCCCCCGACACTACTGCGGAATTTCAGACTGTGACGGTATTGCCTCCCTTGCTTTGCAGTAGTGGTCCAACAGTGGCCAAAACTCAAGAGTTTCTAATAGGGCTTCAAATTACTTTTGGCAGAGATGTAGATAGAAGGGTAATGACACTTCTATTATAAAGGGAATATTCACAAGATATTCAGTTAAGCGAAAACAATGCTTCTTTGGCTAAGCATGTTAATTCTAGAATCTGCCGACAACTTTTGTGAAGGAATTAACCACTAATTAATTTCAGCTCGTTCAAGCCCCCACCCCTGATTTCCTCGGTGGAATTCTTATTATTCTGGTATAGCTCTGTTTAGAGTTTGTGTCGTAAATTGACTGAGACAAACATGCAGTAACTTTAAAATGATTAAATCGAAGTTAAATTTGTAACATTCCAAATAAAAAAATGTTTAACAATTTGAAAATAAATTGAATAGTTTAGAAGAAAAGTTTCATAGTAGAGATGATGGTGAACGTTCACTTTGGCAGCGTATATTTTTTACTTAGCTGCAATAGTAGTTTCTGCTCCCACTGATGGGTTCTGTTTACACTGCTCTCGCTCGTCGCTAGTCACGGTTAAATGCGCCGCACGTTCCTAGAACGTCAAGGAGTAACGGCCAAGTTGGTCCTGCGTCTGTCTATAAGACCCTCTTATGATGGCGTCTCGCACAACGTCAGTCCACTTCTACCTTCACTTGGTTCCAGAGATAGTACTTTCTGCTGGTACCACCAATAACTGTGGTAAAAGAATAGAGACAAACGCTCATCTGAGTATTGCGTTTTCCGACACATAGTTCTGTG
Source organism: Oreohelix idahoensis (assembly GCA_024509875.1). NCBI lineage: Eukaryota > Metazoa > Mollusca > Gastropoda > Stylommatophora > Oreohelicidae > Oreohelix > Oreohelix idahoensis. Next base: position 39,791 of record JAMPIV010011937.1, read on the forward strand.
CCCCTGCCCCCCCCCCTCTTCTTCTATACTACCATCCCATTTTATCGCAGAATTTATCCTCGATGATAATTAAATTTAATCCCTCGGGATCAAACTTTCTTTACATTTAAATAAAACAGCTTTAGCTTTACATTACATTTAAATGGAAAGGTTAATAATACAGGTAGAGTCTGTTTATATTTACATCTCCAGTGATTGAAAAATGTTCGCAATATAAATTGAATATGTTTTCGTTTATGTTTACACTGATTAATTTAAAAATTTAAAAATGAATATTTTCGCATAGACATTTCCACTGGCTGAAAGCTTGAAAACGAAAACGTACATTAATGTTTGTATATGGACATTTGCACTGCTTAAAATTGTAAGTATTATAATTAAATGTACATCATGTCTTTCATCTTTTCCTCTCTCCTCCGTATGGAACTTGGGACTACTTTCTGCTTTCAGTTCTAATTAAGAAACTAGCAATAAAGCAATCACCAGCCCATGAATCATCATTCTATACGCTGAGGTTGCCAGCCTCAAATGGCTTGGACATCCACGAGCGATTTTCACACATTAATCTTCACATAGTACTTACTTACTTACTCAGTCGTTTCTCTTCTACCGTGAGATGTAGAGGTTTGGAAGAGAGAGCGCCAGACTATCCTATCGGTTGTCTTCCTCCTGGCCTGGTTCCATTCTAGTCCTCGGTCCTTCAAAGATTGTCTAATGTTGTCCTCCCAGCGGACTCTGGGTCGTCCTGGGGTTCTGGATCCCTGGCTCTTTGTTTCCCATGCTTGTCGTGGTAGCCGATCTTATCCCATTCTGCAGTAAATTAATATGAAATTAATATGAAACAAATATAAAGGTATGTTATCAGGCACTCGCAGGAAATAAAGAAGTAGAACACCAGACAACAGAAAAACAACAGACATGAGTGGCTTACCCAGGATTTGAACACTGGACCTTCCGTGCGACAACCCCGCCTAGCCATGCAAGCGAATCACACTATCCGCTCTGCCATCTACGCATCATCAAAAAATGATGTTTCAATGGCAGGTCAATAGTGCGAACCACAATACACGACACCAGAAGTCCTCCATGGGCAGTTCAGCCTATTAATGACGCAATCACTTCTGTTGTATTTCTATCAAGCAGTATAGGCCGAATCCAACAAGTAGCCTGATAACATACCTTTATATTTGTTTCATATTAATTTCATATTAATTTACTGTTTACAGGCCTCAGGTTTCCCTCCCATTCTGCAGACATGGCCAAACCATCTTACTTGAGACTGTTCTACTTGGGTCTGCAGGGGGTGGGATTTTAGGCCATGACGTATCATCTGGTTGCGGACCATGTCTCTTCTTATTGCTTCAACCACCTTCCTCAGATACCTCATTTCTGAGGTTTGGAACTGGCTTTTGTGGGTTGTAGTCATTGTCCATGACTCGCATCCATATGTCAAGACTGGGACATAGGTGGACTTCCCATGGTAATACACATATATTTGTTAGTTCACATGTTAGTAATAAAAATATAGAATGTAAAATGACAACTTACGTCAATCCTGGCTCACAGACTTTTTTCATCAGATGAATAAAAGAGACTTGAATCGGCCTCTTACACGCGTCTGGGGTATCGTTAAATTAATAAGTTCCCTCTCTGACTTTGTGTGTTTCTATTTCCTCAGTCCCGGTTCCCTTACTTAATTTGAAAGAGATTTCCTGGGCTATGTAAGTCCGTCCAAAATTCGCCAATAAAAGGTGTCCTGTAGGTTAAGAAGGAATTCTGAATTATAGGCTTCACTCTATCAAGGTCTTGAATCTTGTTAAGTGATCGTCACAGTGGAATAACACTGAAACGTGTCAGGTTATATTCCTGGTCTCCCACGCATCTGTTTGTTATGGAGTTAAATAAACGCTCCAATCATTTTCAAACAGGCGGGGTCGGGTGTGGTATTTTCAAAATGTTCCCCGTGAAATAAGGTACGCAAAGAAAGCAAAGGGTGACGTATTATCTTGTATGGCAATAAAATATACGATGCCTTGCGTACAGACTCGCGAATATTCCGTTAACTTCATTTAACAACGTGTGTCAAAAGTAACAATTCATTACTTTATCATAAAGTAATCTATTATGGGTGTCTGTCCATAAGTTGTCTCCCCGTTTTCCAGCTTTGGTGATGCGCGCACCCGTCTTATCTGTGATTAGGCAGATAGCGCTGGGCGATGTACGTGTTAATCCGTAGCGACGAAGCTTGGTACAAGGGAATCTTACCAACCTACCTATCGTAATACTATCTCTACCTTTCCTTGCAAATGTGAGATGTTTATCGTCCACAAGGAGTTTCAGATAACGGACAAGAAACAATATACTGAAAGTAGTGAAACAATACTTGAAAACATAAACTATCTGCTACATAGTATAGAAAGAAAGAAAGTGCGACAATTGAAAGCACGCAATAAAATCAGTACCACAAATGCACCGATTACTGTCGGAGTGAAACAGAGATCGAGAGGGATCAACCCATTCTGTCACACAGAACAAGAAACAATTAAGACTAATTATATACGCAATCATTACTATGTAAAGGCTAGTGGATGCTCGACTAGCATTGAGAAATAAATAGAGATCAACGGAAATTCGTTCCAAAACAAATATCGTAGGTTTCAACTCAAATATCAAGTCAGTCCTATGGCATGGCTCTAAAACATGGAGATCTCTAAAATAACCAAAAAGTTACAGACTGTCATAAATGAGTATTTGCGTAGAATGGTAGGAATGAAGTGGAATGACACAATCATCAATATCGAACACATGTCAACAAACAGACAAGCGATAGTGCAACAGTAAGTGAGTAGAAGACGCTGCAGATGGATAAGACACATATTGAAGGAACCTATTGATAGCATTACAAGGTTAGCCTTGTTCTAGAACCCGCAGCAAAATAAAGAGGTGGAGCGAAACAAAAGAACACATGGATAAGAGACCTATACAGAAGCATAAAAGGTATGAGGAAGACATGGACAAACTTGAGCAGTTGGCACGGAACATGACGACTTGGCAGACGTTTGCTGAAGGTCTATGCTCCTTAGGCAGCTAAAGGGTGATGATAAGTTAAAAGGTAAAAGTAGCCTCGTAGCAGATACGAATACAGGGTTGAATTGTTAGAGTCTTTACCATGCTAGGTTCAGCTTTATGAGGTGAACAGTTCTATTCCTCGCTGCCTTCGTCTAACTCAGTAGCAGAGTCATGTATATAAATACAGGTATGAAAACTGATTCAAAGTTTAGATCCTGGAACCCATTAACTGTGCTGTGAGAGGAAAGCTCTCTAACTTCTTAGCAATTCTAGACGATTAATTTGTATTTACGTCAGTTTAATTATTTTGGTTTGGTTTGAACGACTATCTTCGTTGCATACGGACAACTTCATCAGTGCTCCGATCTCCTCCTTTAGATCACACAAAGAGGAACTCAGCACAGTGCACGAGCTCCGTAGCACCGGCGAGAACCTCAGTGTATGTAAATAGGAATCCCACATTATGTAAATATTGTTGTGGTGTTTAGGTTTCTAATTTTTGTACACTTTGGCCTACTCTTTTTGATTTCTTCTTCTTCTTCTTCTTCTTTCGTCCTGAAAAGGACGGTGGTTGCGTTGTGTCTGTTTACGCCTAAGCTGTGATATCTGCACCTTTCGGTCGACACATCCGACTTCTGCACTGCATTTTTTAGGACCGGGTTTGCCTTCCCATTTCGATCCACACTCGCTCAGCCAGACTGCACAGCTGCAGACTGTTTCCAGGACCACCACGTGGAGGTGGAGTGCGGTCTTGACCAGCTCTGGTTCGTTGGTCCTGACGCAGGCAGTCAAGCTATGAGTCGCTGACTGCGGTCTCTATTGCTGCGTCGTGATGTCCCTTTTTGATTTCTGACTGGTGAGATTTTTAACGTGCACATCTTGCACACAGGACCTCCTATTGTTCACCCTTATATGAGAAGGCTAGGTTTCGATCTCACTACCCAGCAGGCCAGGTGAGAGTATGACATCATTAGGACCACTGGTTCTGTAAACAAATTTCCATAAATTGTATTCCCTTTACTGGGAATCAAACTCACTACCTATAAAATTCGAGGCGGACGCCAAACCTCTTAGCCACTACGACCCCCTTTTATATATTTGTATATTATTATTGAACTAATTCTACTCTTCAGCTTCACTATCTTAACAAGCTCTTCCGTGTCAATGTCTTACGGCAGCAGATCTGGTCTCATATTCTTATCTAGGGAACACAGTCGTGTACTTCTTTCAAGTACGCTCCACAAAATTCTACACACACTTTTTTAAAACCAAAACGTTTTGTGGCTAAACGTGTGCTACCAGATTTAAACAAATGAGCAGATTACACATTCCCTTATCACAAATTGTGATTCTGTATCTCAAAGCATGATTTAAAATGTTTATATACCAACAGCTGAAACAAACTGTTTCACTAGAAACTCATAGAAAATGTATTTTAATAAGGTTGTACTATCCAGGGTGAGAGACTGAACGTGTTTCTCGTACAGTTGAGCATATACGGAACAGCCTGTAAGATTTATTTATCTTGTCTTGTCTTTGATCCACTATCACTTAGCGTAATCTCCTACCAATGTAAGATTTATTCAAGTGTACAGTTATTAGATTGAGAATCGTTTACTGAAGACAGAATAGATGTATTTACAATTATAGTAATGCGTTTTTTAAAATACGATATTTGGATAAATGTTGAAAACGTGAGAAGAAATCTGAGGGAAATTCAATAACGCTAAAGGAATGTGATTTGTTTCCTATGACTGTCCCCTACGCTTAAACATATAATAATGAAAAAACCTGATGTGTGTTCAAATAAAGTTTAAGTAGACCGAAGGACAAGAGAAATATAATGGGGATAAATGCTGGTCAGCAAAACAAAACAGCACTTGAAGAAACATCTCTACATGATGAAGAACCACACATATATCATGGCAACAATACAGACAAAGAGAGACATCGATCTCAATATAAAGTATACAAGAGGAGCTTTCATTGCATTAGGAAATATTTGGATATCAAGAGAAAGCAAGTCCAACACAAACATTGGAATCGTCAACTATTACGTTAGATCAATACTAGCGTATAGCTTTGAAACACAGAGAACACACCATACAAGTAAAAATACCACGAAGTTGAAGACTTTATAAAGTGGAGCGTGCTTAGACTAGAAAGATCAAAGTAGTACATGACCAGTGAAGAATTATGACAAGAGTCAGCTAAGTTTTACTGGAACACGGGAGTTCAGAAGTTTACGCTGACGATGAATATGGTAGACATTGAAGAAACCTGTTGACAGCATTACTAGGTCATCTTTGTTCTAGAATCACCGGTGTAAACTAGTTCAAGGACACCGAAAAACAAGAGACCTGGAGACAGTAATGAAAAGGACGATGTAGACATGACAAGACCTAACACTGGTGGCACGGGACACGACGACCTGGCATACGTTTGTTGGAGACTTATATACTTTGTTGAGCTGAAAGGAAATGGATAATGATGAAATAAATATGCACATAGGCAGACCAGTAATGTGCACATAGATAGACAGAATAATAGATAGACGGAAAAACATACAGAAAGCCAGAAATATAGATAGGTAGACACATCGACAGATAGAAGACAGTTAGATAGATAAATATAAAGACAGAAGACAGACAGATAGATATATGGATAGATAGATAGATAGATAGATAGATAGATAGATAGATAGATAGATAGATAGATAGATAGATAGATAGATAGATAGATAGATAGATAGATAGATAGATAGATAGATAGATAGATAGATAGATAGATAGATAGATAGATAGATAGATAGATAGATAGATAGATAGATAGATAGATTTTTGATAGGGAATTAAGACATAGATTGGTCCCTTCTGAGTAGACTAGAGCATGTGGTGACTCAGTGGGAGCTAGGGTAAAGAAATATATTTTCACGTGTGAGATGGTGGAAAATAAGTAGAGTCTGTCCCTGAACTCGAAAAGCTTCTCTTATTCAGCCTATCTTTACATCAGAACCTTGTTAGTCAGACAGTCTACCAAAATATACATTAATATGTATTCAACCACTCACCTCTATACACCAACAGATACGTGACGACAATTAGACGCACAGATGCGAAAACTATATCTATGGAATAGGGATCTTTTGGAACGAGCTGACCAACACACGTAAATAAATTTTAAGTAAATTTTTTTTTATCATAAGAAAACTTCACAACAGCAATAATTTGAATATCAAATCAAGTACAAATAACCATAAGTTAATGAATTAATCAAAGAGTTAGACTCATAGGTGTAATCCTCCCTCCCTCTGTTGAGACAAGATCTCGTTAGAAGAGAAGTTATTAACCCCCAAAGAGTCAAAGGTGTTTACCCTATAGTCTAGGATTTCTCTCTACAATAAAGAACAGAGTTTATACGTTAATCTATTCTGAAAGGGACAGTATTAGCAAAAATACTTGCATTAAAAGAAGACAAAGTTAGTACATTGGTTTTACAATGAAAGAATTATTTATCCCGGCTTTCTCTCGCTCTGACAGACCTGTGATCACAACCAGTCACTCTTACCTAATAGGTGCTTTCACAACATCTGGAACAATCGTAAGGTACACACAACCCATCCAAGGTTTGGTTATTGGCGAATCAAGCCCCAGTTTCTCCAAAGACAAATTAATTCTAATGATGGGAAACGCTTGATTCACTACTGGTAGTAGGATGCTGATTATGTCACTTCAATTTTTGTCCAGGTAGTAAAATAATTAAAATAGGTCTAATGTTCACAGGGTACAGTAGCTTGGAATCTTCAATCGTTAAATAGAGTGTCGGGAAAATAAATCTGTTCAGGATAAATCTTCTTCACAACCAAAGTGGTCGTTATACAGGTAATGTCAATGTTTGATTATGTCGCCACCACTAGACTGAATGTATATGAACTTGGGAAAAGAAATCTGGATATCAATGAATCCAGTTACAATGTATTCTTATTATTCTTTGGGTTGGTACTCTGTCTCTTTCTGGGTGTAAACCCCTAGGCCAGACAGGTCATCTTGAAAAAAACTCGATATTTTTATCAGAATGTTCTTTTGTAAAGTTATTCTCAGATTCATATGGAAGCTGCTGGTAAGGTTTAGGGTTTGACCCAATACTGTGTAAAGGAGAAAAAAATACAAATACTTAACATAATACAGTATACACAATCCTATCCTTACCCCACGTAACATAGAATATATTTATCCACATCGTTTATTTAACTTTAAATTATAAACTACAAGCTGAGAGCTTGTCTTTCGTTTAAAACGTGCGTGAAATAAATTCTATTCATTAACAAATCAGAGAATTAGAAATAAATACATATTTCGTCAATACTCATGATGAATCAGTGCATTTACTTAGTTGGTTAAAATATTCTCTGACTGGTTACTATCAGTTAATAAAATTTGTATTATAGCTGGAAGAGTTTAGCTAGAAATTGTATCTGTTCTGCTAGCCACTGTAACACAGTAACACCTAGAGAAATATCTTTGACGATTTAACTAGTTAAATCACTCAAACTTCTAATACAATAATTACCACAAGCCAGAAATAAAATGATCTGCAATCGAAAAACTAAGTGATACTACTATTATAAGAGATCTTTAGAATCGAAAGCTAGTTCTTGCGGTACAGGATAAATTTAGTTAGACTGCTGGAGTGTATATATATATATCTGAAATCAAAGAGAAATGACCACGATAGACCGAAAACCCAGAGTCTCTGCCAGATGTTAGCACCTACGGGGAAATCTCTGTTGAAATTCTGGATTAAAGAAATCTACACCCTTTTCCCCTGCACTCTCTTTAGATCAGGCTTAACGTAATTGACCAGTCCGTGCGAGATTTCTTTGATCGTGAAATCACGCTGTTTACCACCCTGCAGACGTGGTCATCGAGCGAAGCCCGTTCTCTGATCTGGCGATCTGCCGTGTTTAATTACTTTACTAGCGAATGGATTACAGGGGAGGTAATAAAAATTATCCGCTCTTGATCGCTATCAGATCTTATCCAACGAATTTCAATCGCTGGCGTTAAAAATAAATTACAGATAAACGTAGCTAATATGTCTGCTCGAGAACATACATCAAAGAAATAGCGAACAGCAATAGAATGGGTGCTAAATTTGAAAAAGGGACAGATCTCTAAGTGCATGAATGGTTTAAGTTATCGAAACAGGCGTAGATGAAAGTTTGGTAAGAGAAAAGTGTAGATAAAGAAATAGATAGATGAAAACTATTTTCATAATCTGTCACAGATAGATAGATAGATAGATAGATAGATAGATAGATAGATAGATAGATAGATAGATAGATAGATAGATAGATAGATAGATAGATAGATAGATGGATGGATGGATGGATGGATGGATGGATGGACGGACGGACGGACGGACGGACGGACGGACGGACGGACGGACAGACAGACAGACAGACAGACAGACAGACAGACAGACAGACAGATAGATAGATAGATAGATAGATAGATAGATAGATAGATAGATAGATAGATAGATAGATAGATAGATAGATAGATAGATAGATAGATAGATAGATAGATAGATAGATAGATAGATAGATAGATAGAAAAGCAATATTTTGACAGACAATGTAACATAAAATGCCAGAATGTTTGAAATGTTGATGTTGTATTGTAGTCATATTTCGTACCATTTACCAACATTCAAATTGTAATGTTTGCCATGTTTCTTTATTAATTAATGAGGCTGGTTGCTAACACAATGGACAAGTGCCGTTACCTGACACTTCTGGGGTTTTGTAACTTTCTGTATGTTCAAGGATTAGGATTCGCATGCCCATACATGGTAAGACCCGCTTAACGTTTACAGAAGGACTTCTCACCATGATAGTAAGGTTAACTATGCTCTTTATAATCAAACGTTAGCATGAATAAATGTATTTAATGAAAGTACTATGTAAACGTACAACAGTAGAAGACTATTTTAAAGTCCTGGAATGGAGCAAATATTAAACTACCCTAAAAAAGGCAACAAAAGGCAGTAACTGGCAAAATGTAATACTTTGGACAATCCAAAGGGATGATAGGCGATAATGAGAGTCACTACTAGAAGGAAATGAGATTTAATTGCTGTACCAAAGTGGCCTAAGGTGGGACACACTTTGCACATCGAGATTGTGTTAGAAACCAATCACGTGTACGGGACGTCGTCATTGATCCACATATATTCCACAGGGTGGAGAACAATTTAAAATCTCATAAAGCACAAAGGCCTCTCAAACAGAGCAGGTAATAATAATAAACTACTCCACAGCTCTAGGAATTTAAAATATTAGTTATAGATTATAGGCATACAGAAAAGATTAAACAACATTCAGATGTCTTCGCGAAGAGCGTAAAAAACTTTATACAAAGATCAGCTCATGAGGAAAAGTTTAGCTGTATTTACCAATGAATCTAAAATTGACAGTGGACAGTTAAGTACATCAGTAATAATAATACCACATATTTAGAGAATAAATAAACGTTACAGCATTACAGAGAATTCATTAATCTTTAAAGCAGAAATTGCAATCAAAATACAAGCAGAGGAAATAATTGCTAGTAATCTCCTATAAGAAGCTGCTACGTGTTAAAATTTTATGAAATCCATACAAGCATTTGAACATCTTTATGGACGCAGTCGACAGAACATAAATTAGGGGGCTGCTGTAAAACTGGTAAGGAAAAAATATATAAATTAAAATAGATAATTGTATGGAATCAGTTTTATAATTAACTGTACAGGAAATACGAGACTTCTCGGGCTTCACCCTTTGTCAGCCTTAGTTACAATCAGGCGACAAAGATAATAAATATAGACAAGTGACAAGAAAAAAAAAATACTATAGATACTGCAAACACGTAAATGGATGAGAAACAATAATAAGAAGAGCAATACAGACAGATGAAAAAGTAAACAACACAATTGATGCGCGGGAAAAGGACAACATATAAGCAAGTAAAAATGCATAACCAGAAGGAAAGAAATATCAATACAAGACAATCAGCAATCAACGAAAATTAAAAGGACCTGCAATATATGATTCATGAAGGTACCAGCACAAATATGAACTATTAAATATGCATTAAGAGATCAGGCAGCTAAACTGAGTAAAGAAAATCAAATCATGCAAGAGCAGGGCTAGGGAGATTTGAGATTAAGTATTAAGCCCAACTTCCTATACATGAGGAATGGGAATCACGTGGAAGCTGGAAGCAAAGTAGTAAAGACAGGAAAGTTTACGCTTTTCCGAAAGAACCAACAAGTTAGTGATTTCTTAACTATTTACATTGTCATTTTTCTCACAATTTGTAGATTTCATTTTCACATAAACAAAGTCTAAAACCACGTTGTGCCTTTGCTGACATACGCATTCACATTTAGTACATTCGTTTCATATATGTGAAACGTTCGAATAGTGTGGTCACATCTTTCGCAAGTTTTCCTATATTACTGTGCGTAGTATACATAGATGCAAACGACTTTCAAATGAAGTAACTGTAATCTTGATCTCACAGCAAATTACTGTAGAGTGTCACTTAATTTAATAATTTAAACATACACACAAACACACATGAAACATTACTGTTGCAGAAACTGTCTCCTAGCCGCTGTTAAATGCTTCATTATATTTAGGAATGTTCCTGTGAGGAAACAAACATCGTATGTGAAGACAGGGGGTTAAATTCAGTGCCCCAAATTGTCAGCAACAACACGGAAGGTCTGACAGTTCTATATTTAGACGTAAGTATTCTTAGGTATGATGAAATACAACTCTACGGGTTTTGTTGAAGGCCAATGCTCCTTGGGGACCATAATTATATTAATTGATTTGTTCTGAGGAAAGTGGTTGAAGTAACAAGAAGAGACATGGTCCGCAACCAGACGATCCGTCAAGGCCTGAAATCCCATCCGCTGCAGACCCAAATAGAACAGTCCCAACTAAGATGGTTTGGACATGTCTGCAGAATGGGAGAAGATCGGCTACCACGACAAGCATGGGAAACAAAGAGCCAGGGATCCAGACATCCAAAGGACCGAGGACTAGAATGGAACCAGGCCAGGAAGAAGACAGCTGATAGAATGGTCTGGCGCTCTCTCTTCCAAACCTCTACACCTCACGGTAGAAGGGGAACGACTAAGTAAGTAAGTAAGATTTGTTCTGGTCACATTATATAATGTGGTGTGTTTTGATGTTAAGAAGAATGGTGTGCATATAGTTGTACTTGAGTGAGGTCAACTGTGAAGGTCTCTGAGGTAAACAATGAACAACTGTATCACAGAGTACCTTCCTTGTTAGCACATTACGATCTCACTCTAAGTTATATTCTTTTTTGACTAGCGTTACTGAAAGCTACATAAAGTGTCTAGGGTATTGTAAGAGTGTTGTTAAAGAATCTCAATACAAAAACATATACAAACATATACTAATTACTATGATAAACTCAACTAACTCCAGCTGTTAAATTTAATATTTAAAATATCTTTTGTTAAACTTTATTGGTCCTGAGCCTAAAGTTGTTTTGGTCAGGACTATAGTTCAATGAGAATCAATTTAGATGGATAGGTATATTTACAAATATATATATAAAGATATTTACATACAACAGACAATATGTCCATAATACATTGTTACAATTTTTCAAGTTGATGTTATTTACTCTATTTAACTACAGGTACTGGGAAGCAGGGTGGGGATTGTCATCAATCCACTGTCTTTTGTTTCACTAGGATTATTCATTTATTCTTTGGAGGAACGTTTTGTCTAGACAGGAGATTTTTCTTTAATCGTGATAAGTTGTCCCAGGCCAGATATTTCACTTATCTGGGTCCTGGAATCACAGCAGTTGTAGTTGGTTTGGCCAAACACTTCAGTCTCCTCTGGTCTTGAACTTCTCTAATACAAACAGGTACCAGAGATTCTTAGAAATCGTGCAGACTTCTTCAATGAGCGAGTACTAGCACCAGACAAGTGCCAGCAGGAAGCCATATCAATGCAAGTTATGGTTCTGTCTTAATATCAAGCTAATTTCTTCCTAATGTACATGAACTCATACATACAAAAGAACATGGTCAGCTCTCTCTGACAATCCTGCTTCTCCCCTTTAGTTTGATGGAACAAATGGTACCAGTTTTCTTTTTCTCTTCCATAATGGATGCTACGCCTCTGTCATTCCTGCAGTAATCTTTCCCATGCAATACGATAGGTGTAATGTTCCTGTATGACGATCATATATATAGTCCTGTAGTCTTAAACTTCTTAGATAGTCCCTTATATGATGGATCAACATCTAAGCCATGCCTAAGTCTGCCATGGAACCATTTAATTACAATCTTTTACATGGCTTTTTCTTTTTTCACACACCCTTTTTTTAATTAAAAAGTCAATAAAATCAATTTTACCACATATCAAGGAAATATAAACAAGTAACGATGAATTAGGCAATCGAATATGGCACACTTTTATCACTGCCTCTGTTCAGACTGCTTTCTGATGGTAGTATTATTAATAAAAAAAGCACAAGTCTGCTCATCGCTTCTTGCTCCTCTGAATATTTTGGGAAAATGGCAGCGAGTAACCTCCTATTTCGATAAAGTAAAAGGCTTTGGCCAATGAGACCAAGCATCTCTTTTTTTTAATGAATTCTTAAAAAAAATATCTCAAACCACTATGCGTTACTACTACCAACTAGATTTGTATATCAGGTCAACCAATAATATTACGGCTTCCTTCAAATTTCATCCAATCCACTTCATCGTACTATCTTAGCCTTTCTGTCACCTACTTTTTTCCCCCCAAAAATATGCTATCCAATCTAAGCAGACATGACTTGACCTGACAGTATCTCCGATTCTCTATGTATTATTACCAATATTTGATTATTCAATGGAATATTTAGGTAATTAACAACATATTCTTAGTCAGCAAGTCTTCAGGTACACGAATATATGATTTTTATGGGGCTAAGTGGCTTGGTTCAAAATTCCATCTTTTTTTCTATGTTAGTTGTTTATTTTTAAACTACCTCCTGTTCAATTCTTTTTCCATGTACTTTCAAGCTAAATACGAGAGTCTCTCGTAATACACGAGAATTTACGTCATTCGCAATAAGAGCTAAGCGTGTTTTCATAACCGTAGTGTCCACATTTTCTAACGTTTACATTGTAATTTGAAAACCGCCCAAGTCAATGCTAGCAAGTTGGTTTTATTTTTAGAAACAATGTGAGACGTGTTTTGCGTTGGTTATCTATCCGTCTCCCTCCCTTCCACAATGTATTCTAGGCAAATATTTCACTTGAACTTGGAGAAGTGGTACGTTTATCTCAAGGTTACCCAGAAGCATTTGGTACCTTTATTTCGGCGATAAGGCGTTATCAAATAATACGCTGAATGCGTAGGCGACGAAAACAATGAAAATTTGTAGTACTATCCTATCTTTTACTATACTGTTTTAATTTAATTTAGATATTGTATTTAGAAGTTCACCACATATAATAATAATAATAATAATAATAATAATAGCTATTTTTTCTTAAAACTACAGTCTGATCTGTTAATACAGACTCAACGTCAATGTATGTCATCGAAATTTTTCTCTGGGACAGTGTATTTGATCTAAGGTTTTGTTTAGTTTTGTTAAAATGGTATACTTTATTAATGATCATTCGGTTCCTTTCCACATTATGTATAAATTACCATACTAATATATATATATATATATATATATATATATATATATATATATATATATATATATATATATATATATATATATATATATATATATATATATATATAATTCCTTGAATCACACGGGGAAAAACCGGCATAGTCTATAAGAGTTAAAGTAACAAGAAGTCCCGTCCGGTGTGATAACTTACTTACTTACTTAGTCGTTCCCCTTCTACCATGAGGTGTAGAGATTTGGAAGAGAGAGCGCCAGATTATCCTATCGGCTGTCTTCCTCCTGGCCTGGTTCCATTCTAGTCCTCGATCCTTCAAAGATTGTCTAATGTTGTCCTCCCAGCGGACTCTGGGTCGTCCTCGGGGTCTGGATCCTTGGCTCTTTGTTTCCCTTTGTCGTTTCCCATGCTTGTCGTGGTATCCGATCTTCTCCCATTCTTCAGACATGGCCAAACCATCTTAATTGGGACTGTTCTACTTGGGTCTGCAGGGGTAGGATTTAAGGCCTTGACGTATCGTCTGGTTGCGTACCATGTCTCTTCTTGTTACTTCAACCACCTTCCTCAGATACCTCATTTCTGAGGTTTGGATCTGGCTTTTATCACATCTAGTGTATGCATGTATGCGCTTATGGGGGAACTTTGTGTTTGTAATGATCAGATTCTGCTCACTGCAAAATCTAAGGAGTCGCTTTCCATTGTCATTGAGAGTATCTTCTCCATATCTTCCGATAACTCCACCCCATCTAGCATGGTCATTTCCAACTCTGGCATTAAAATCTCCGAGCATGATACCTTCATCTAGGCAGTCATCCACTGTCCTTTGAAGCAGCTCGAAGAATTCCTCCTTGACCTCTGCTCTCTCATCCTTATTTGGCCCATACACTATGACCAGGTTGACTATGGTTTCTCCTTCTTTTAGTTTAACAACCATAATGCGCTCCGAGACAAAGTTCCATCCCTTGATACTATCTTTTTGATTTTGGGCCACAATGCAACCCACGCCCCCTTTAGCAAGGAAGATCAATATAACTATAGTGATAACTATTGAACAAAATAAAAATACTAAATGACGCTCCCGGTGAATTATTCCACACCACGTCTTGAGAAATAAAGACTGAAAGAGAGAGCAGAGATGATTTGTTACTGGTTGTTTGTGACTTACTTACTTAGTCGTTCCCCTTCTACCGTGAGGTGTAGAGGTTTGGAAGAGAGAGCGCCAGACCATTCTATCAGCTGTTTTCTTCCTGGCCTGGTTCCATTCTAGTCCTCGGTCCTTCAAAGATTGTCTAATGTTGTCCTCCCAGCGGACTCTGGGTCGTCCTGGAGGTCTGGATCCCTGGCTCTTTGTTTCCCATGCTTGTCGTGGTAGCCGATCTTCTCCCATTCTGCAGACATGGCCAAACCATCTTAGTTGGGACTGTTCTATTTGGGTCTGCAGCGGATGGGATTTTAGGCCTTGACGTATCGTCTGGTTGCGGACCATGTCTCTTCTTGTTACTTCAACCACTTTCCTCAGATACCTCATTTCTGAGGTTTGGATCTGGCTTTTGTGGGTTGTAATTGTGGGTTGTTTGTGACACTATAGTTTATCTATTTCGAAGGGTGATACGTATGTTGTGCTCTATCTGCAGCGAGTAGTAATGAAGGCACTAATTCTCCAGTGGTTATTGCATTCCTTCCCATACCATCTTAATTTTATTGAATCTGTTTATTAAAATGTTTCATGATTTATGGTCAATGGAACACGGGAAAAAAAATGAAAGGCCTGCATGCTGTGTCAACGGGTGTTTAATTTAGTTTCCCATGAGCAGTACGCACCTTTTCCGTGTTTTACCGAACAGCTGGTGAATCGGCTTCTTTGGTCGTTATAGGGCGATTCACTTGGACAATATGTAATTTGAGGATGAGTTGGTTATAGCTTTGAATTCAACCACAAACTTCTGTCTTTACAAAATTCCCCGTGTACTTCCCGAAGACTATTAAGTAAAGAAAAGATTAAGCACTGTTGCTCCCTCAGTCATGTTGTAAAAGGTTGTGCATGTGATCTAAAAGCTCAGTTTGGAAAAGCATTCTAAGGATGTAACCACTATACTGTCATAGACTTTGATGGAAGCTTCCTGCAGGGGAGACTGGTTACAAATGGGGAGGCTATACATCGCAAGGAACGGATAAAGAATAAAAATGAAATGATTAATAAACAGACCATAAGATCATACTTTCAAGTCATCTGTCTTTACATTTCTCTAAAACTAAAATCTGTATATTAACTAGGTCCGGATTATCTGAACAATGACAACAGACCGTAATGTCTTATATATTTGGACACGCGCCCTGATATAACCTAATATAAGCCTAGGTTGAAAGGGATCAGCTTTGGTAAAACGGGGCAAAGCTCTTATTTTTAAAAAAATAAATAAAAATCAGAGCACTGCGTCCATAAATATAACAATTTTGTAGCTGCAGAGATGGATGTTGTCCTTGTGGAGCATGAAACCAACATTGCGTCTGATCCCGCCTGCACCAAGCGTTCATATGCTTTTGCAGCAGTGCTTGTTTTGTTGAAATTTGTTTGACATGACCTTAGGTGCACCAGACGCTATCATTTGTAGACATGGTGATCAGGAGCGTGGGTTGTCTCTCTTCTGGAGTGTTTGTCTGACAATTATCGAAAGTATTTCACCAAACAAATCATCATTGCCATTATTTATTTTTGTCGCTCCTTATGAGGCATGGAGAACCCATTACAGCTGGCTCCCTTACATGAAACCTCATTCAAGTATTTATATGTTGTAGCAGTTGTGGTATCTGTAATAATTTGTTTTACATGATGAGGTTATCAGCTTCATTCACAACCTTAAATTAGCTGCCTCTTTATCACATGCCTGAGGGTCTGCTCTACACATGATGTTATGGCATGTCCCATATTCCAAATAGCTCTAATAGTTGTCGGTGAGGTTCAACTAATACCGTGAGATTTATAAACAGAAATCTGATGACATTTTACACATCAATGATTAACCACGTTTCCAGTAGTTCTATGATCAGAAAAATCAATTGGTTTCTTTATTAATCGGATAGTCCCAGGTCCAGTGATATTATTAAGACTGTGAGTGACACCTACAATGCTTTTTTTCAGACCAGTTGTGTAACTGCATGTAAACTGAGAGGTTTTTCTAATTGGTTTTTAAAAACTTTCTCTTATTTATCTTGAAAATTTTACAAAATAATTTGTCTCTAAGTTAATGCGATCTATTTTCCACTGTTGCTTTTAAATACAGTTTTAAGATTTTCTTAAATTTATTTATGGTATTTTAAACATATATTGTAATAGAATCCTGTTGTTTGTTTTATCCACAGCATAATCAAATCACTGTGATACCAGCTGGAAGATTGCCATTGAATCTGACTAAAATTTCCTTGAATTATAACCCCATTACAACTGTAGACGTAAGGGCGTTTGATGGATCATCAAACACTTTGGAAATACTGACCTTCTGGGATGCACGATTTACTAAAATTCCGAGCGCATTGCTTCATTTAAATGTCTTAAAGCAACTTTCAATTTATAACAGCAATATAACAAATTGGGATGAGGATGTTATGAAACACATTAGCTTAACACTGGAAAATCTGGATCTTAAAAATGCTGGTATAATCAGTAGACCTTCTTGGATTCAATACTTTTCAAATCTAACGGAGCTCATTATTGAAAGTTGTTTTGTTTCTGGTTTTCCAGACAATGCGTTAGACAAGGTGATCAACATATTAGGGACTCTGTCGCTTTTCAATAATAGTTTAACTGAGGTTACGCAGAAACTTAATGAATTTACTGTTTTAACGGACTTAAATTTAGGAAATAACAAGATATCAAATATAACGTGGCTTCCTCGGTCAAAATTGTCTTAACTTACTTTAAATAACAATAACATATCAGACGCGAAACTCCTAAGCAGAGCTCTTCGACCCTCGGCAGACTCGCTGACGTCTCTGGCTTTACAGGTAAACAAATTAACTGCCATACCAGACTTGGGCTTTTTATTACATGTTGAAGAACTTGATTTTACATATAACAGAATATCTGACTCATATTCAGGATTTGTGCCCCTTAACCTCATTGAACTTGACCTTAGAAACAACTTCCTTCCTGCTATTCCTCGACTAATGTCAAACTTATCACGCTTATCAGACATGATGCTAACTTCTAACGCTATCAAGGAGATTAAAGGAACAGACTTCCCTCCGAATGCATATAGCATCTGGCTTGGACACAATTTTATAGCGGAGTTGACTGACTCAAGCTTCCCGGAAAATTCTACGATACAATATTTGTTCTTAAATAATAACCCAATCAGCAAAATTTCTAACCTTGCGTTTAAAA
This sequence comes from Oreohelix idahoensis, assembly GCA_024509875.1. Lineage (NCBI taxonomy): Eukaryota > Metazoa > Mollusca > Gastropoda > Stylommatophora > Oreohelicidae > Oreohelix > Oreohelix idahoensis. The sequence continues at coordinate 57,975 of JAMPIV010011937.1, forward strand.
ATCTACCGCATCTCACATATTTAAGTTTGGGAACAACTCAGATAACCCGTCTAACTCTGGCGCTTGCTTCTCTCAGCAGTTTAACCTCCTTAGATGCAACAGACAACTCAAATCTAGTTTGTACCTGCATGGAGAAGAGTTTGGAACCTCTTTTTGTGTCCATTGAGCCTGGAAACGTTCTGGGAGACTGTGGTCACATAAATATTTATAATTTCTTTTCTATTTTAAGCTCAGGATGTCCTACTCCATGAGATGTTCTTTTTTCATAAAAATGTAGGTAACTGTTCGTTGCGTTACTACTGTACTAAACAACAAGTGAAATAACTGGTGTGCGTATCTAGAAAACTATTATTACACTTAAGCAGAAATAAATAAATTTATCGAGTGCGATTATATTAAAAGCCAAAATTTGGAACAGTTTTAAATAGGAGTTAAGTCTCATTTTAGCAAGTGTCTCCCTGTTCAGTCTAGACAGAAAGTGAGTCAGTTATATTAGGCCGCATGTCCAAATATAAAAGACCTTGTAGTCTATTAATGATTAGCAAAGTATATTTCTCTTTAGTCAAACTAAATGGATGCTGAGAAAATATGTGCTCCATTTGCAATTCTAAAGAACTCTTTTAAGTTTATGAGGTATAGACTGATCCATTATTCGATGCCAGACTTTCCGAACCCTTCAATAACCGGAAAATTGAGATGTGAATAAATGTAAGAGACGTAAGGTGCGCTAAAACAGTATAATATTTTATCCAAGAGCCGCTTGGTATGTCTGTTTCGTTATAGTGAGATTTACTCATGCACTTTACATGCTATGAAAAGCTAACTTACTTGTGGCATTTAATAGGACTGACAATGCGTCAAAATATTATTCAGGCAATTGTCAATAATTTTAGATATAATTTTCTCAGAAATAAAAACATTCTACTGTGTGGTTTAAAATATCAGTTATGGAAAAAGACTGCGCCCATTATTGGTGACTGCGTGATACATTAAAAAAAACTGCTTGATACAGAAAGAGTTAATCTTCATTTAAACTTATTTTAATATATTTTTAAAGTCAGACATGAGTTAGGTATCTGAGGAAGGTACTTGTAGTAATGATAGACATAGTCCGCAACCAGATGATACGGCATAGTCTCAAACTCAGCCCCTGCAGACCAGAGTAGAACAGTCTCAATTACGATGGTTTTGCCATGTCTGCAGAATGGGAAGAGATTGGCTACCACGATAAATATAGGAAACCAAGAGCCAGGGATCCAGACTTCCAGAACCACCCAGAGTTCACTGGGAGGACAGCATTAGACAATCAGACAATCTCTAAAGGGCCGAGGACTAGACTAGAACCAGGCCATTAGGAAGATAGCCAATAGGATAGTATGGCGCTATTTCTGGCAAATCTCTACACCCCAGAGTAGAAAAGGATGTATTAAGTAAGTAAGCAAGTGAGTTTCTTTTTTCTAATCGAGGAACCTTCGTTTCAGCATCACGCTTTAAATACATTCTGTGTTGTTAAAATCTATGAGTTTCTGGCGTGCATCTGTGCTGCAGATTTGGACTTTCATATGAACATTTGAGAATCAGAAAATACGAGTATATTCTTTAGCTGACTCTTGTTATTTTTGTATTTTAATGCTAAGCTCTTTTTCTGCTAAATGAAGTGTGTCAAAACAGGTATTTGTTGTAGTTTAATTGAACACAATGAGTCCTTATATTTTGGATTTGCAGTAATTAAAGAAATCGCTTAATACAGCGGTTCCCAAAGTTTTTTGGTCCCCGTACCCCGTTTGCATTTTGTACAACTTCCCGTATTCCTTGTTCAGTATGAGAGGGCACAAATTCTAAGGTTTACTATGCAAGTGCATTAAACAGAAGTAAACAATTTAATTAATAGTTTATTAAGACATCTTTTTTCTTAGTTCATAACACAATTTTTAGTACCTTGAATTTTGTTTAAATGTTTGCCAGAACACAGATAACGAAATTAGTGAGGTCTTGATTGTTGTTGTTTGCCAAACAATAGTTGCATTCTTGATTCAGTTTTCGAAAGCAACATCTGCATGTTATGTTGATCTTCCTTTTTATTTCTTCCAGAGAGTATAATTGAGAACATCACTCGTCGTTCTCTTTATTGTCCACACTATTTTCACTAACTACTAATTTTTGATTATTTCAGTAAGATATATTATCTTATAATCGTATTGATTTTTTCAGTAAGATGTATTATCTTATAATCGTATTGATTATTTACCAAAACATTTCCCATTGGCTCTTGACAATTTTCTTGTAACCCCTGGGGGTACATATACCCCAAGTGGGGAACCCCTGTCTTAATACTTCCTTGTCTTGTATAGATGACTAGTTTATGTGTCTGCAGTGTGACCATCACGATTGTTAAGAGTATCAAGTTTATTTTACTGTTTTAAATTAGGAGTACTAAGGCTTTTAATGTTTATTTTGCTGTTTTAAATTAATAGTATCAAGACTCCAAAAGTTTATTTTACTGTTTTAATTTAAGAGTACCAATGCTCCAAAAGCTTATTTTACTGTTTTTAGCTCAGAGTACTAAGGTTCGAAAAGTTTATATTACTGTTTTCAATTAAGACTATCAAAGCTTGAACAGTCTATTTTACTGTTTTAAATTAGGAGTACCAAGGCTCCGAAAGTTTATTTTACTGTTTGAAAAAAATTATCAGAATCAAGTAAAGTATTTTTTGCTCCGTATAGTTCCTGAGAGTCTCTGATGAGACAACAAAATGAAAAGGACAACTACTGGCTCGGGCACGTCATAAAGGGCATCTTATACAGGGTGATCGTGAAGTCTCTCCGCAGTGGGTTCAGTGCTTTAATAATATGAATGTAACATGTTATGATGCAGTAAACAGTATTATTTTAATTGACTTTAATTATATTTACTTTACTACTGCATAAAAGTAGTATTGTTATTTTCGCATAAAGCATTAGAGTCTGTTTAAATAATTTAAATTGCTATATAAAATAAAGAAACGTAGAGTTGTAAATTACGACCTTTTAATAATAATTTTATCATTTGGATTGTTTCCCTTGATTCATAGTATTCAAGCACTGAAGCCACTGCGGAGAGACTTCTCCATTACCCTATATACGGTTGTGCATGGGATTAGCGATCCCATCGTAGAAAACACATGGCTACAGTAACTACCACTACAAGAGAACATACATCCTTTGATATGATACTGAAAGGGGCCAACTACAGCTGTCGTTGTTTGCTCCTTAAATGCGAACATAAAATAAAGTATGTATTTTTCTATGACGTTTTTTAAACGAGACGTCTTGGCAGTTTGCCTACATGGACATGTGTTAAATTGACATTGCAATATTAAATTGTACTGGTAATTCTGTTCAGTTCTTACGTTTCTTAATGCACATATAGCAGTCTATGAGGACTAAAGAAGACATCTTTAAAAAAATGTAGTCCCACAGTAGATTCTGTAATAGGGGAGTGAAGTGTTAGAGACTTCATTATACTAGGCCCAGCTTCGAGAGATGCAATTACCGGTTTCTTTACTCGATGTTTTTGCCTTCCCTAACTCAAGAGCAGAGCCAGGTACCCGTTTACATCTAGGTGAACTGAAACGTGACGCCACCGTGTTTTAAACCCATATAAGTTAATAAACTAATAAAAAGGTATTGAATCAGTTTTATAAATAACAGTTCACATGAGACAAGGGACGTTACGGGTTTTACCCTTCGTCAGCCACAAACAGGTGACAAAGACAAGAATTACATATAGTAATAGGTACTACAAAAACATACGATGATAAGAAACAATACAAAATGAGCGATTAATAAACTAATTTATTTGTTTTAAACCCAGTAACTTTGCCGCGAGAGAACAGCGCTCTACCCACTCTACTAATCGGACGCTTAGTCTTTAAGGAAATTATTAGGAGTGACTTGAACATACGGAATACAAGGAGGAAACGGGATCAGAGTAATGTAAATGATATGAAGTTTGGGATGACAAGAATGGGATAAGATTTTATTAGTTACTTACTCCATACGAAAACATACAACCAAAGCCAGCAATGAACTGCGTTTACAATGGCATATGTTAAGGTGGATTTTGAAGTTATCTGTAGAGTTGGTGGATGACAAAACGCGAATGGTTTAGGTTCTGACAGTAACGATAAAACAAGTCCTAACGGTTCACCGTTAACACAGAAAGATCCAACAATTAATATCAGCATGCAATGGAAGACCTGTTCTCATTTCCCAATATTTATTGACGTACTCCCTATTTCATTACATGCATAATATATTGGTGCGTAGAATGCAATTCTTCGTCCGTCGAAAGTCAAAAGCAATAGCATGCATTTATAGATGATTAAGCTTGACCGTTTCAACTTTAGATCATTCCACGTTTTGACTTGATCGAAGTCCTACGGCAGGTTAGACATTGAAGACATCTTCGTCTTGATTTATAATAATCGATTGCATGACTTACTTGAGAAGCTGCACATCGTAATGGCCAAATAATATAGTGGCGACCAATCTCGAACAAATAGCCACGGCATTAATATCTTGAAAACTCGCCACTGCTTGGGAGCATAAAATAAGTACGTCCTCACACTTCAACGACTAATTGAGAAAGGCGCTGAAAACTAACGGTTGGTCTTTACCAGCAGACGACGCTTACGTCACTTAGTTACAATTACGTCATATCGTTACCAAAAACTGCTTCGTTCAATAATAGTGTTTTATCGTACAAAAATGTTGCTAATGCATACAGCTGTATGTCTGAAGAAAATGGCATACGCCTGTGTGCAAAAGCATTACGCAACAGCATACATTGAGACATTCAATCCAGATGTCAAATTAAGACAAAAGTCAAGACAGAAGGTAGAATGAGAAGTCATATACTGAGGTGGATGATGAATATTTGTCTCTGTCTTCGGTCCCATTATCTGCTACAATGAATAATTCATTATTATTATATCTCAAACAGACCTGCGTAGGTCATTGTAACGAGATTGTATTTATAGTGGTTGTTGTCTTGTTGACCGTCGATGATAGTTCAATAAAGAATAATGAACTACACGATATACCCCAGTCTCAGAAATGAGCACTGGTGTATGATAGCACAAATGATAGTCAGACAGTAAAGACCCCTGGTCCGGTGGTAATAAGAAGATCAAGAGCCTAGAGTGTCTTCTCGTAATAACTATTCTATGCTTTAAATAACAGTGAAATTCAAATTGAACTCAATGGTAACTTTATGAAGTTAACAAAATCCAAGTTACAATTAAAATCAATTTATTTAGGATTCTCTTTTCTTCTGTTCTTGAAATAGATAGAAATGCTATATGTATATGAATTTTCTATTTACACCATATCCACAGAAATCACTTTGATATTATAGTAGTTACTTTACTGAATTGCGGTGTCAATGCTTTTCTGACAAAACGTTAACCAGTCTTTTTCTTCATATGACTTGACTCTTCACACATAAATTGATCGAATGTTCTTTTGTTTCTGCACTTAACTGAGTGCTCCTTAAATGATGGTTGACAATGTTGGTGAGCTCCACACGACTATATAGACTCGGCTGATCTTCCCATGTAGTAGGGATACCAGCACAACCAGGTAGACCAGCTGTAGTGCTCCGTGCCGCTATGCAGGATAACACTTGGGTTCTCACTACTGGCTTACGTTCTATATGTATGACCGAAACCTGAAACAACATAAAGCCTGTGTCTAGCCTCTTTCCTAGAGTTCCCCTACACTAGTGTATTGTTGTTCAGTGTCATCAGTAATGCATGTGTATGAATGCGCACATGTGTTTCTGGTTACATTGTTAGTCGTACAAATGTCTACTTGCAAACAAAGAATTAAAATGATATGATTAAAATGTACATTATATTACATCATTCATTTACATCAAATTATGTTACAATGTACTTTCTTCCACCTGCTATCTTTCCATCTAAGCAGAATTGCCCTGACATATCTTGCTTATGGTTATTAAAAGTTTGAGAAACCCTGGCCTACTTTGTGCCCATAGAGCAGTTTAATCAATTTGGGGTCATTGGTACCAATGAGTTGAGAAACACTGGGATATAGTCTCCCCTGCTGCCGTAAACCTGTAGGGGTGTCCTTGCGGCCCAGGCTTAAGAATCACTGATTTATATTTTTGCTTCTTGAGCATTAAATCTATTTGATTGTGTTCCTGGTCTCAACCTTGAGAACCATTGGCTGTCAGTCAGATTATTGCGTTCATAACATGTTTCTTATGGCTATTCACCAATATAGAAAAAAGAAAGATATTGGTGAATAGCCATAAGAAACATGTTCCGACCAACATTACGTTAAATGGGCAAACGTTAGAAGAAATTAACACCTTTAAATATCTCGGGTCCACTATATGTAGTGATGGAAGATCAAGTAAGGAAATCAAGACAAGACTTGAGATGGCCTCAGCTGTGGTGAAGTGGGATGTTATAAATATTTATAGGGGACTTAGTGTACTGACTGAGATCAGCTGTGAAGGTATCTATATCTAATAAGAGTAGTGTATTATAGATAACCTTACTTGCTGCCACATATGTATACCTCAGTCAGAATTATTCTGGAATAGTGTGATGACTACGTTATTTGTCTAGGGTATGTGTATGATGAAGTGTAAGTCATAACAACAACAGACAGATAAAGAATTTAATTTATTCCACCACACTTGACAACACTGTGACACTCACATACATAAAACACTCTACGAGGATATCTTAAAGGAGTCACTGATAACTTTTCAAATAACAATATGTATTCAGTGCTGTCATGAATGTATATGTGTCCTGATTCAAATACAAAGGGAACCAGGAATCACAATCAATTTTAATTACAAGTTATATGTACAGAATTTATCAATATGAATCTTGTAGTGACATATATTATTAATAGTATCCTATGTGTGTCAGTTGTGTAGTGGTAATATGAGGTAATACTGGTTTTGTTTTGTTCAAGCTCTGTTGGTACTTGTCATCATGACTTCAATAGTTTGTTTCTATTGGAACTAGTATTGGAGATGTTCTCAGTTCCTGGTATTAAAACAATTAAATTCCCCTCTTAGTTTTATTTTACAATGTCATTTTAAGATGGGGGTACATAATGTTGAGCTCCATGGCCACACTCTCTTATCTTTCGTGATGACTGCAGTAAAAGCCTCCTCTGCTCGATTACTTTAATGAGTTCTGGAGCCACCCCACTGGTTGCTATATGGACCAAGGAGTATGCTGTCCACCTCTGGCTTCAGCAAAGCTCTGACCAGGTGCTGCTCAATAACTTTAAGACCACGGTCCCTGAAACAAGAAGGTTGTACCTTCTACGTCAGAACTAATTTACACTCTATTTCTACATTGAGTACAATACATCACAAACATTGAGTTCAGAGCGTTAGGCCAACTGTCAGCTTCATCTGAAATACTTTATACCAGTATTTCCCTCCCTAATGGTTACTACGCCTCTGCAATTCCAGCATTATTTCTTTCTAGTCAATAATCTAGGTGTCAGTGTACTGTTTGGCCATTCCATGCAGTTTTACTTTCCTCCGACACCTTCTGTTCAGGCTGGAGTACCATAGGCTTTACATCATGTTCGCTACTGAACTACACATATATATAGACATAAATTATCAATTTACATTCAATTTTCATTAAAAGATATTGAATATTTCAAGCTTACCACAATTTATGGAAATAATAAACAGTTTCATTGACTGGCAATGAATATAGCACAACTCCGATCTGCCGATGTCCCAGGCTTTATTTTATAAAAAATATACACTGGTGCTCAACGCACTGCTTCTTAGTAGGTTTATTACAAGATGTGGCAATGAACAGACGCTCTGAATTGAGTATATTCGCAGCTCTAACCAATGAAACCATGTCTACACATCTTTTCAAAAAAAAATACTCCTTTTCACGTTCCCCTGACAACACAAGATAGTATTTATAGCCTGACCAATCGTGTTTAGTCTTACATTTGTGGCGCTCCAATCAAATAGGAGTTAACATGGTAGGCTATTTCTGTAACGTAATGTTTTTTCAAACACGTTATAAAAAAATTTTATGAGCAGAAATGATTTCATGCTGTCAGGCACCCCCACTATTTTATTTTGGTTATAATTTGGTAATTCCTAGACTATTTGCGTAACGTTTTACATATTCTTTGTCAGCAAACCCTAAGGAACCCAAATATACAAATTTAAAAGAGCTAAGTGGCTGCGTTCAAAACATGTGTTTTCCAAAGATAGTCGTATATTTGTTCTTTATTCCTTTTCGTTGTTTAGAACCGCCACCTGTCCTGCCTTTTCCACTGTTATGTCATACTAAAGTCAGGAGCTTAGATGTAAATCAGTAGAATTTCATATTTCCTACTAAGCATTTTTCATATTTTTAAACCTGATTCTTGTAGTAATAGTGTTTCTTTTTCACTGACTATATGAAAAAAAGTTATTGCTAGTGGCCTTACACGTGGGATTTGCGTTACTATTAATCGCGCGACGCGTGTAGTGTTGCATGTGTCCTGCCTTCATTCGCCCCCTCTCTCTCTCCTGCTTTATCTGTCTTTTAGTTACGCCGTGTATGGAATGAATGAAATATTAAATCTAGGTCATTGATCAGCTTGCGTATCTCAAGGTTTTTCCAAGAAATACAGTACACGTTTCATTGAAGAAAGCGTGCAGCGACACAGTAGGCTTTTACTATCAACGTGAAAGCGTTACAATTTGCCGACGAAGTAGAAAACAAGGGGGATTTCGAGTACAGTCATTGTGACAGCACTGTTCTTTACCATTCTTCTTTCCTTTTATTAAATTTATTTGTTAGGCTTTACATTTACGTTTTAATTTCTATATGGGTATTAGAATAATTCACGACATCTCCCCTCTTAAAACAGACATTATATGTCAGTCCTTTATTCTATATACACATAGAGAAATTTATTATTATTTCTGGGGTTTACGGTGATTCTCATCACACGGATGGCGGCTTAAAAAATCCGCTCCCAAATTTGTTTTTCCAGATATATACTCAATGCTAAAATTATATGGAGCAAAAAGTAAGGACCATCGGAGTAACCTAGAGTTCTCATGCCTAGCCTGTGCTAGAAACGATAAAGGTTTGTGATCCGTTTGCAACTTAAATGCCTTCCCATACAGATAAATATTGAATTTCTTTATTGCCCATATTACTGCAAGACATTCTTTTTCGCTAGTTGAGTAGTTGATTTCAGCTTTATTCAACTTTCTGCTAGCATATGCCACTGGGCTTAATTCCCCATCCAATGCATCTGATTTCTGTAGTAGAGTTTCACCTAACCCAATATTACTGGCATCCGTCCTTACTATGAATTCTTGACTTAAGTCAGGTAATTTCAAAATAGGTTTACTTGTGAGCTTTTCCTTCAATTCTTGGTAAGCCATTTCACATTGTGGTGTCCATGTAATGCGATCTGGATGTCCTTTACGTGTCAAATCAGTTAACGGTGCACATATGGAATTAAAGTTTTTGATATACTTCTGGTAGAAACCACATAATGAGACAAAGGATCTCACGTCCTTCTTGGTTTGTGGTCTCGGGGCTTTCTTTAGTTTCTCTAAATTCTTTGGGTCAGGGGTCATGTTTCCCTGATAAACTGTGTGTCCCAAAAATTCCAATTCTTTACATCCAACGCAACATTTGGTTGGTCGGGCTGTTAAATTTGCTTCCCTAAGTCGATTAAACAGCATATTCAGAGAGTTAATGTGTTCCTCAAATGTTTCTGTTGCTATAAGGATATCATCCATGAAATTTGTTATACATGGATTATTCAGAGGGTCCAATAATTTTCTCATCATTCTAGAGAAGACACTAGGCGCATTCTTCAATCCAAATGGCAATCTATTAAACTCATAGTGTCCTTCTGAGGTACTAAAAGCTAGGTATGGTCTAACCTCAGGCTTTACTGGAATCTGATAGTATCCTTTACTCAGATCCACTTTTGAGAAATATTTAGCTTTATTTAGTCTGGCAAACAGCTGATTTTTATCCGGCATTGGATCCACCTGTCCTTCTGTAATAGCATTCAGTCTCCTGTAATCTATACAGAGTCTATGTTCTCCAGAGGGCTTCCTTAAGAGTACAACACCGGAACTATATGAGGATTCACAGTGCGAAATAATTCCTTCCTTCAACAGATAGTCTATCTCTTCCTTCAAAGCTTTCTCCTTAGCAAACGGAATCGAATATGGTTTCATACAGACAGGTGTGGGGTCTATCAGTTTCATATCATATTCCAATAGGTTTGTATGCCCTGGTCGGTCTGTTAACACCTCTGCATGATTATTTAGAACCTGTTGCACTCTCTCGTTCTGAGTTTTCGTTAAATGTGTACTGATTTTCACCTGTGCTGCTGTCTCACAGGGGTGTAATGGATATTCAAATGATGAAAGTGGTTCCTTTTTCATCTCCATGGCGATGGACAATGTCAACAAGTGTGTCTCTTCCTGATGTTCTCTTTCCAAATATTTCTTCAGGAGATTCACATGATAGATTTTTTCTTTCCCCTTCTTATCTATCTTATAATTTGTTCTAGACACCTTCTCTAAAACTGTATATGGACCTTGCCATCCAATCTGTAACTTATTCTGACTCCCGGGAAGAAGAAGCAGTGCCTTCTCTCCCACCGCCAAATCTCTGTCTTTCGCCTTCCTGTTATAATAGGCAGCATGTTTCTTCCTGGCTTGTTTCAAATTTTCATTGGCAAGTTTCCAGCCAGTTTTTAAACGAGTGGTCAGCTCATTCACATATTGGTATGAAGATGTAATGTTTTCCTCTGCCTTTTCATCAGTCCACGTTCTTAACAAAGCTACATATGGACCTTTAATTTTGTGGACCTATTTGTCCATGCACCGGTATGGTCTCTTCCACTCGAAGCTCTATAGTGATGATTTTTCTTCCCAGAATTATTATGCATAAAACGACCGCTACCAATTTTTCTTTTGGGGCTTTCTCCCCACTTAAAATTCTTGATGAGAGATTTCCTCTCTACATCCTCTTCCTGGGGTAAGACATCTTTTTGCACTCTCCGCATAGTGGCCATTGTAAAACAGTTAAGTGAAGCTTGTCCGTGAAAAGGGGCTTCCCATTCCCTTTGGTCCACTTTATCAAATTTATTTCTCTTCTTATTTTCAGGCCTACTTTTGCCCCGTGGCGTGTCCAGGTCCTGATCAATGTTCCCACTTGTGGGTGTTCCCTCATGTGCTATGCTACACCTTTCTACAAAATTCTCAATGTCCCATCTTGCTTTGGGCCAATAATAATTGTGAGCCACCTTTTGAATGATGGTACCTATCTTCTCATGGTCCCCATCTGGTTTCACATGTAGGCTCCTTATTAAGTCTGCCCTATATCTTTTAGGAAGTACCAGCTGTCCCTGACCTTTGGATCTAGCTCCAGTCTTCCTATACATCAACTTGTTTTTCATGTAAAAATCTCCCTTGCCTGGAGTTGTATGACAAGTTGACAATTTCCTGAAACAAGTCTTGAGTGTTTTATCCCCAGCCTGTGCCTTCCTCATCTCTTCTGGAGTGGTATCCAACATAATATCCTCCTCCTGTCTTGAGGTCGACCTGACCTGAAGGGTGGACATATACACAGGTTTCCTTCTGCAACGGTCAGTGTCATCATTGTCCATCTGACAATTTTTACACCACCTTTTTCCTTGGTTGAAAGATTTTCTTTCATCATATTTCCTTTCATCGAATTGTGGGGTTTTATTTTTATTTTCATACCGTGGCCTATCAAACTGGTGCTTACCTTTGTTTTGATCCCTAGGATCAAATTTATGAAAGTTCTGTGGTGCCCTAAAGTTATCCACTTGTTTCTTTTTATTACCTGTTACCTCTGCTTGAGCTGCTTGATACCTTTCAGCAACATTTAGCAACTCACCCAGCCTCTCTGCACCTTGTTCCATGAGAAACTTTCTCAGGTCTGGAGCCATGGACTCTCTTAATTGCTCTATAAGGACCATTTCCTTAAGATCTTGGGTTTTCCCCAGAGAAGTCCATTTCTCCAAGTATGTCTCTATTCGTGCAGAGAACTGGTGATAGGTTTCACCTGACAGTAGTTTAGCATTCCTAAATTTTTTCCTATAAAATTCTGCATTCTTTTCATATCTTAACAAAAGAGCCTGCTTTAGCATGTCATAATTTTCCTGATCACTTCTGCTCATTTTTGCAAAAACTTCATAAGCTGCCCCACGAAGTCCTTGAGATAACTTTAAGCTCCACCTTTCTCTCTCTAACCCATATGTGGTAGCTAATAGTTCATACCTATTTAGATAGCTCTCTATATCATCGTCTTTCTCCACAAAATGATCTAAATGAAAATTCATAGCTGAGGTTGAGGCTCCTTGGCTAGCAGTGGCATCAGAGGCAAAGGGACTGGCACCATTTTCAGGAGCATGGCCCTGAAACTCAAACTCCCTTAGTCGTAACTCATGTTCCCTTTGTAATCTCTTCTTCTCCTTTTCTGCTTCCCTTTCTGCAGCTAATCTCTTCTCTTCTCTTTCTGCAGCTAATTTCTTCTCTTCTCTTTCTGCAGCCTGTCTTCTTTCCTCGGCTTCCAATGCTTTAGCCTCTTTGTCAGCCTCAATCTGCAACCTCTTAGCCTCAGCCTCAATCTGCAACCTCTTAGTCTCAGCCTCTAACTTTCTTTCGGCCTCTTTTTCTAATCTTCTTTCTTCCCGTTCAATATATTTGTCACATTCAGCCGTGACATAAGCAATCATAATTTGTCCGTCCATTCCTAACTCTTTCGCAGTCTGTACAGCAGCAGATCGAAATTTTGCCAAGTCGGCCATTGTCTAACAGATAAATGTCTAAAATATGTAACTAAACAATTTTATCTATGACTAACTAACTTAGGACAACACAGGCACTGTGAGCTCAACCTTATTTATTTTCACCCAAGGATACCTTTTACTTCTTATTATTCCCTGAAGTGAATTACCCCCAATATTTGTAATAGGGAAAGATTCCAAATCCCGAGAGCGAGACCCCAATATATGTGGTGAAGTGGGATGTTATAAATATTAATAGGGGACTTAGTGTACTGACTGAGATCAGCTGTGAAGGTATCTATATCTAATAAGAGTAGTGTATTATAGATAACCTTACTTGCTGCCACATATGTATACCTCAGTCAGAATTATTCTGGAATAGTGTGATGACTACGTTATTTGTCTAGGGTATGTGTATGATGAAGTGTAAGTCATAACAACAACAGACAGATAAAGAATTTAATTTATTCCACCACACTTGACAACACTGTGACACTCACATACATAAAACACTCTACGAGGATATCTTAAAGGAGTCACTGATAACTTTTCAAATAACAATATGTATTCAGTGCTGTCATGAATGTATATGTGTCCTGATTCAAATACAAAGGGAACCAGGAATCACAATCAATTTTAATTACAAGTTATATGTACAGAATTTACCAATATGAATCTTGTAGTGACATATATTATTAATAGTATCCTATGTGTGTCAGTTGTGTAGTGGTAATATGAGGTAATACTGGTTTTGTTTTGTTCAAGCTCTGTTGGTACTTGTCATCATGACTTCAATAGTTTGTTTCTATTGGAACTAGTATTGGAGATGTTCTCAGTTCCTGGTATTAAAACAATTAAATTCCCCTCTTAGTTTTATTTTACAATGTCATTTTAAGATGGGGGTACATAATGTTGAGCTCCATGGCCACACTCTCTTATCTTTCGTGATGACTGCAGTAAAAGCCTCCTCTGCTCGATTACTTTAATGAGTTCTGGAGCCACCCCACTGGTTGCTATATGGACCAAGGAGTATGCTGTCCACCTCTGGCTTCAGCAAAGCTCTGACCAGGTGCTGCTCAATAACTTTAAGACCACGGTCCCTGAAACAAGAAGGTTGTACCTTCTACGTCAGAACTAATTTACACTCTATTTCTACATTGAGCACAATACATCACAAACATTGAGTTCAGAGCGTTAGGCCAACTGTCAGCTTCATCTGAAATACTTTATACCAGTATTTCCCTCCCTAATGGTTACTACGCCTCTGCAATTCCAGCATTATTTCTTTCTAGTCAATAATCTAGGTGTCAGTGTACTGTTTGGCCATTCCATGCAGTTTTACTTTCCTCCGACACCTTCTGTTCAGGCTGGAGTACCATAGGCTTTACATCATGTTCGCTACTGAACTACACATATATATAGACATAAATTATCAATTTACATTCAATTTTCATTAAAAGATATTGAATATTTCAAGCTTACCACAATTTATGGAAATAATAAACAGTTTCATTGACTGGCAATGAATATAGCACAACTCCGATCTGCCGATGTCCCAGGCTTTATTTTATAAAAAATATACACTGGTGCTCAACGCACTGCTTCTTAGTAGGTTTATTACAAGATGTGGCAATGAACAGACGCTCTGAATTGAGTATATTCGCAGCTCTAACCAATGAAACCATGTCTACACATCTTTTCAAAAAAAAAATACTCCTTTTCACGTTCCCCTGACAACACAAGATAGTATTTATAGCCTGACCAATCGTGTTTAGTCTTACATTTGTGGCGCTCCAATCAAATAGGAGTTAACATGGTAGGCTATTTCTGTAACGTAATGTTTTTTCAAACACGTTATAAAAAAAATTTTATGAGCAGAAATGATTTCATGCTGTCAGGCACCCCCACTATTTTATTTTGGTTATAATTTGGTAATTCCTAGACTATTTGCGTAACGTTTTACATATTCTTTGTCAGCAAGCCCTAAGGAACCCAAATATACAAATTTAATAGAGCTAAGTGGCTGCGTTCAAAACATGTGTTTTTCAAAGATAGTCGTATATTTGTTCTTTATTCCTTTTCGTTGTTTAGAACCGCCACCTGTCCTGCCTTTTCCACTGTTATGTCATACTAAAGTCAGGAGCTTAGATGTAAATCAGTAGAATTTCATATTTCCTACTAAGCATTTTTCATATTTTTAAACCTGATTCTTGTAGTAATAGTGTTTCTTTTTCACTGACTATATGAAAAAAAGTTATTGCTAGTGGCCTTACACGTGGGATTTGCATTACTATTAATCGCGCGACGCGTGTAGTGTTGCATGTGTCCTGCCTTCATTCGGCCCTTTCTCTCTCCTCCTTTATCTGTCTTTTAGTTACGCCGTGTATGGAATGAATGAAATATTAAATCTAGGTCATTGATCAGCTTGCGTATCTCAAGGTTTTTCCAAGAAATACAGTACACGTTTCATTGAAGAAAGCGTGCAGCGACACAGTAGGCTTTTACTATCAACGTGAAAGCGTTACAATTTGCCGACGAAGTAGAAAACAAGGGGGATTTCGAGTACAGTCATTGTTATTGAAGTTATAAGCAATTATATAACCTGATAGTATAATCATAGATCAGGATACATTCACATAAAAGGATTAAAACAATAAATGCATAATTCAGAAATCAGTTCAGAATCATTCAATAGCATGAATGTTCAATGAAGTGAAATATTTACATTTAATATGCATTAACAAAATAGTTACAGTAGCCCTACTCACCCTCTGGTCTTCTCAGAAATAACTAACAGGACTACTTCTGGCAAAGGCAGGCCAGCACAAATACTCAATGGTTAAGGAATACGTGACTAGCTCTCCTTTTGTCCTCTGCGTTTTTTCAGTTCGTGTGTGTCCTCCCAGTTCCAACTACCAGCGTATTTATACGCTTGGTCGGCCATCTTGCGAGAATCCGTGACTCCGCGCTGATTGGCTATGCCTTCAAGCGACTACGGTCGAAAATATTTCTCGTATTTCGCTTTGGGTCGGTCATCCGTGTTAATTCTAAAACGTTCAATAGGCCTTACTCAGTCAATATCCAACCGATTTGCTTCATCCGAAGCTAGTTCAGCTCAGACGATTTTGATCTATCGTTATAGCTGACTGTCTCTGACTTCTGAAACTTCTATTTCTTTTCAAGACAGCCGAAACAGTGAAACACTGCAAATAACTTAAGTTTTACTGCCTTCAACTCTAATTTTCTCCGCTTATACTGCTCACACAGCGATGATACAGGTGTCAGAAGAAAGCTCCAATTCTGTACTACATAACAAGACTAGCTGTATCAGAAGAAATCCAGGTGTTGCTCTCTACTGATAATGGAAACACATCCAAGTTTCTACGATTTTCTACTCCCATAAGGTTAGGTCTAGACGATCTCGGACACTCCGTGTAGCAAGCTCTCGTTTCATTGGTCGAGCTATTAGCATTACACATGTTTCGGCGGTGTTCACTGTGTTTTGATTACGTAGATATCGAATCCAAATCGCATTATGCGACATAATCACCCCGTTTTCTAAACGAGAGTTATCTCGAGCTTAAATTTTGTAACGATATTGTTGTAATCATGCCTATTGGCGGTTAGTTTCCTTCTGTCTATCTTGAACCTGATCAGTGGGATGCCTACAAAAGGAATTTGCCCCCACCTTCTGGTTTCTTTGATAGCAGTTTAACTTTTCTATTTCTCTTTTGCCCGTTCGATTGATCATCCAGGCTCTTATGGTTGGGTCCTCAACAGAAGATTTTCTATTTGCTACATAGCATGATCTAGGGTCTGTGTTATTTATTTGAAAGTTACAGCCCTGTTTTGCATGAGATTTGATTGCGGGTTTCCCTCGCAATTTCCTGGACATTCGATTTTGGCAAAAGGATTGTTTCCTTAAATCCAGAACCTGGTGTTCAGCCTGTATTTTAGACTGTATGGGATATTTCTTCTCACTCTCGTGCCAATACCGAGAATACCCATGGTCGCTGGTTTTCCAGTAGATCTGTTGTGATACCGCTTACGTTGATGCGCTGGATCTACCTTGGTGCACTCTGGGCAGGAATTTACACACCAGTTAATGTCCTCAGTAATACCTGGCCAGTAGTAATGGGTAGCTATCCTTTGTTTTGTGGTACCATTACCCATGTGTTCACTCAAAGAAGCAATATGCCCCATTCTATAACCTTGTTTCTATATGTGGATGGTACAACAATCTGCCCATGGCCGTTTGGCCCTCTGCCAGCTTTCCTGTGCAAGAGTCCATGTTCCATATAAAAATCCCCTATTCTGAGAGAGTTATGTGTTTTTGGCAACTTGCCAAAGCAAGGCTTCAATGTACTATCTTTGGCTTGAGCCTTCTTCATCTCGGTTGAATCAATTTTTAAATGAGTGTTCCCCTCTCTATTCTGGGAGCTTGACCTGGTCCGGGTGTCTTCCGCAACCTCAGGTTTTATAGGATTTCCGGGAGCCGCGCTAGCGTAGTGGTTACAACACCGCTCTGGCGACCGGGTGATGCAGGATCAAACCCGGGCGACGGCATTTGAGGATTTTTCGTCGACCGGGATTTGGACTGGATTAACTCGATACCTGGCGAGGACATTTGAAGGAGTGTCGTCGACCAGGGATTGGCGGCTCCTGAGCCAACCCAGCTCTAATGGGTACCTCCGAAATCGGCGAGTATCTGCCTGAATGGCGAGGGACACCTGTCTCTGCACAAGAAAAAAGGGATACTCACGTAAAATCAATGTCAGGTTAGAAATTAATAATAACCTGAGATTTCGCCTCAAGTATTAGCGGGCGTACCAAAAAAAAAATAAAAAAAATAGGATTTCCAAAAAATACATATCTACGCACTAACATCAGGGGGTAGAAGGGATCATCTAATACTGTTGCATTTATTTCCTCTTCCACATAGCGACAACTGACTTGAATCTTTGTAATGAGGAGGGTTTTTCTTTCTGCATCAGTAGTACTGTGGTTGCTCATTCTACACGTCTTACACCACTTCTCTTCCTTTCTTGAACGTTTCTTATCGTATACCAGAAGGTTTCTTTCATGTTGCTGATGGTTTCGGTGGTTGGTCTTATGAAAGTGGTTTTGAGTGGTGTGGTAAAGTGGGATGATATAAATATTTATAGGAGACTTAGTGTACTGACTGAGGTCAGCTGTGAAGGTATCTGTATCTAATAGGGGTAGTGTTTTACAGATAACCTTACTTGCTACCACATTTATACCTCAGTCAGAATTATTCTGGAATATTGTGATGACTACGTTGAATGTCTAGGGTATGTATATGATGAAGTGTAAGTCACAACAACAACAGACAGATAAACAATTTAATTTATTCCACCACACTTGACAACACTGTGACACTCACACACATTTAACACTCTATAAGACTATCTTAAATGAGTCACTGGTAAAGTTTCAAATTTATATGTATTAATTACTTTCACTAATATATATCCTGATTCAACTACAAAGTGAACCAGGAATCACAATCAAATGTAATCACAATTTATATATACATAATTTATAAATATGAACCTTGTAGTGACATATTTTATTAATATTATCCTATGTGTGTCAGTTGTGTAGTGGTACTATGAGGTAATACTGGTTTTGTTTTTCAAGCTATGTTGTTATTTGTCATCATGACTTCAAGTGTTTGTTTATCTGGGAAATAGTATGGGGGAAAAGTTCACAGTTCCTGTCAATTTAAACAAGGTATTGTCCCTCTTTTTTTACCAAAATGTCCATTTTTGAGGGGACACATAATGTTGAGCTCCACTGGCCACAGAGGCTTAACTTTCGTGATGGTGGCAGGAAAAGACTCCTCTGCTCGATTGCTCCCCTGTGTTCTGGAGACACCTCACTAGTCGCTATCTGGACCCAGGAGTATGCTGTCAGCCTCCAGATTCAGCAAAGCTCAGACCAGGTGCTGCTCAATAACTTTAGGACCACAGTCCCTGAAACAAGAAGGTTGTACCTCCTACTTCATAACTAATTTATAATCTATTTCCAGACTGAACACAATACATAACAAACACTGAGTTCAGAGCGGTAGGCCAATTGCTATCTTCATCTGAAACAATTGACATCAGTATACTCCTCCCTAATGGTTACTACGCCTCTGCAATTCCAGCATTATTTCTTTCTAGTCAATAAGATAGGTGTCAGTGTACTGTTTGGCAATTCCATGCAGTTTTACTTTCCTCCGACACCTTCTGTTCAGGTTGGAGCACTATATAGGCTTTGCCTCATGTTCGCTACTGAACCACACACATATACAGACATAAATTATCAATTTACATTCAATTTTCATTAAAAAGATATCAAATATTTCAAGCTTACCACAATTCATGGAAATAATACAGAATTACGTTGACTGGCAATGAATATGGCACAAAATCCGACCTGCCACTGTCTCAGGCTTTTATTTAGAAAAATATAAGCTGAATCTCAACGCACTGTTGCTTTAGAAAGTTTATTTGAAAATGTGGTGCTGACCTGACGCTCCTAATTGACTATATTGGCGGGTCTAACCAATCGAGCCATGTTTACACAAGCGTTTGAAAAAAAATACCCTTCCTTCCGTCTCCCCTAACAACAAAAGATAGTATTTGTAGCCCGACTAATCGTGTTTAGCCTTACATTTACTGCGCTCCAATCAAATAGGATTTAACATGGGGACCTATTTCCCGTACAATGGTGGTTTTAAAATCTGCCACTGAGCGATTCTGATTTTGGGGTTGTCTGACACCCTCACTATTTCTTTTGGCTATAATTTGTTAATTCCTAGACTATTTGCGTAACGTTTAACATATTCTTTGTCAGCAAGTCCTAAGGAACCCAAATATATAAATTTAATGGGGCTAAGGGGCTGCGTTCAAAATATGCATTTTCTAGGATAGTTGTGTAGTTTTTTAAAACCTAACTCTCGTATGGGTAGTGTTGTTTATCACTGTCAATTTGAAAAAAAGTTAGTGCATGTGGCCTTACACGCGTGATGGTAGTAATTGTATAGCGAGACGCGGGTTAGTGTTGCATGTGTTCCGGCTTTCAGCCCTCCCTTCTCTCTATCCTAATTCCATCTGTCTTTCGTTTATGGTAACTTAGTGTATAAAATGACATGAATGGAATATTAAATATAGGTCAGCTTGCGTATCTCAAGGTTTTTCTTAGAAATGCATTACACGTTTTATCGTAGAAAGCGTGTATGCTGCAGTAGGCTTTTACTATCAACGTGAAACGTTACAATTTGCAGACGAAGTAGAAAACAAGGGGGATTTCGAGTACAGTCATTGTGACAGCACTGTTCTTTACCATTCTTCTTTCCTTTTATTGAAGTTATTTGTTAGGCTTTACATTTACTTTTTAATTTATATATATGGATTAGAATTTCACACGACAAATTCTCCCCACTTAAAACAGACGTTATATGTCAGTCTATAATTCCATATACACATAGAGAAATGTATTATTTTTCCTGGAGTTTAGGTTGATTCACATCACACGGATGGCGGCTTAAAAAATCCGCTCCCAGATTTGTTTTTCCACTTATATACTCTATGCTAAACTCAAATGGCTGCATCAGTAATGACCAACGGAGTAATCTAGAATTTTCATGTCTAGCCTGCGCTAGAAACGACAAGGGTTTGTGATCCGTTTGCAACTTAAATGCCTTCCCATACAGATAAATATTGAATTTCTTTATCGCCCATATTACTGCAAGACATTCTTTTTCGCTAGTTGAGTAATTGGTTTCAGCTTTATTCAACTTTCTGCTAGCATATGCCACTGGGCTTAATTCCCCATCCAATGCATCTGATTTCTGTAGCAGAGTCGCACCTAACCCAATATTACTGGCATCAGTCCTTACAATGAATTCTTGACTTAAGTCAGGTAATTTCAAAATAGGTTTACTTGTGAGCTTTTCCTTCAATTCTTGGTAAGCCATTTCACATTGTGGTGTCCATGTAATTCGATCTGGATTTCCCTTACGTGTCAAATCAGTTAACGGTGCACATATGGAATTAAAGTTTTTGATATATTTTTGGTAGAAACCACATAATGAGACAAAGGATCTCACGTCTTTCTTGGTTTGTGGTCTCGGGGCTTTCTTTAGTTTCTCTAAATTCTTTGGGTCAGGGGTCATGTTTCCCTGATAAACTGTGTGTCCCAAGAATTCTAATTCTTTACATCCAACGCAACATTTGGTTGGTCGGGCTGTTAAATTCGCTTCCTTAAGTCGATTAAACAGCATGTTCAGAGAGTCAATGTGTTCCTCAAATGTTTCTGTGGCTATAAGGATATCATCCATGAAATTTGTGATGCATGGATTATTCAGAGGGTCCAATAATTTTCTCATCATTCTAGAGAAGACACTAGGTGCATTCTTCAATCCAAATGGCAATCTATTAAACTCATAGTGTCCTTCTGAGGTACTAAAAGCTAGGTATGGTCTAACCTCAGGCTTTACTGGAATCTGATAGTATCCTTTACTCAGATCCACTTTTGAGAAATATTTAGCTTTATTTAGTCTGGCAAACAACTGATTTGTATCCGGCAATGGATCCACCTGTCCTTCTGTAATAGCATTCAGTCTCCTGTAATCTATACAGAGTCTATGTTCTCCAGAGGGCTTCCTTAAAAGTACAACACTGGAACTATACGAAGATTCACTGTGTGAAATAATTCCTTCCTTCAACAAATAGTCTATCTCTTCCTTCAAAGCTTTCTCCTTAACAAAAGGAATCGAATAGGGTTTCATACAGACAGGTGTGGGGTCTATCAGTTTCATATCATATTCCAATAGGTTTGTATGCCCTGGTCGGTCTGTTAACACCTCTGTATGAGTATCTAGAACCTGTTGTACTCTCTTCTTTTGCTCTTTCGTTAAGTGTGTACTGATTTTCACCTGTGCCGCTGTCTCACAGGGATGTAATGGATATTCAAATGATGAAAGTGGTTCCTTTTTCATCTCCATGGCGATGGACAAGGTCAACAAGTGTGTGTCTCTTCCTGATTTTCTCTTTCCAAATATTTCTTCAGGAGATTCACATGATAGATTTTTTCTTTCCCCTTCTTATCTATCTTATAATTGGTTCTAGACACCTTCTCTAGAACTGTATATGGACCTTGCCATCCAATTTGTAACTTATTCTGACTACCGGGGAGAAGAAGCAGTACCTTCTCTCCCACAGCCAAATCTCTGTCTTTAGCTTTCCTGTTATAATAGGCAGCATGTTTCTTCCTGGCTTGTTTCAAATTTTCATTGGCAAGTTTCCAGCCAGTTTTTAAACGAGTGGTCAGCTCATTCACATATTGGTATGAGGATGTAATGTTTTCCTCTGCCTTTTCATCAGTCCACGTTCTTAACAGCGTTACATATGGACCTTTAATTTTGTGGACCTATTTGTCCATGCACCGGTATGGTCTCTTCCACTCGAAGCGCTATAGTGATGATTTTTCTTCCCAGAATTCTCATGCACAAAACGACCGCTACCAATTTTTCTCTTGGGGCTTTCTCCCCACTTAAAATTCTTGATGATAGATTTCCTCTCTACATCTTCTTCCTCCAGTTTGTTTAAGTCCGATTGAGGGATTTTCGGCTTATCCTGGGGTAAGACATCTTTTTGCACTCTCTGCATAGTGGCCTTTGTAAAACAGTTAAGTGAAGCTTGTCCGTGAAAAGGGGCTTCCCATTCCATTTGGTCCACTTTATCAAATTTATTTCTCTTTGTATTTTCAGGCCTAATTTTGCCCCGTGGCGTGTCCAGGTCCTGATCAATGTTCCCACTTGTGGGTGTTCCCTCATGTGCTATGCTACACCTTTCTACAAAATTCTCAATGTCCCATCTTGCCTTGGGCCAATAATAATTGTGAGCCACCTTTTGGATGATGGTACCTATTTTTTCATGGTCCCCATCTGGTTTCACATGTAGGCTCCTTATTAATTCTGCCCTATATCTTTTAGGAAGTACCAGCTGTCCCTGACCTTTGGATCTAGCTCCAGTCTTCCTATACATCAACTTGTTTTTCATGTAAAAATCTCCCTTGCCTGGAGTTGTATGACAAGTTGACAATTTCCTGAAACAAGGCTTGAGGGTCTTATCCCCAGCCTGTGCCTTCCTCATCTCTTCTGGAGTGGTATCTAACAGAATATCCTCCTCCTTTCTTGAGGTCGACCTGACCTGAAGGGTGGCCATAACTATAGGGTTCCTTCTGCAACGGTCAGTGTCATGATTGTTCATCTTACAATTTTTACACCACCTTTTCCCTTGGTTGAAAGATTTTCTTTCATCATATTTCCTTTCATCGAATTGTGGGGTTTTATTTTTATTGTCATACCGTGGCCTATCAAATTGGTGCTTACCTTTGTTTTGATCTCTAGGATCAAATTTATTAAAGTTCTGTGGTGCCCTAAAATTATCCACCTGTTTCTTTTTATTACCTGATACCTCTGCCTGAGCTGCTTGATACCTTTCAGCAACATTTAGCAACTCACCCAGCCTCTCTGCACCTTGTTCCATGAGAAACTTTCTCAGGTCTGGAGCCATGGACTCTCTTAATTGTTCTATAAGGACCATTTCCTTAAGATCTTGGGTTTTCCCCAGAGAAGTCCATTTCTCCAAGTATGTCTCTAACCGTGCAGAGAACTGGTGATAGGTTTCACCTGACAGTAGTTTAGCATTCCTAAATTTTTTTCCTATAAAATTCTGCGTTCTTTTCATATCTTAACAAAAGAGCCTGCTTTAGCATGTCATAATTTTCCTGATCACCTCTGCTCATTTTGGCAAAAACTTCATAAGCTGCCCCACGAAGCCCTTGAGATAACTTTAAGCTCCACCTTTCTCTTTCTAACCCATATGTGGTAGCTAATAGTTCATATCTATTTAGATAGCTCTCAATATCATCGTCTTTCTCAACAAAATGATCTAAATGAAAATTCATAGCTGAGGTTGAGGCTCCCTGGCTAGCAGTGGCATCAGAGGTAAAGGGACTGGCCCCATTTTCAGGAGCATGGCCTTGAAACTCAAACTCCCTTAGTCGTAACTCATGTTCCCTTTGTAATCTCTTCTCCTCCTTTTCTGCTTCCCTCTCTGCAGTCAATCTTCTTTCCTCTCTTTCTGCTTCCCTCTCTGCAGCCAATCTTCTTTCTTCTGCTTCCAATTTCTTACCCTCAGCCTCAATCTGCAGCCTCTTAATCTCAGCCTCCAACTTTCTTTCGGCCTCTTTTTCTAATCTTCTTTCTTCCCGTTCAATATATTTGTCACATTCAGCAGTGACATAAGCAATCATAATTTGCCCGTCCATTCCTAACTCTTTTGCAGTCTGTACAGCAGCAGATCGAAATTTTACCAAGTCGGCCATTGTCTAACATGCAAATGTAAACAATTCAATCTATCAATATTTATCTAATGACAACCACAGGCACTGAGAGCTCAACCTTATTTATTTCCACCCAAGGATACCTTTTTAAAATTTTTATTATTCCCTGAAGTGAATTACCACCAATATTTATAATAGGGAAAGATTCAAAATCCCGGACGAGCCCCCAATATATGTGGTAAAGTGGGATGATATAAATATTTATAGGAGACTTAGTGTACTGACTGAGGTCAGCTGTGAAGGTATCTGTATCTAATAGGGGTAGTGTTTTACAGATAACCTTACTTGCTACCACATTTATACCTCAGTCAGAATTATTCTGGAATATTGTGATGACTACGTTGAATGTCTAGGGTATGTATATGATGAAGTGTAAGTCACAACAACAACAGACAGATAAACAATTTAATTTATTCCACCACACTTGACAACACAGTGACACTCACACACATTTAACACTCTATAAGACTATCTTAAATGAGTCACTGGTAAAGTTTCAAATTTATATGTATTAATTACTTTCACTAATATATATCCTGATTCAACTACAAAGTGAACCAGGAATCACAATCAAATGTAATCACAATTTATATATACATAATTTATAAATATGAACCTTGTAGTGACATATTTTAATAATATTATCCTATGTGTGTCAGTTGTGTAGTGGTACTATGAGGTAATACTGGTTTTGTTTTTCAAGCTATGTTGTTATTTGTCATCATGACTTCAAGTGTTTGTTTATCTGGGAAATAGTATGGGGGTAAAGTTCACAGTTCCTGTCAATTTAAACAAGGTATTGTCCCTCTTTTTTACTAAAATGTTAATTTTTGAGGGGACACATAATGTTTAGCTCCACTGGCCACAGAGGCTTAACTTTCGTGATGGTGGCAGGAAAAGACTCCTCTGCTCGATTGCTCCCCTTTGTTCTGGAGACACCTCACTAGTCGCTATCTGGACCCAGGAGTATGCTGTCAGCCTCCAGATTCAGCAAAGCTCAGACCAGGTGCTGCTCAATAACTTTAGGACCACAGTCCCTGAAACAAGAAGGTTGTACCTCCTACTTCATAACTAATTTATAATCTATTTCCTGACTGAACACAATAGATAACAAACACTGAGTTCAGAGCGGTAGGCCAATTGCTATCTTCATCTGAAACAATTGACATCAGTATACTCCTCCCTAATGGTTACTACGCCTCTGCAATTCCAGCATTATTTCTTTCTAGTCAATAAGATAGGTGTCAGTGTACTGTTTGGCAATTCCATGCAGTTTTACTTTCCTCCGACACCTTCTGTTCAGGTTGGAGCACTATATAGGCTTTGCCTCATGTTCGCTACTGAACCACACACATATACAGACATAAATTATCAATTTACATTCAATGTTCATTAAAAAGATATCAAATATTTCAAGCTTACCACAATTCATGGAAATAATACAGAATTACGTTGACTGGCAAATGAATATGGCACAAAATCCGACCTGCCACTGTCTCAGGCTTTTATTTAGAAAAATATAAGCTGAATCTCAACGCACTGTTGCTTTAGAAAGTTTATTTGAAAATGTGGTGCTGACCTGACGCTCCTAATTGACTATATTGGCGGGTCTAACCAATCGAGCCATGTTTACACAAGCGTTTGAAAAAAAATACCCTTCCTTCCGTCTCCCCTAACAACAAAAGATAGTATTTGTAGCCCGACTAATCGTGTTTAGCCTTACATTTACTGCGCTCCAATCAAATAGGATTTAACATGGGGATGTATTTCCCGTACAATGGTGGTTTTAAAATCTGCCACTGAGCGATTCTGATTTTGGGGTTGTCTGACACCCTCACTATTTCTTTTGGCTATAATTTGTTAATTCCTAGACTATTTGCGTAACGTTTAACATATTCTTTGTCAGCAAGTCCTAAGGAACCCAAATATATAAATTTAATGGGGCCAAGGGGCTGCGTTCAAAATATGCATTTTCTAGGATAGTCGTGTAGTTGTTTTTTATCACTGTCAATTTGAAAAAAAGTTAGTGCATGTGGCCTTACACGCGTGATGGTAGTAATTGTATAGCGAGACGCGGGTTAGTGTTGCATGTGTTCCGGCTTTCAGCCCTCCCTTCTCTCTATCCTAATTCCATCTGTCTTTCGTTTATGGTAACTTAGTGTATAAAATGACATGAATGGAATATTAAATATAGGTCAGCTTGCGTATCTCAAGGTTTTTCTTAGAAATGCATTACACGTTTTATCGTAGAAAGCGTGTATGCTGCAGTAGGCTTTTACTATCAACGTGAAACGTTACAATTTGCAGACGAAGTAGAAAACAAGGGGGATTTCGAGTACAGTCATTGTGACAGCACTGTTCTTTACCATTCTTCTTCCCTTTTATTGAAGTTATTTGTTAGGCTTTACATTTACTTTTTAATTTATATATGTGGATTAGAATTTCACACGACAAGTGGGTTCATCTTCGTCCTGCTCGAAGTGGTTGTGAGGCTTCTTGAGAAATTCTCCTTGTTTCCTTTTTTCTCCTTGTGTTAGAGAATGTGCCAATTGGTGACTTTCAGCATATTTGATTATGTCTTCCAACCTATCCCATCGGTTTTCTATCAGAAACGTTTTCGTTTCAGGGGTCATGGAATCTAGGAGTTGTTCTATCAGAATCATCTCTTTGAGTTCCTCGAAATCTTGTGAAAACTTTCCCAACTTACCCCACCACAGTAGATAAGTTTCCAACCGAGCTATGTATTGTTGGTAAGTTTCTGCAGCCTCGTACTTGGCAGTTCGGAATTTCTTACGATAAGCCTGTGAATGTTGCTCATAGCGAACAAGCAATGCTTGCTTCAGAGCCTCTAAGTCTTCCTGTTCCTCTTTGGGTAGTTTCAAAAACACTTCGTAAGAAATACCCCCCAATCGTTGAGAGAGCTTAACACTCCACTTTTCCTTCTCTAGGCCATATGATAAAGCAAGTCGCTCAAACCTGTCTATTTAGGCCTCAATAGAATCGTCCTTCTCTATAAAAGCATCCAAATGGAAGTTCAAAGCACCCTTTTGAGGACCTTGGCTAGAGCTACTGTCAGAGTGAGGAGAACTGCTACCATTTATACTTGCAGTTGCCTGAATTTCCAGTTGTCTTAACTTCAACTCATGTTCTCTTTCAGCCTGAATCCTTCTTACCTCTCTCTCGACCTCTAATCTGATTTCTTCAGCTTCCATTTCCATTCTCGTAGCTTCTCTTCCAGCTTCTAATTCAAGCTTCTTGGTCTCCCTTTCGGCTTCCAATTTCTTAGCTTCAATGTCCATATACTTATCACTTTCCACAGTGACATACTGGATAAGAGCATCGCTACTTAGGCCAACGTCCTTCCCCATCTGTGTATTGGCAGACTTAACCTTTACCAGATCAGCCATTGTCTTGCTGTTGAGAGGGTGAATAGTCTTACTCAACTAATTAATTTAATCTTATTTAAATTAAACTTAATGAATATTGTCACAATTTATGTGAGAGTCTGCTCATTTGTACTCAATGGTACTTCAACAAAAAAAATTTGTATTTTATTTTTTTCTTTTGAAAATATATTCAAAAATTCTAAAAAAAAAATTCTAAGAATGAAAATGGAATTTTGGCTCAGGACTATCAAGGATATCCCGCGAACGAGCCCCCAGTGTAACGAGATGGTATTTATAGTGGCTGTTGTCTTGTTGACCGTAATGATAGTTCAATAAAGAATAATGAACTACCCAATATACCCCAGTCTCAAAAATGAGCACTTGTGTATGATAGCACAAATGATAGTCAGACAGTAAAAACCGCTGGTCCGGTGGTAATACGAAGATCAAGAGCCTAGAGTGTCTTCTTGTAATAACTATTCTATGCTTTAATTAACAGTGAGATTCAAATTGAACTCAATGGTAACTTTATCTTCTTTCTTCTTCGTTGATCCTAAGCCGCCGACTGTCAAAGCAGTCAAAGGCCATTACGTCTGGTTGCGTCTTGTAGGGCAACAACAAATTGATTCCACTTTGCTCGGTCGGCGGCCATCCTTCGTACAGTGCCCCAACTCTGGTTCATTCTTTGCATCTCAGCTTCCACAGTCCTCCGCCATGTTGTTTTTGGTCGACCTCTCTTTCGTTTTCCTTCAGGGGTCCATAGCATAGCTGTTCTTATGATGGCATCGGGGTCTCTTCTGAGGACATGGCCAACCCTGCTCCAGCGTCTGCCAGCTATGATGGTGCGTATGTCCTCTTGCTTGCTCCGAGTAAGCAGATCTTGGTTCATTTATTGTTTCTGTAACGTGCGATTTTTTTACATAGACAGGGGTGTCGGCCCTGTGCTAAAACCCCCAACCTGGAGGACCAGCTTTTGTCTGACCCCTACCCACGCAGATTAGTCCAGCTTGGTTGAAACTACCAGGAGTAAATCTCCCACTGGCATAGCTCTGGGGATTGTCAGGGTACACAAGCTGCCATACCGCTACAAGGTATAGGTACCATTGATGGATTTCGTAGATATCGAATCCCAATCGCATTATGCGACAGTCATAAAGGTCTCTAATGAGACACATAAAGATTAAGACTATTGCTCCACATAATACGTCGTCCGATTCGACCAGTATGAGGATTTGCTTGAGGCTAGCAACCTTATTATATAAAACACATCGATACAGAAACAACCTCTGCAAGAGCACGTGAAAACTTTGATTGTAGGTGTCCTGCAAGGCATCCAACTATAGTGGTGGCTCCATACTCTACAGGAAGAAAACAACAAGAAAATGATGGTGATAATGGCAAGGGAGTGACTCTGATAAATTTGAAGGAACAAATACTCAATGGACTATTAGTAATTTTCAGAGTATAATAAAGTAACCACAAGGAATTCATCAATTTATAATCAAGTGACTGACCAAAGGAAATTTATCAGAGGGTAATCAAGTGATTAAAATAACTCTATCAGAGAGCAAACAAGTGATTGACTAATGGGAATCTATGAGAGAGTAACGAATTATTACTTTACTCTCTGTCTCTCTCTTTCTCTCTTTCTCTCTCTCTCTCTCTCTCTCTCTCTCTCTATATATATATATATATATATATATATATATATATATATATATATATATATATATATATATATATATATATATATATATATATATATATATATATATATATATATATATATATATATATATATACGAGGAGTGTTCAGAAAGTAATGCACCACATCGTTTTTCTCAGCTAATAATGAAGATAAAAGCATGAAATATTGCACACTTCAAATATGCCATGTGCCAATTGTGAGCTTTAAATTGCACTGCAACCGGCCAAATAATACGGCTGCACTAAATCGTTGAAGTGGAGCGTGTTAGCAACTTGCGTTATAAACAGCGAATTGTGATAGAATTTCTCGTTGCAGAGAAGGAAACTGTTGTGAATATTCACAAGCGTCTATGTGATATGTATGGAAGTTTTGCAGTCGACAGGAGTACAGTCAGTCGCTGGGTTCAGAGAATCAAAGAATCAGGAAGTGGAGATACGGAGCTGCTTGATCGGTCGTGCTGTGGACGTCCTGCCACAGCCACCAACGCAGAAATGTTGAAATGCGCTGAGGGCATTATTCTTACTGACAGGCGAATCACTACTCAACATTTGGCTTACAGCTGTCAGTCAGCATTGGTCGTGCAAATGCAGTTATAAAAACTCTCGGATTTTCTAAGGGTTTCGCAAGATGGGTTCCTCGAAGTCTCACAAATGACCACCGATTGCAAAGGAAAGCAATTTCTTCTGAATTGTTGGAGTGTTTCAATGCTGATGGAGAGAACGTTTTGGCTAAGATCGTTACAGGTGACGAAACCTGGGCACATCATTTTGAACATGAGACAAAAATACAGTCAATGGAGTGGCATCATCCGCAATCACCAAGAAGAAAGAAATTCAAGACAATTCCTTCAGCTGGAAAAGTCAAGATCACTGTCTTTTGGGACATTGAAGGTGTGATTCTTGTGGACGTTATGCTAAGAGGAGAGACAATCAATTCGCAAGCTTACATTAAGACACTGAAAAACCTCAATCAACGTTTTCGCAGAGTTCGGCCGCACAAGAATCCAGCAGACCTGCTTCTCCTTCACGACAATGCGCCCTCACACAAGTCTGGCAACACGAGAAGCAATCACCAAATAGGGTTGGACTGTACTACCCCATGCACCATATAGTCCCGATTTGGCTCCCTCTGATTTTCATCTATTTGGTCCACTTAAAGACGCGCTCCGTGGGACAAGGTTTGAAGATGATGAAGGAGTGATTCATGCAGCGAAGAAATGGCTACATGATCAAGACAAAATCTTGTACGGGCTAGGAATACATGCACTTGTTTCGCGCTGGCATAAAGCCGTACAAGTTGATGGGGATTATGTTGAATAATACCGATGTTTACATGACATATCCGTGTATATTGTGTATAAATTTCATGCTTTTTGAATAAACAGCTCCTGAGAAAAACGATGTGGTGCATTACTTTCTGAACGACGCTCGTATATAAGAAAACTGAAAGTTCTTTGCTTCTGTTATCAGATAAATTATTTTGATGCTGTAAGTAAAAAGCTGAGAGTAACTGTGGCAATAATAAAATAACGTTTGAAAACAGTGCAATGTGTGTCGTTTCCACATTTTCCAGAAATGGTGATGGATTTATTTTTAATACACTGATCAATTCACCGTGAAAAAATTGAAAGCGTATTTTTTTTATTTTTATGGATGTGCAGAGTAAATGTTATTCAAAGCACAGTGCTATGCTCACTCTTCACGTAGTTCCCCCCCCCCCCCCCCCCCCCCCAAAAAAAAAAAAAAAGAAAAGAATGCGAATGTATCTTCTCTTTAAAAAGGAGACATCAGACTTTTTCCGCGTTCGGGTAAAACATAGAAATGCCCGGGACAAAGAGTTCACTCATTGTTACCCGACTGAATCTGTTTCTTGCGCGCTTTAAGCAGTATTAATCTCCATGCGAAATTAAGTTAACAAGTAGGAAAAGAACTAGAGGCTACAGATACGTGGTTTTATAGAAGAATATTAAAAATACCACGACCAGCTAAAATGAATAATGAGAATGGCTTGAAAGAGGTCATTGTGCAAAGGAAGCTCAGTTTTACACGCTTTTATTTAACTTCACTTGTATGCCGCTTTCATGTAACTTTCATGTCACTTTCAAATCTTGCAATCGATTTTTCAATCACTTCCAGATGAGCAATAGCTCTGAAACTTGGCATAGTTGTGAATTCCCGACGACAATACAATAATCAGTCATTTATTTAATATTCTAATTATGACATTATGAGTAATTAAAGTTTGTCGTAAAGAAATGTAAACAAATCATGGGCCATAATCACGTTAATTAAAAATTCAAGAGTACGTGGTGTGCTTTACTTTTTCTATGCGTAAAACAGGGCAGTACTCAAAATAGTGTCTAGCTAAATCATGGGAAACAATCCAAATTATAAAATGTTGAATCAAGGGAAAGTCGAGTTCGATCTCTAGATGGCCTTTAAATTGAAGAAATTGATTTCACCAAATTAACAGGCACAAAACCATGTAATATTGACACTCTAAAACAAATGGATCGCTTGAGAAATTTTAGACCAGGTTTACAACAAGTACAAATAATATTTATGTTTTAGTATGCCATAATTTTTCTAACACTAAAAAGAAGAAAATTAAAATTAAAAACAATATATATTACACACGCTTTTCATGCACTAAAAACCCAAAAATAATTTTTCAAGGACTTTACAGCTTGCAGTCAAAAATGTAACACCAAATTGACAAAAACGTGGGTCGCAGATTCTGCATGAAATTAACTTCTGCTTTACACTTCATTAGACACTTATGGATAAAATATATTGTAAGCGCTTAAGCGCCCCATGCTTTTTATCAATTTGAAGTTAAATTTTTTTAAGGCAGCTACACACTCCTTGAAATTTTTTTTTCGTTTTTAGTGCATTAAAAGCCTGTGTTTAAATATTTTTATTTTATTTTTTTATTCGGGTTAGACGGAAGCAATCCACTTTCTTTGAGTTGTAATGAGAAGTAGGAAACTGGAGGACATCGCGAGAACGAGAAAGATAGAAGTTAAAAGTGATAGAGCATGGCAAAGAGAGCAGATTCTGGAATACTTAACATCATGGCATAGAAAGACGTCACCTACATAACTGATCAGTAGAACTGTAGACAATATGTTGGTGGCATGATCACCTAAGCCATTAGGTATGGCACTTGAAGACGAAGAAGATTTTCCATGTACACCTGGATAATTATGTAGTTTGTGAACGAATTGTAATCTTAAACTTCCTTATTTAATTTGCTCTTCTATATCAGATTGGTACGACAGCTAATCGGGTCTAATGTATGGCAATAAACTAATTTAAGGTACACAACCATTGTGAAGTATAATGTAAATATAGCCACATAAAACTGACCACCTTTGCTTCCTCAGTTAATGTTTATGTTTTGCAAAAGCAAAACCACGCAATTCGCTGTCTGTTGACTCACTTTTGAAGCCACGCCTAATTTTCGTGTCTTACATGCGCTAATGAGTGTTTACAAACTTTCGCACCCGGCAGTCAATTAGGGGAGCGAACCTGGTTTGTTTACCTGATTTCTCTCGCGAGCTGATCTGTCAATCATCGGATAGTGACAGAAAGCATAGGGGGAAAAGACCAGATCCTCGGTAGCAAATACAAGGGCGATAATAATACTTCCCGACCACCTTTGTTGTCCGTGCAAAAGCTTTGATCTGCGGAAACGGACGGAAATCTAAAGGTGGCCCGTTTGCACGGCCCATGTCTTTTGATGTCGTTCGGCATCGCGAATAGAGCGAACAGGAAAATCCTTTATCTCTGAAAGAAAACTCGTTGATTTCCCGTGCTATGCCGAAGGTGTGAAGTGTCACATCCTTCAGAGATCAGTACCCTAAATCTGTATATATACTGCGTTCTCTCCAAGTCAGTTATCAAGTCTCTCGGGAAATTTTGGATAATCTAAACGCGTACGCTAGAACCTATGTGAAATTGCGCGTTAATAGCATTCGTGGGGAATTATTCTGTTGTCTGGTAAAAATGTAAGTTGTGCTTAAGTGTTAAATGTGTTAAAGTGTTACCATTTTTATTCACTGTGATTCCCTAGCGTTAAGACTAGTGAAATAGCAAACGCGTAGATATTTTCTTACCAGTTGTTCAGTAATGTAGAATCCATCAACCATTTCTTTATGCCAGAAGATACGGTTTAGCTGACTAAGTATAATGCTATGAGTGACGGATAAAGTGACAGAGTAGAATGCGCATTATATTCCATTGTGTGCAAATTTTTAAATGACTAGTGTTAATATCATGTGTCAAAACAATAGACGCCGACAATCAACTAGCTAGTAATGACAGGCGATATTTGTTAAGGGGGCGTAGTCATAATTAAATTATAACAGATTGTGCGCTGATTGTTTTACCGGGTCGGAGGGGGAAAGGCTGCATGCCTAAAACTCAACCTGTACTCGCTAAGCGAAGCGCGATAAGTTAGTCTAAGACACCGTGTGCCTTTTAATTTAATTAGGCGAAGGAGAGGATAAGAGATCATACCTTACGCTTGATAGCATATGATATTGTCATTTTGGTTAAATGTTTTGTTTTCTTCCAAATATAGTTCTTGATCAAAACCAGCGGCCAGCGGTTTTTTCTATTGTGGTCCGTTTCTCAGTTACTGAAGGAGTAATAGTTGTCGATTTCCTTGGCGTTTGTCACCAGTACAGGTGTGGACAGGAATTGCCAAAGGCGACAAGCTAACATTTTAACTGTAAATTTGAGGTAACTGGACTTAAATTCCCGGATTGTTTTATTCAATTTATCAGCCGCGCTGGCAATATACATAACATTTTTCCCGACCTCCGACAGTCGTTTTCCCAAGTGGATTTTATCCAGGAGAATACGCTGTTTCATAATCGTCACTCACCCCAGAGCGAGCCGATAGGATTTATCATCATCATCTTAATTAACAATTTTTAGCAACCAGAGTTTTCTTTAGCTAATGGAAGTACTGACTGCTGTCTACTGTGAACACAAGATCGCCTTCTTTTTTTTTCTACATGAACCATTCGAGGTGACGATCATTATCTATCCAGGAACTCAACCACCAAATTGAGCGTCCCCCTTAAACAAATTAATTATTAGTGGAGGGACTGGGGCTCAATTAGGAGGACAGAACTACTGGATCATGATACATGTGCATGGATGTTTACGTTCAAGAGATTGTTACACCAAGTTTAGGAAAGGCGTGATTGATATGGCCACGAATGACAGAGTGAGAGTGAATATTTTCCAGTTACGGAAACTGTGCCATCCGTTAATTTCTGTGCAGATACTGTTATATTTTACTGGATAGCGTAAGTAGGAACTTTGTTCTTTTCTTTACTGTCTATTCTATGACCTAGTGTTAATCTTTGACCTTTCAGGTTATTAACTTCTTTTGGGATCTTTTCTCAACAAGTGGGGAGGGCACTTATTGGGTTATTTTCCTATGTCTGTAAACATGATTTTATTGATTTCCATATGTTTGATGTTGTAAAGTTTAAGTGATAATAAACTAAACAAAAGTTAATTTAGTGTGTTGGTCAGATCCATATCCATTTACCATAGTTTTCACTTTTGTGTGTCTTATTGTCACTTAATTGTGTGTGTGAGTAGTAAACTTATAATTTTACTTATAGGGAGGTTTGACAGATCGTCTAATAATAAGATAGTCGTATAGATAGGCTGGACTAGACAAACCACTAATTCCAGAGACAGATCTTCACCTTAATCTATTCACTCGTGGAATCTATTCTAACACCTTTCTTTCAAGCCTTAACGGTTCTTTTCTATACAACGCTAGTCACATCTTCAATAGAAGATTTAACCACATGAACGTGTCACACATTGCCTTATCACAAAATTGAGTTTAGTATCTAAAGCGTTATTTTAAAAGTGTTATCTATCAATTGCTGAAATAAAACATCTTACATATAGAGAATGTAGGTTACCAAAATTTGATAATCTATAAATGTGCCTCAGTTGTCAGAGTTACAGATAGAACGTATAAACGGAACAGTCTGTAAGATTTTATGTACGTGTAAAACTATTAATGTAAAAACATTTAACTGAAAACACAAATATACTTAATGACGATTATGTAATTTAAAAAAAAATGTGTGCTATACTCTTAGTATACGAGCGGCCTCTTAGAGAGGCCGATGATCGATCCCCGTCAATAGCGAAAATTTATAGGTGAATGCATGTTTAAAACCACTGAACAATTTAGTTATGTGCATGATATAGGGGTTTCATTTCTTCACATTTTGATATATAACACTTATGTTATCTTTATAAATAAACTGTTTATTGCAAAATCTGTAAAGGTAGTCATGAAATTAGCTCGTATACTAAGAGTTAAGAAAATCTGCGAAACCGCTAAGTGAATCTGCTAGGAGAATGTGAGCGTGCTAAATGTGACGCGCGATTCGTTGTCTACGAAAACTGATTCCTTTACGGTGAGTGGAACAAATAAGCTACAACTTTCACACAAATCAGAGACAATAGCAAGATGTAAAGTCAATTGAGAATGACAATACATACGACTGGTGCTTGCTTTAAAAAAACGTATGATAACTGAAAGATCTATCTAAGATGTTATGAAAATGACGAAACACGGAAGATGAATATTATGACAAATTGTGTGATAACTTAGATGACATAGACAGTGTTCATCTGGGAGAAATTAGATGAAAATGAAATTAGTTGTTAATTAGAAAACCCACAGACAAAAAAAAAAAAAAAGAAATAAACAAAATGTAGAGGTATAATCGCAGATGGCCACTGACTGCTTTGACAGCAGCGGCTAAGGGTCAAAGAAAAAGATGAAGATTATCACAAACACATTTAAACTCTAAATTGGATGATAGATAGATAGATAGATAGATAGATAGATAGATAGATAGATAGATAAATAGATAGATAGATAGATAGATAGATAGATAGATAGATAGATAGATAGATAGATAGATAGATAGATAGATAGATAGATAGATAGTTAAATAGATAGATAGATAGATAGATAGATAGATAGATAGATAGATAGATAGATAGATAGATAGATAGATAGATAGATAGATAGATAGATAGATAGATAGATAGATAGATAGATAGATAGCTAGATAGATAGATAGATAGATAGATAGATAGATAGATAGATAGATAGATAGATAGATAGATAGATAGATAGATAGATAGATAGATAGATAGATGGATGGATGGATGGATGGATGGATAGATAGAGAGATAGATAGATAGATAGATAGATAGATAGATAGATAGATAGATAGATAGATAGATAGATAGATAGATAGATAGATAGATAGATAGATAGATAGATAGATAGATAGATAGATAGATAGATAGATAGATAGATAGATAGATAGATAGATAGATAGATAGATAGATAGATTTGAGATAACGCTCTTCACATTTACTAACAATCATATGAAAGATGTCATGTTTCTTTCTACATGAGGTTGGCGACTAATATAATGGACAAGCGATGTTTCTTCGTATTTTTCTGGTTGTGTGGGTTTTTGTATGTTCCAGGATTTGGATTCGAATGTCCATATATGGTGAGATTCTCTAAACGTTTACAGATGTATTTCTCACTATGTCAGTATATTAATCAGGTTTATCAGAAATCTACCTAATATTACTCATGTTTTCCAGAAATCTACCTAACATTAATCAAGCTTTCCAGAAATCTACCTTATATTTATTAAGTTTTCCATAAATCTACCTTAAAGTAATCAAAGTTTCCAGATATGTACCTTACATTACTCAATATTTACAGAAATTTGCCTTAATTTAAAAATGTGTATATAAAGAAGTGACAAAATAATTAGCAACAGGTAACAGGCTATTCTCAAGAGCTGAGATACAAGGAATTCAACAATATCATTGTCCTTGTAGCTCTTGTTAAACATGGAACTGCTACTTCAACTGGTTCCGGTGTAGGGAAACCTAGCACCAAACAATCACGTGTTTTAGTAGTTGTGGTTTCTGTAGAAATGTGTTCTACATGAAGAGATTGCCAACTTCACATACATGCACATAAGTGTCGACTGGTACGACATGCCTGATGGAGCAGTACACTTATTCTTTATGTGTCTCAACAGAGACCCCAAGGAACTGCACGCGGCCATGAATTAAACCAACATTAAAAAAAGGTGTCAATATCCAGCAACTGGCGAGATTTAAACCTTTTCTGGCAGTGGCCGGAACATTTCTGACCAACCTTGTATTAGAGGGTATAAGAACTTAGGAAGGAACGCAAAGATATTATAACAATTACTAAGACCACAGCAGATGAAGCTGAAACCCTTCTGAATCTACAAGATTTAAACCCATGGCAGGTCACACATTGCCTTATCACAAACAGTAGTTTAGTATTTAAAGCACTGTTTGAAAAGCGTTATCTATCAATATCTGAAACAAAATGTTTTACGTGTAGACAATAGTCTTTGTTAGAAGTAAACCAAATGTACGGGACTTCGCTTTTGATCCACTGTGTGGAGTGTATTTGAAAATTTAACACGGTACACAGTTTTACCAAACACAGGAAGTAATAAGAATAAATATAAAACTATCTACAACCATAGAGAATAGAAGTAGAAATTATACATTATAGGCGCTAGCGTAGTGGTTACAACACCGGCTCTGGCGACCGGGTGATACAGGATCAAACCCGGGCGACGGCATTTGAGGATTTTTCGTCGACCGGGATTTGGACTGGATTAACTCGAGACCTGGCGATGACATTTGAAGAAGTGTCGTCGACCAGGGATTGGCGGCTCCTGAGCCGACCCAGCTGCAATGGGTACCTCCGAAATCGGCGAGTATTTGCCTGAAAGGCGAGGGACACCTGTCTCTGTACAAGAAATAAAGGGATACTCACGTAAAATCAATGTCAGGTTAGACATAAATAATAACCTGAGATTTCGCCTCGAGTATTAGCGGGCGAACGAAAAAAAAAAAAAAAAAAAAAAAAAAAAAAAAAAAAAAAAAAAAAAAAAAAAAAAAAAAATTATAGGCGTATAGAATTGTCTAAATAGATTATAGAAGAAGAAATGCGTACAGAAGTACAAAGATGAGCTTTGGAGGCTAAACTAAGCTGTGTTGACTGCGTATCCAAGACGACATTGAGCAGTTAGTTGTATGCGATTTTTGTGTACATTAAAACAGAAAATGATATGGAATCAGTTTTAAGTATTAACGGAACAAAAGAAACACGGGCCGTTTCAGGGTTCACTTTTCATCAGTTAGTCACGAACAAGCGATAAAGATAAGAAATATAGACAAATTAAAAAAAAACACATACTATAGACACTGCAAAAACATAAAAGGATGAGGAAAAAAAAGAGATAAGCTGAGCGATACAGACAGATGAAAATATTTAAACAACACAAGTGATGCGAGGAACAAGTACAACAAATAAGCAAGAAAAAATACAAAACCAGAAAAAAAGAAACATCAACACACGATTTTAGATAATGAACGAAAATCAAAAAGAGAAAATGAAATAACAAAACAGGTTAATAAAATCCTCTTTAAAGCTCAGGAGTAGTACTGTTAGAGAAAATATTAGAGAATTGACAAATGTTTCAACATTTAATAAAGCTAATTCTATATTTACAACTGAAACGAAAGCCATATTAAACGCAGTGAAAATATTTACAGATATGATCATCCATGAAGTTACTATATCCTCAGATTCGATGACATCTCTATAAGCACTTAAACACCTACATGGGTACAGCCGACCAGACATCAGAGAAGAGATAATAACAATCAATACATTTTTTTTAAGTAAATAGAAGATGCAATGTGAGGATCTTGTAGATTCCAGTCAATGTAGGAAGTACTGGAAACTAATTAGCAGATCAACAGCTAAATGGAATAGAATAAGAGGAAATAAAACATGCCACACTAAGGCTGGGAGATGCAAGTTTAAGAGTCAAGTCAAACATACTACATCTGAGGAGTGGAAGATTGTCTCGAAGCAGAGTCGTAAAGACAGACACGTTATCTAGTTATGAAAAAAAAAAAAAACTTAAAAAAAAACAAAGTTCTAAATTTGTGAAGAATCGAAGGAAATTTTAAACAAAAGGCTGTGGCGTTTCCTCCTTCTAGGTACGAGAATACTTTAACACACAGGAATCCTATTGCGAAGAATGACAAGAAGAACATGACATAGATCAGTATTTCCTAGAATGCCAACAAATACATACACTAGAAACATTTATAACTCATAAGAAAGGGAAACCCGAGGCCTGTAAACAGTAAATAAATATTAGACAAACATAAAGGTATGTTTTCAGGCACTCGTAAGAAATAATGAAGTAGAAAACTAGACAACAGAAAAACAACAGACGTGAGTGGCTTACCCAGGACTCGAACCGAGGACCTCACGTGCGACAACGCCCGCTTAGCTATGCAAGCGAATCACACTATCCTCCCTGCCATCTAGGCATCACTTTCTTTATTTCTTACGAGTGCCTGAAAACAAACCTTTATGTTTGTCTAATATTTATTTACATACACTAGTAGTACGAGGGACGGTCAAAAAGTAATGCCTCGTAATTTTTAATTTCATTCAATAGGCAAGAAAACCGATAAAATTCACATTGAAATGTAGCCCCATGTCTGAACTTCAAAAATTTATTTCTCAATGTAGTTTCCGTTATTTTTTACAGTTTTTGTGCATCTTCTCACAAGGGCATGTATCCCCGCACGGTAAAAATGTGTGTCCTTTTTCCTAAACCACTGGCGTACGGCGCGTTTAAGGGTCTCGGTGTCCTTAAAGTGATGTCCGCGAAGATCTTCTTTCAGTGGTCCGAACAGATGGAAGTCAGAAGGTGCAAGATCGGGACTGTAAGGGGGATGTGGTAATAATGTCCAGCGAAATTCTGCAATTGCATCAATGGTGCGTTTAGCGGTATGTGGCGTGGCATTATCGTGCAACAGTAGTGCAGTTCTCTGATCTTTTAATGGGTAAAGTCGCCGAAGACGACCTCTAAGCTTCTTCAAAGTTTCAATGTAACAGTCTGCATTCACCATGTTTCCCTGTTCCAAGAAGTCGAGAAGAATCACACCCTTCTCATCCAAAAACACGGAGGCCATAACTTTCCCTTCAGATGGTGAACTTTTGAACTTCTTTCTTGTCGGCGATGTTGTGTGATGCCATTCCATTGACTGCCTCTTGGATTCTGGTTAAAAAAAAATGAACCCAAGTCTTATCACCTGTCACAATATTCGATAAAAACTCTTCTCCTTCAGTTTCGTAACGGCGCAGGAGGTTGATGGCTATGGTTTTCCTTCAGCATTAAGGAATTCTATGACATAACGTTGTTTTAACCGAACGTCTTTGGCAGCCATTTTTAAACTGTTACAGTGTTGCCAACTATTACTGAAACAGGTTGGTAATGCTATACAATGCAGAAGAGTGTTTGAGGAATCCTGCTAAATTTACAAATTGCACACCAATGCAGTATTTACATACATAAAAAATAAGAGGCATTACTTTTTGACCTTCCCTCGTATGACCTCAACCAGTATTTTAGTGATCGCTAAGTGAACATTACAGCAGATATTGGTAAATAAGATCAATATACGTAGATGCCCTATTGAGCTCCAAACAGTAATATGTATATGTCATCAAAACAATGAAAAACATATAAGCATATACAATCAAATCTACACCTGCTTTCACGAAATAATTCTGGTTGGTCTCAGAGCGTCGCAGGTCCGTTATTTTATGTTTCGTCGTTTCATTGTGAGAGGTCAGCAGAAAGTTAGGGATAGAAAAAGTTGCTATAAAGAATGGACACAACGGATAAATGTATTTTAAAAGTGCAGACACCAAACGAGCACGTAGATTTTGCTTACGCACCTTTACACGAAGGATAATCCTAGAACTTCACTGATGGAGGCAGTTAAATCGGGAAGGACAGTCGACCTAATCAGACTAGACATGTCCTTGAATTAAATACACAGGTAATAGAATAAAGTGGGAGAAGACCAAGACAACGACGAAGCATTAACATGAAAGAGACAACCCAGTTACAGGTAATCTAGGTGGTACAGGTGGGATCGTCGAGCTCACATAAACATGGGTGTCGAGATGAGTAGAGAGCTCTATCGATGGATATGACACACATTGAGAAAACGTGTTGATAGGATTAGAAGACCGTTTTGTGATCTGAAATCGTTATGGTAAGAGAAATTGAGGGAAACCACGGACACATGGAAAAGGGAACTTAAGACACATAACAAGGATTATAAAGAAACGGAAAGACCTTTAACTGATGGTTCCAGACAGTATGACGTAGCACGAGTGCGCTGATTATGCTGTTTGGAGAAGAAGAGCAATGAAAGAATTTATGAAATAACGAGCAAAAACCCGTCAACATTGACTGGTTATTAATTATAGTGTGTTGTGTCTGTTACTTGTATTACAGACGGTACTATCACTACTGTGGTCATTTCATTGCAGGCGACCGTCATTAGATATTTGTAGTGAAAATTATATGGATGTATTAAATATGAAGACATGGAGTAACCTTACCTAAATGACACGTGAAGCAGTGATAATGATCTAATGGACCGTAAATTGACTAAATAACTAACATTTCTTTTATGACAATATGACTCGTAATTGTTCGTGCATCTTTTTTAAATCTTGCCCTGGTCGACGTACAGCCTCTGAGAAGCCATGGTCGACTTACTGCCTCTGAGAACAACGTTTGAAGTTTGATTTTTTTTTTTTTTTTTCGTACGCCCGCTAATACTCGAGGCGAAATCTCAGGTTATTATTTATGTCTAACCTGAGATTGATTTTACGTGAGTATCCCTTTTTTTTCTTGTACAGAGACAGGTGTCACTCGCCATTCAGGCAAATGCTCTCCGATTTCGGAGGTACCCATTACAGCTGGGTCGGCTCAGGAGCCGCCAATCGCTGGTCGACGACACTCCTTCAAATGTCATCGCCAGATCTCGAGTTAATCCAGTCCAAATCCCGGTCGACGAAAAATCGTCAAATGCCGTCACCCGGGTTTGATCCTGGATCATCCGGTCGCCAGAGCGGTGTGGTAACCACTACGCTAGCGCGGCTCCCATGAAGTTTGATGAAACTCCAGTTCATGTACTGTTTATCAGTCGTGTTGTTGGCTTCTTTAGATAACTAAAGTGATCATGCACACCTTCATTTGCGAACTTTTTTCTATTTTCGGGAGAGTACATATAAGGGGAAACAATACAATTATTGTCTAATTTTGAACCACAGCTGCACTCCCTTAGCTGTGGTTGAAAGTTAACAGAAAAAGTGCGCAAATGACGGTGGGGAAAAATGTGACTGACCGACCGACCGATCGACGGAAGTACTTAAGGCGGGAATTATGTATATTGAATAAATCTTGTAAGTTACAGCCTTTTGTCTCGTATATAACAAACAGGAATAAAAGCAACGATCGCATGATTAGACAGATAGATAGATAGATAGATAGATAGATAGATAGATAGATAGATAGATAGATAGATAGATAGATAGATAGATAGATAGATAGATAGATAGATAGATAGATAGATAGATAGATAGATAGTTAGATAGATAGATAGATAGATAGCTAGATAGATAGGTGGGTGGGTGGATGGATGGATGGATGGATGGATGGATGGATGGATGGATGGATGGATAGATAGATAGATAGATAGATAGATAGATAGATAGATAGATAGATAGATAGATAGATAGATAGATAGATAGATAGATAGATAGATAGATAGACAGAGAGACAGAGAGACAGAGAGATAGACAGACAGACAGATAGATAGACAGACAGATAGATAGATAGATAGATAGATAGATAGATAGATAGATAGATAGATAGATAGATAGATAGATAGATAGATAGATAGATAGATAGATAGATAGATAGATAGATAGATAGATAGATAAAGTAAAGCCAACATACATTTAAATCTACATGCATACACACGTAGTTACTTACAAACATCGTTGTGTACAAATCAACATGTAAACACATGTACAGACATACGTACTAACAAACATAAACACATTCATACATAAACATTTACTTTTCTGAAAACTCACTGTTATCTGTTTATTTATGTTCAGTGGTGTACCTGCGAGGAAATGAACATCTTCTGTTCTAACTATGGGTTTACTTCAGTGCCAGAAATTGTCAGCAACGAAACTGAAGGTCTGACATCTCTATATCTTGACGTAAGTTTTTTTGTTTTTTGTTTTTTGGTAATGTTTTATAGCAAAAAATTATTGCGCCCTGAAAGTATAACTGGCTATCTATAGATGTATACATGTATATCAATATAATTTTCCTTTGTGAGCCTTACGGAGCAGGGATCCATAACTTCAGCTGGTCCGCTTACAAGAAGCCTGCACCAAGGCAGTCTTTTTTTCCTTGTTGATGTGATCACTGGCCCAAGACAGTATACATGTTGTTAGATGTGTAGTGCGAGCGTATGATGAATTGAGTGTGGGTGCGAATGAAGGCGCGAATGTGTTTAGGCTCGTATAGATGTAGATCCTGCAACCCATACTCTCACATGCAGTAATCAAGGATGCTTTGACACTGCAGGCATGTTTCAAGACATTTATTGACGGGAACACACATAGTATCAACAGGAACAGTCAGTGTAACAAGGTCATGCTGACCTGACATCGATAGGTATACATTTGGCATTCAAAAAGGTAAACATCAGAATAGACGTGCATGGTCAATAGCAAAGTTCTTCAATAATGACAGTTCGTAGCGTCGCCCTTGGCGTCTCTGACTAAACGCGTCAGATGCCTTAGTTACTTTGACACACAGGTGCAATTTGGCACTCCCCGCCAATTGCACATATCAGGCTGTAGTATAATAGCCGAAAGCACAGGCCTCGTTCTGACGTCGGCCGTGTACTTCTGTTAAATAGGTTATCATCAACCCTGCAGTAATACTTATTGTAGATATGAATTCCGCCAATCTGCGGAATTCCACAATATATCTTCGTCACTGGATTTCTGGACAATATAAGACTAACAGTCTTGGATGGCTACCTCGAGCACAAATATATAAGTTCTGAAATGGCGGATCAGTGAGCTGCTGTTCACC
The DNA here is from genome assembly GCA_024509875.1 of Oreohelix idahoensis. Lineage (NCBI taxonomy): Eukaryota > Metazoa > Mollusca > Gastropoda > Stylommatophora > Oreohelicidae > Oreohelix > Oreohelix idahoensis. The sequence goes on from JAMPIV010011937.1 coordinate 102,484, forward strand.
CTAGGTAATCCTTTACATGTTCTGCCACCGAAAAGCGTAATAATGCATAAAGGTCGGTATTACCTGGAAAATGAATCCTCAGAACTAAACAAGGAATTCTGTCGTCATCCCGACGCACAGAGATTCACTGGGGAAAACTGCCATAGCAGTTACTTCGAAGATTCTCCCCGAAAAACAATGGACTCTTGGTCCCTTCAGAAAAACAGGACCTCCCGGCTTCCCGGAAGTATATCTCACTCCCGCTTAAAAAACCTTCCCATAGGCCTACGCCGAACTGTCAACCTCCGACCCTACAGGTCAAACACAATGAATGAATAAACAAGGGAAGACAACCCCTAATCAACCTGACATCGCAGGTAAAGACACAATTATACTTATGATACAACCATAAGCAAATAACTTGACAGATGACTCCGTCGAAAATGACAGCAACACTGCTATACCGGACTTGGGATTTTTATTACATGTTAGTGAGCTAGACTTTACATACAACAGAATATCTGACCCATATTCGGGATCTCTGCCTTCTAATCTCTCTGAACTTAACTTTGATTACAATATGTTCCCGGCTATTCCTCGAGTGATGTCAAACTTAGCACGTTTATCCAATATGCAACTGAGGTCGAACGCTATAAAGGAGATTACATATACAGACTTCCCCCCTGCAGTCGTTAGTGTCGAGCTCGTGTACAATTTAATAACGGAGTTAACTGACACGAGTTTTCCGCAAAATTCGACGATGCAATATTTGTACTTGTATTTTAATCCTATAAATAAAATTTCTGACCTCGCGTTTAAAAATCTGTCTCGTCTCATGTATTTAGGCCTAGGAGGAACGAACATAACCCGTCTTCCTCTAGCGATTGCTTATCTCAGCAGTTTAACCTTGTTAGACGCTACACACAACCCACAATTGGTTTGCACCTGCACGGAGAAGAGTTTGGGGCCACGTATTGCGTCCCTGTGGTCTGGAAACGTCATGGGAAACTGTGGTGAAACAAGTATTTTTAGTTTCTTTACTGTTTTAAGCTCAGGATGTCCATGAGATATTCTTCTGGCAACAAACTGTCAAGTAGTTATATGTTGCCATACCATTGTACTAAACAACAAATATGGTAACTGGTGTTTATCGGGGAAACTATTATTGTTATTTAAAGAACCCAGAAGTGAATGTTGTCTTTTTTTTCGATGAGATTATAGAACACTAAAAAGCCAGACTGAAAGGTTATGATTCATAAACTCCAAATTTAGTATTATCAGACGTATGTAGATATTTATTTTTCAATACCCTCAAACACCCTGTAAAATAATAATGTTATTAATTATAAAATATAAAAGAGTACCAAGGCTCAAAATGTTTATATTACTGTTTTGAATTAAGAGTTTTATTTTATCATTGAGGAAACCTGTTGATAAAATTACAAGGCAGTCCTTGTTCTGGAATCCACAGGGAAAGAGAGGCAGAGGTAAACCAAAAAAAAACACATAGAGAAGAGAACTGCATACAGAGGTGAAAATGATGAGGAAAACATGGAAAGAACTTGAGCGAATGGCACGGGACAGGAAGACTTGGCATGTGTTTGTTGAAGGCCTGTGCTCCTCGGGGAGCTAAAGGGTATTGATTGAGTGACTGAATAAATATAAAACCAGCAGTGATTAATCTCCGCTTTATTTTGTTTTTCTCATTATTGAACCTTCGTTTCAGCTTTATTTATTTGTGCATTTCTGTGTCCTAGAAACTTTGAATTTACAAATCATGGCTTGTATTTGTGATGTAGATTTTGACTGAAATAAAATTATCAAAATCATGTATTCTTTACCTCATTTCTTCTAATGTGTCAAATGGGTTTTGGAGTATCTAATATTTTGGACTTACAGTAAATAAAACAATTTCATAGTTACTTCAGGGCATATTTATGAGATGATTATTTGAAAGAACTTGTACATATGGAATAAGAGACACACATTTACAAGAAACTAAGTATTCTCTTGCACACACAGAGAAACGTTAAAATGGTGATTTGAAAACAAAACTGGTCATTCTAAAACAGGGCTAAACACATACCATCTCCAACCAGGTACTGCTTATACGGTACAGTCATAAAGTCATGCACGCCATCATTGCAGGCAGACGCTGGAATTGAGTTTGCCATATCCTTACAAGAGACCCTGACACCATCTCAATAACTGCTATGCTATGGATCCCAGAAGGACTTCGAAAGAGAGGCACACCAATGACAACCTGGCTGAGAACTGTGGAGGCTGAGATGCAAAGCATGAACCAGAGTTGGGGTACTGCACGACAAATGACCTCCGACCGAGCAAAGTGGGGACAGCTTGCTGCTGCCGTACAAGACGCCACTGCGCGTGATGGCCACTGACTGACTTGTCAGTCAGGCCTTAAGTAACCAAGAAGAAGTACCACAGTCACATATGCATATGTTTGATCATTAGAAGCAACGTATACGGAGAAGGCAATAAGTCACACATGTCTATGAACTCTAATCGAATCTTCCTTATTGCTTGAAACTATATACCAAGCAGCTGAGAAGAATCGTTCAACAATTAGGACCATCTCACTAGATTCAAGCATATGCGAAAATAGGTGGAACTGTGTTGACAAAATATAGGATATGTATTTTACAAGTAACTCGGTGGACAATAGTTTTAAATGCATACCTGTGTTATAACAATAACAATGGCCCTTTCAGTCATAACTGACTACGGGAATGCGTCCCTGAGGTGACAGCCCTCAGCTGTTTATGTTCCTGGTGTTCCTTTCTACGTTTTCTCTTCTCTTCTTCTTCTTTTTGCCCAGTCTGAGGTTACAACGTAGAGAGCATCGCCACTTGGTGCAATTGGCAGCTTCAGCCTCCCACGTTGCCTGATTTATGTCCAATGCCTTCATGTCACTTGTCGCGAGAGGTTCAGATGGTATTGAAATTAATAAGTTATCCTGGACAAAAAGTTGTGTCAGTTGATACTATGATAGTGCCAGCTAAGAGTCTGGTCTTATATGAAATACCCCCTTCTCTGAAAAGAGTAAGGGTGTATAGACATCAAAGGTAGGATTAAGCTGTATAAGTTCCTAGAGAAGATGGTAATGTATTACTCTAAGTCCCTATGTGCTCCCTCTCCAGATTTTCCTATGATTTTATTATTATTATTGTTACTGTTGTTGTTGTTGACTCTGCTAGGGAATTAACAAAATTATTTACCAACAAGAACATAAACTCAACTTTAATAAGTAAGTAAGTCTGCTGGTAAATATTTACAATTTATTTAGCCTATACCGTTTCTATTTTCGGTTAGGAAAGCTTGAAATGAAATCAAATTTATTTACACCATGAAATCAATAAACATTGAAAAATAATAATTAATCTCAAAAAGTCATTCACTTGATGAAGGTTATCACTTTGGTTAATTATCTCCTTTTGAAGAATGTTGATGTGTGGCCGTATAACCCACCACCATCAGCATTTATTCATGTTGGAGCCCTGTTATAACATAAATGTAAAACTACCATTTTGTTGAAACAGACAAATGGATTCTTAACTAAAATAAAAAAAATTAACCCGAAGCATTGGGGTAGAGGGAAATGAGCGGTACATTTCATTAGGTCAGCGTTAGTAAACGAGGCACGATGATTTTACCCGACAGTTGTCATAGAAATAATAGGGACGCAATAGAGACAGGTAACATCCCGCCTTGAGCTCATGATGTTCGACCAATGGTTCATAGAATAGAATGAGCTCCCAGCCAATGAAAATCAAAAGCAGCCCAGTTCACTTCGATTACCGGCAAGAAAATCCCCAGCAGTCCGAGAATAATATCTCAAGCAGTAAGACGTGTGACAACCGTCGGGTTTTTAGTTGAGATCGTTCAACGGTTTGTGACCAAGTACTTCTTATATGTGTAATTATACACATTGGAATAAATTTTGTGTTATTATTAACATGTAAGTAATCATTTTCATACTGCCATGATATGTTTCAACTCGTATAGACTATGCAATTTCATAAGGAGATAACTATACGACAATGAAATAGAAAATGAAGCTTAACCTAAGGAACGAAACTCATAGAAGAAAAACTACAAATAAAAGGAATGCAAAATACTATGAAGTTTTGAGGATCCAGAAATTAAGCAAATCATGAAAAATAATAAAATGATAATGTGGGACATGTTATTTTAGAATGGCATTTGACTGCAATAATGCACCTCATGAAGATACAACTAATTATTGCACTCTGTACAAACTGTAACAAACGTTCACTTTTGTTTGAGAACCTGTTGGATTTTATTGAAGTCAATAAAATAAAATGGAAATGATAAATTAGAGACCCTGTCATGTTTTGTCAACATATTTACCACTAAAGCTCTCAACCAATACCACCTATAGAAGGAAGTCTGGAACGAACCGCTGTACCCAAATAAGGTGTGAGTATCAAGATCTCTGGCGGGCTATAAGTCAGTAACCAACTCTCACATACCCAAGTATAAACATTGAATATAAACACTGAGTATATACCGGCTGCAGATGTGCTACTAAATTATGTCACTATTACTTGACTGTAAAGCTATACTGGGTAAAGTTATGTCCACACTTTTCATCATTCACTTGGATCTTTATTATCATCTTGTCTTTTAATGTGGGGTTATTATCTGGATACATTGATCATTGGCTTTGTTTTGCCACTTATCTTGTGTTTAGAGATCGGTCACACTCCTGCCATGGACGAACAAGTATTTTGAATTTCTCCAGGCAGTGGAAGCTGGGTAGCTGGCCCTGTTGACCACAAGGGCACTTGCACCACAGAGTCCAGCAGAGGTGGATGACTCTTAAAAGTTTTTGTAGTTGTCAGGATAGAACATGAAACAAAAGTAAACGTAACCCCTATATGGTCCATCACTATTCCCTTATCACACAAGGTGCGGACAATAGACAGTGTCAGATAATTTGCTAGCAAATGCACAGCACAATCTATACCAAATTTATACCAGTACTGCCCACATCCAGTTCACCGTGACTACACGTTCCTTCTAAAACCTTAGTTAGATCCATTTGTCCATGATCTGCATCCATACAATGATTTTTTCTAGTATAACATACTAAGTAATACCTTGATCCACACATTAAAACAATTTCTGTCATTCTTCCTTATGCTCCAGGCATATGTCCCATTTCCTCAAGAAATATTTCTTTAAATGCTTTTCCAAACCTAAAGACACAATTCTGCTTTCATTCTCAAATAATTTTGAATGTACACAGGCGGGTAAGTCCTTCAGAAATTACACAATGGTTGCCTAAACACGTCTACACACTTTCCAACCCACTGTAGTGAATCAATAGCAAATCATATAATTATATATATATATATATATATATATATATATATATATATATATATATATATATATATATATATATATATATATTCTTTCCTACCATCAGGCACACACAAACACACAGTCGGGCTGTTAATGGCAATGTTGATCTGCTCTCAGGTACACTGTCAAAGGCAGTCTTCATTCACAAGTTAAAGCTTCTTTCTGCTCGCTGTGTTTTTTTCAATTGTTATGGCATCAATTTAGCAAGGGCAAGGTCTATTTATACTAGCACATCCGCGTATCGGGAAGCAGGGGATAACGGGGTGTTGCGAATCTCAAAATGAGGCACATTTTGTCTCTCTGTTTAATTATGAAAAACTATTATCCCCATTATCTTTCTTATTTCTGGAGCGATTTTATTCATCTAAAGCTTAAATTATACCCCGAATTATTCTTTATCTATCTATCTAATAATCTTTTAGTCTCCTAAGCGCATTTTATTCTATGCATACTTTTAACAGCTAAATTAGGGACTAACCCGATGTGCCGAAGCCTTTCCACTCAATATATCTCTCTTAATGAACTACTTTTCGTGGAAGTCTGTCACCTACCTCTAAAGTAACATTCCTGTTGCAGAATTAGAGACCTCTTCCAGTTGGTACTTTGTTCTTACTTATGTAATAAATGTGCATCCTTCAATCGGTTGCACAAATTGAGACTCCATGTTAAGCATAGTACGTTTCAGTCAACACACGAATACGGAAGTCTTTCCTTTGGCCAGTGTATCATACAATTTCTACAATGTATGGCGCGCAGTTTTGTCAGAGTTACTCAGGATTAGACAGAAGCTGTGTTGTGAAACAGACCACCTCACGACATCTCTTTTGCACACTTCTTTGAACCTTAGCTGCAGTCGCCCAACTATTCTTTTGCCATATGTCAGTTGTCCGTAGAAGATATATTTCGGGATCCAACCATCTTCCATGTGACGGACATGGCCACGCCAGCGTATTCTGCCTAGTAACATCTGTGTTACAACCTTGGAAATTGAAGAAACAAAAAAAAAAAAACCAACTTTATATAAAAAGTTAATGTGTGATTTTTTTCATGTCGTAAGAGACGATCATGGAGAGTTGGGAATTGAGATCCATTAAAATACTAACAGGCAAAATATCTTTAACCCGTGTAAATCACGTCATAAGACGGGAATTCAAATCAAATGCACCTATACATAACGGCAATTTTACTTATCCAAAAGTATTTTACAAAACTACTGTGCATCACCTCAGTACACGAACTACGTAGCAGCAGCGAGGATCCAAATGTGTGTATACGGGAAGACTTACTTACTTAGTCGTTCCTCTTCTACCGTGAGGTGTAGAGGTTTGGAAGAGAGAGCGCCAGACTATCCTATCCGCTGTCTTCCTCCTGGCCTGGTTCCATTCTAGTCCTCGGTCCTTCAAAGATTGTCTAATGTTGTCCTCCTAGCGGACCCTGGGTAGTCGTGGGGGTCTGGATCCATGGCTCTTTGTTTCCCATGCTTGTCGTGGTAGCCGATCTTCTCCCATTCTGCAGACATGGCCAAACCATCTTTGTTGGGACTGTTCTACTTGACTTTGTAGGGGGTGGGATTTTAGGCCTTGACGTTTCGTCTGGTTGCGGACCATGTTCACTTCTTGTTACGTCAACCACCTTCCTCAGATACCTCATTTCTGAGATCTGGATCTGGCTTTTGTGGGTTGAAGTCATTGCCCATGACTCGCATCCATATGTCAAGACTGGGGCATAGGTGAGCGGTATATAGCTATCTTCGTTTTCTTAGCAACCTCTATCTTGCTGAGGAATCCTCGATTTATGGATTGAAAAAGTCTCCCAGCTGCTGCTTTTTGAGTGGCCAACTCTTCTTTGATGCTTCCCTTTCGTTCTTTAATAGCTCTGAGATATTTAAATTAGTCAACCTTCTCCAGGACCTGCTCTCCCAGCTTAATCTGATGTCTTCTTTCTTCTCGTGATATCACCATGGATTAAGTTTTAGAGCTGCTTATTGTATTATAGATAACCTTATTTGCTGCCACATATATGTATACCTCAGTCAGAATTATTCTGGAATAGTGTGATGACTACGTTATATGTCTAGGGTATGTGTATGATGAAGTGTAAGTCATAACAACAACAGACAGATAAACAATTTAATTTATTCCACCACACTTGACAACATTGTGACACTCACATACATAAAACACTCTACAAGGATATCTTAAAGGAGTCACTGATAACTTTTCAAATAACAATATGTATTCAGTGCTGTCATGAATGTATATGTGTCCTGATTCAAATACAAATGGAACCAGGAATCACAATCAATTTTAATTACAAGTTATATGTACAAAATTTATTAATATGAATATTGTAGTGACATATGTTATTAATAGTATCCTATGTGTGTCAGTTGTGTAGTAGTAATCTGAGGTAATACTGGTTTTGTTTTGTTCAAGCTCTGTTGGTATTTGTCATCATGACTTCAATAGTTTGTCTTTATTGGAACTAGTATTGGAGATGTTCTCAGTTCCTGATATTAAAACAATTAAATTCCCCTCTTAATTGTATTTTACACTGTCATTTTAAGATGGGGTACATAATGTTGAGCTCCATGGCCACACTCTCTTATCTTTCGTGATGACTGCAGTAAAAGACTCCTCTGCTCGATTACTTTAATGAGTTCTGGAGTCACCCACTGGTTGCTATATGGACCAAGGAGTATGCTGTCCACCTCTGGCTTCAGCAAAGCTCTGACCAGGTGCTGCTCAATAACTTTAAGACCACGGTCCCTGAAACAAGAAGGATGTACCTTCTACGTCATAACTAATTTATATTTTATTTCTACACTGAGCACAATACATCACAAACATTGAGTTCAGAGCGTTAGGCCAACTGTCAGCTTCATCTGAAATACTTTATACCAGTATTTCCCTCCCTAATGGTTACTACGCATCTGCAATTCCAGCATTATTTCTTTCTAGTTAATAATCTAGGTGTCAGTGTACTGTTTGGCCATTCCATGCAGTTTTACTTTCCTCCGACACCTTCTGTTCAGGCTGGAGCAATATAGGCTTTACATCATGTTCGCTACTGAACTACACATATATACAGGCATAAATTAACAATTTACATTCAATTTTCATTAAAAGATATTGAATATTTCAAGCTTTCCACAATTCATAGAATAATAAACAGTTTCGTTGACTGGCAATGAATATAGCACAACTCCGATCTGCCGATGTCCCAGGCTTTATTTTATATAAAATATACACTGGTGCTCAACGCACTGCTTCGTAGTAGGTTTATTACAAGATGTGGCAATGAACAGACGCTCTGAATTGAGTATATTCGCAGCTCTACCCAATGAAACCACGTCTACACATCTTTTCAAAAAAATACCCCTTCTATTCGTTTCCCATAACAACACAAGATAGTATTTATAGCCCGACCAATCGGGTTTGTCTTACATTTGTGGCGCTCCAATCCAATAGGAGTTTACATAAAGACTCATTTCCCGTACAATGGTGTCCTAAAATTCTGCCACTGAGCGATTCTGATTTTGGTGCTGTCTGACACCCTCACTATTTTATTTTGGCTATAATTTGGTAATTCCTGGACTATTTGCGTAACGTTTTACATATTATTTGTCAGCAAGTCCTAAGGAACCCAAATATACAAATTTAATGGAGCTAAGTGGCTGCGTTCAAAATATGCAATTTCTTCTACCTCCTGTTTCGAAGATGTGCTGTCTGGGTACTGTAATGTTTTCAAACGTAAACCCATCTAATGTTATCTTTTCTAATAAGCGTTTTTCAGGATTTTTAAAACCTAACTCTCGGATGGGTAGTGTATTTATCACTGACGATTTGAAAAAAAGCCAGTGCTTGTGGCCTTACACGCGTGATGGCAGCAATTGTGTATCGCGCGACGCGTGTTTAGTGTTGCATGTGTCCTGCCTTCATTCGCCCCTCTCTCTCTCCTGCTTATCTGTCTTTTAGTTACGCCGTGTATAAAATGGAATGAATGAAATATTAAATTTAGGTCATTGATCAGTTTGCGTATCTCAAGGTTGTTCCAAGAAATACAGTACACGTTTCATTGAAGAAAGCGGGTAATAATACAGTAGGCTTTTACTATCAACGTGAAAGCGTTACAATTTGCAGACGAATGAGAACACAAGGGGATTTTGCGTACAGTCATTGTGACAGCACTGTTTCTTTTACCATTTCTCTTTTCTTTTATTAAATTTATTTGTTAGACTTTACATTTACCTTTTAATTTATATATGTGGATTAGAATATTCCACGACATCTCCCCTCTTAAAACAGACATTATATGTCAGTCCTTTATTCTATATACACATAGAGAAATTTATTATTATTTCTGGGGTTTACGGTGATTCTCATCACACGGATGGCGGCTTAAAAAATCCGCTCCCAAATTTGTTTTTCCAGATATATACTCAATGCTAAAATTATAGGGAGCCAAAAGTAAGGACCATCGGAGTAACCTAGAGTTCTCATGCCTAGCCTGTGCTAGAAACGATAAAGGTTTGTGATCCGTTTGCAACTTAAATGCCTTCCCATATAGATAAATATTGAATTTCTTTATTGCCCATATCACTGCAAGACATTCTTTTTCGCTAGTCGAGTAGTTGATTTCAGCTTTATTCAACTTTCTGCTAGCATATGCCACTGGGCTTAATTCCCCATCCAATGCATCTGATTTCTGTAGTAGAGTTGCACCTAACCCAATATTACTGGCATCCGTCCTTACTATGAATTCTTGACTTAAGTCAGGTAATTTCAAAATAGGTTTACTTGTGAGCTTTTCCTTCAATTCTTGGTAAGCCATTTCACATTGTGGTGTCCATGTAATGCGATCTGGATGTCCTTTACGTGTCAAATCAGTTAACGGTGCACATATGGAATTAAAGTTTTTGATATACTTCTGGTAGAAACCACATAATGAGACAAAGGATCTCACGTCCTTCTTGGTTTGTGGTCTCGGGGCTTTCTGTAGTTTCTCTAAATTCTTTGGGTCAGGGGTCATGTTTCCCTGGTAAACTGTGTGTCCCAAAAATTCCAATTCTTTACATCCAACGCAACATTTGGTTGGTCGGGCTGTTAAATTTGCCTCCCTAAGTCGATTAAACAGCATATTCAGAGAGTCAATGTGTTCCTCAAATGTTTCTGTTGCTATAAGGATATCATCCATGAAATTTGTTATATATGGATTATTCAGAGGGTCCAATAATTTTCTCATCATTCTAGAGAAGACACTAGGCGCATTCTTTAATCCAAATGGCAATCTATTAAACTCATAGTGTCCTTCTGAGGTACTAAAAGCTAGGTATGGTCTAACCTCAGGCTTTACTGGAATCTGATAGTATCCTTTACTCAGATCCACTTTTGAGAAATATTTAGCTTTATTTAGTCTGGCAAACAGCTGATTTGTATCCAGCAATGGATCCACCTGTCCTTCTGTAATAGCATTCAGTCTCCTGTAATCTATACAGAGTCTATGTTCTCCAGAGGGCTTCCTTAAGAGTACAACACCGGAACTATACGAAGATTCACTGTGCGAAATAATTCCTTCCTTCAACAGATAGTTTATCTCTTCCTTCAAAGCTTTCTCCTTAGCAAACGGAATCGAATATGGTTTCATACAGACAGGTGTGGGGTCTATCAGTTTCATATCATATTCCAATGGGTTTGTATGCCCTGGTCGGTCTGTTAACACCTCTGCATGATTATTTAGAACCTGTTGCACTCTCTCTTTCTGAGTTTTCGTTAAATGTGTACTGATTTTCACCTGTGCTGCTGTCTCACAGGGGTGTAATGGATATTCAAATGATGAAAGTGGTTCCTTTTTCATCTACATGGCGATGGACAAGGTCAACAAGTGTGTCTCTTCCTGATGTTCTCTTTCCAAATATTTCTTCAGGAGATTCACATGATAGATTTTTTCTTTCCCCTTCTTATCTATCTTATAATTTGTTCTAGACACCTTCTCTAGAACTGTATATGGACCTTGCCATCCAATCTGTAACTTATTCTGACTCCCGGGGAGAAGAAGCAGTACCTTCTCTCCCACAGCTAAATCTCTGTCTTTCGCCTTCCTGTTATAATAGGCAGCATGTTTCTTCCTGGCTTGTTTCAAATTTTCATTGGCAAGTTTCCAGCCAGTTTTTAAACGAGTGGTCAGCTCATTCACATATTGGTATGAAGATGTAATGTTTTCCTCTGCCTTTTCATCAGTCCACGTTCTTAACAAAGCTACATATGGACCTTTAATTTTGTGGACCTATTTGTCCATGCACCGGTATGGTCTCTTCCACTCGAAGCTCTATAGTGATGATTTTTCTTCCCAGAATTATCATGCATAAAACGACCGCTACCAATTTTTCTTTTGGGGCTTTCTCCCCACTTAAAATTCTTGATGAGAGATTTCCTCTCTACATCCTCTTCCTCCAGTTTGTTTAAGTCCGATTGAGGGATTTTTGGCTTATCCTGGGGTAAGACATCTTTTTGCATTCTCCGCATAGTGGCCATTGTAAAACAGTTAAGTGAAGCTTGTCCGTGAAAAGGGGCTTCCCATTCCATTTGGTCCACTTTATCAAATCTATTTTTCTTTTTATTATCAGGCCTAATTTTGCCCCGTGGCGTGTCCAGGTCCTGATCAATGTTCCCACTTGTTGGTGTTCCCTCATGTGCTATGCTACACCTTTCTACAAAATTCTCAATGTCCCATCTTGCTTTGGGCCAATAATAATTGTGAGCCACCTTTTGAATGATGGTACATATCTTCTCATGGTCCCCATCTGGTTTCACATGTAGGCTCCTTATTAAGTCTGCCCTATATCTTTTAGGAAGTACCAGCTGTCCCTGACCTTTGGATCTAGCTCCAGTCTTCCTATACATCAACTTGTTTTTCATGTAAAAATCTCCCTTGCCTGGAGTTGTATGACAAGTTGACAATTTTCTGAAACAAGGCTTGAGTGTTTTATCCCCAGCCTGTGCCTTCCTCATCTCTTCTGGAGTGGTATCCAACATAATATCCTCCTCCTGTCTTGAGGTCGACCTGACCTGAAGGGTGGCCATATACACAGGTTTCCTTCTGCAATGGTCAGTGTCATGATTGTTCATCTTACAATTTTTACACCACCTTTTTCCTTGGTTGAAAGATTTTCTTTCATCATATTTCCTTTCATCGAATTGTGGGAATTTATTTTTATTTTCATACCGTGGCCTATCAAACTGGTGCTTACCTTTGTTTTGATCCCTAGGATCAAATTTATTAAAGTCCTGTGGTGCCCTAAAGTTATCCACTTGTTTCTTTTTATTACCTGTTACCTCTGCTTGAGCTGCTTGATACCTTTCAGCAACATTTAGCAACACCCAGCCTCTCTGCACCTTGTTCCATGAGAAACTTTCTCAGGTCTGGAGCCATGGACTCTCTTAGTTGCTCTATAAGGACCATTTCCTTAAGATCTTGGGTTTTCCCCAGAGAAGTCCATTTCTCCAAGTATGTCTCTATTCGTGCAGAGAACTGGTGATAGGTTTCACCTGACAGTAGTTTAGCATTCCTAAATTTTTTCCTATAAAATTCTGCATTCTTTTCATATCTTAACAAAAGAGCCTGCTTTAGCATGTCATAATTTTCCTGATCACTTCTGCTCATTTTTGCAAAAACTTCATAAGCTGCCCCACGAAGTCCTTGAGATAACTTTAAGCTCCACCTTTCTCTCTCTAACCCATATGTGGTAGCCAATAGTTCATACCTATTTAGATAGCTCTCTATATCATCGTCTTTCTCAACAAAATGATCTAAATGAAAATTCATAGCTGAGGTTGAGGCTATTTGGCTAGCAGTGGCATCAGAGGCAAAGGGACTGGCACCATTTTCAGGAGCATGAACTTGAAACTCAAACTCCCTTAGTCGTAACTCATGTTCCCTTTGTAATCTCTTCGCCTCCTTTTCTGCTTCCCTCTCTGCAGTCAATCTTCTTTCTTCTGCTTCCCTTTCTGCAGCTAATTTCTTCTCTTCTCTTTCTGCAGCCAATATTCTTTCTTCTGCTTCCAATTTCTTAGCCTCAGCCTCAATCTGCAACCTCTTAGTCTCAGCCTCAGCCACAAATTGTAACTTCTTAATTTCCCTTTCAGCCTCTAACTTTCTTTCGGCTTCAAACCTTCTTTCTTCGCGTTCAATAAATTTGTCACATTCAGTAGTGACATAGGCAACCATAACTTGCCCATCTAATCCTAACTCTTTTGCAGTCTGAACAGCAGCAGATCGAAATTTGGCTAGGTCCGCCATTATCTATCAGGTAAGTTTATACAATGTCTAACTAACAATTCAATCTCTAAATATATATCTAATGGACAACACAGGCACCGAGAGCTCAACCTTATTTAATTCCACCCAAGGATTCCTTTTTAATTCTTATTATTCCCTGAAGTGAATTACCCCCCAATATTTGTAATAGGTAAAGATTCAAAATCCCGAGAGCGAGACCCCAATATATGTGGTGAAGTGGGATGTTATAAATATTTATAGGGGACTTAGTGTACTGACTGAGATCAGCTGTGAAGGTATCTATATCTAATAAGAGTAGTGTATTATAGATAACCTTATTTGCTGCCACATATATGTATACCTCAGTCAGAATTATTCTGGAATAGTGTGATGACTACGTTATATGTCTAGGGTATGTGTATGATGAAGTGTAAGTCATAACAACAACAGACAGATAAACAATTTAATTTATTCCACCACACTTGACAACATTGTGACACTCACATACATAAAACACTCTACAAGGATATCTTAAAGGAGTCACTGATAACTTTTCAAATAACAATATGTATTCAGTGCTGTCATGAATGTATATGTGTCCTGATTCAAATACAAATGGAACCAGGAATCACAATCAATTTTAATTACAAGTTATATGTACAAAATTTATTAATATGATTATTGTAGTGACATATGTTATTAATAGTATCCTATGTGTGTCAGTTGTGTAGTAGTAATCTGAGGTAATACTGGTTTTGTTTTGCTCAAGCTCTGTTGGTATTTGTCATCATGACTTCAATAGTTTGTCTTTATTGGAACTAGTATTGGAGATGTTCACAATTATTCCCCTCTTACAGTTTGTATTTTACAAGTTCATTTTATTGATGGGGTACATAATGTTGAGCTCCATGGCCACACTCTTAATCTTTTTTACACTTTTTCATTACTTTAATGTTAAGTAATAGTACATAACTGTTGAGCTCCAATTGTCACCTTGGCTTTAGTGAGTTTCTAACTTTTAAGACCCACGGAGTAAAACTGGTTTTGTTTTGTTCAAGATTCTGTTGGTCAATTAAATACTTGTCAAATCATGACTTCAAGGTAGTTTGTCTCAATTAATTTCTTCTTTAACATTTCCCCTTCCCTCCTAAAACATCTCTAGTATTGGAGATTTGTTCCAACTGTGATATTCTCAAAAATGGAACCGATATGCCTCATAACCACACTTTCAAAATTAAATCGTGTACATAACTGTCAGTCTTAAGCCACGGACTCTCTCATCTTAGTATCCTGTTACTCATACTCTGAGCAGATTTTCTAGCTTTTTTGTGAACATATGAGCAACTGAATGGAGTATGGATAAGGTATGCTCCTCACAGCACACCACTGTACTCTACCACTTCAATCTGTTCTTTAATGACTTTACAATTTTAAAGACTCCTCTGTCTAGAAATATTTCGATTACTTTAATGGTCACCCAAGGTCACCCACTGGTTGTATATGGACAAGGAGTATGCTGTCCACCTCTGGCTTCAGCAAAGCTCTGCAGGTGCTGCTCAGGTACTTATAATTTTCCCTTAACTTGCCACTGGAGTAGTACCCAGGTTATGGACCCAAGGAGTATGCTGTCCAGGCTTTGACCAGGTGCTGCTCAATAACTTTGTCCCTGAAACAAGAAGGATGTACCTTCTACGTCATAACTAATTTATACTCTCTTTACACTGAGCACAATACATCACAAACATTGAGTTCAGAGCGTTAGGCCAACTGTCAGCTTCATCTGAAATACTTTATACCAGTATTTCCCTCCCTAATGGTTACTACGCCTCTGCAATTCCAGCATTATTTCTTTCTAGTTAATAATCTAGGTGTCAGTGTACTGTTTGGCCATTCCATGCAGTTTTACTTTCCTCCGACACCTTCTGTTCAGGCTGGAGCAATATAGGCTTTACATCATGTTCGCTACTGAACTACACATATATACAGGCATAAATTAACAATTTACATTCAATTTTCATTAAAAGATATTGAATATTTCAAGCTTACCACAATTCATAGAATAATAAACAGTTTCGTTGACTGGCAATGAATATAGCACAACTCCGATCTGCCGATGTCCCAGGCTTTATTTTATATAAAATATACACTGGTGCTCAACGCACTGCTTCGTAGTAGGTTTATTACAAGATGTGGCAATGAACAGACGCTCTGAATTGAGTATATTCGCAGCTCTACCCAATGAAACCACGTCTACACATCTTTTCAAAAAAATACCCCTTCTATTCGTTTCCCATAACAACACAAGATAGTATTTATAGCCCGACCAATCGTGTTTAGTATTACATTTGTGGCGCTCCAATCCAATAGGAGTTTACATAAAGACTCATTTCCCGTACAATGGTGGCCTAAAATTCTGCCACTGAGCGATTCTGATTTTGGTGCTGTCTGACACCCTCACTATTTTATTTTGGCTATAATTTGGTAATTACTAGACTATTTGCGTAACGTTTTACATATTATTTGTCAGCAAGTCCTAAGGAACCCAAATATACAAATTTAATGGAGCTAAGTGGCTGCGTTCAAAATATGCAATTTCTTCTACCTCCTGTTTCGAAGATGTGCTGTCTGGGTACTGTAATGTTTTCAAACGTAAACCAGTATAATGTCATATTTCCAATAAGCGTTTTTCAGGATTTTAAAACCTAACTCTCGGATGGGTAGTGTATTTATCACTGACGATTTGAAAAAAAAGCCAGTGCTTGTGGCCTTACACGCGTGATGGCAGCAATTGTGTATCGCGCGACGCGTGTTTAGTATTGCATGCTTCCTGCCTTCATTCGCCCCTCTCTCTCTCCTGCTTATCTGTCTTTTAGTTACGCCGTGTATAAAATGGAATGAATGAAATATTAAATTTAGGTCATTGATCAGTTTGCGTATCTCAAGGTTGTTCCAAGAAATACAGTACACGTTTCATTGAAGAAAGCGGGTAATAATACAGTAGGCTTTTACTATCAACGTGAAAGCGTTACAATTTGCAGACGAATGAGAACACAAGGGGATTTTGCGTACAGTCATTGTGACAGCACTGTTTCTTTTACCATTTCTCTTTTCTTTTATTAAATTTATTTGTTAGGCTTTACATTTACCTTTTAATTTATATATGTGGATTAGAATATTCCACGACAATGAGGAGTATGACAAGATAAGGTGACAGGATATCACCTTGTCTTAAACCAGTGGTGGTCCTGAATTCTTCTGACTTATGGTTTGCTGTCCTCACATAATTTCTGCAAGACTTGTAGAAGCTTTGTATAGCATGAATCAGAGGTGCTGGAATGTTCTTCCTTGCCAAACAGTCCCAAAGTTTGCTCCAGGGGACACTGTCAAATGCCTTTTCCAGATCTATGAAACAAAGATGGATCTCCCTCTTATACTCAAGGGCTTTTTCCCTCAGCTGTCTGAGTGTGAAGATTGGGTCTTGAGTATTTCGGTTTGCTCGGAATCCGCACTGGAACTCATCCAATTGTTGCTCAGCTAAGCGTCGGAGTTTCTGATCTAGGATTCTAGAGTAGATTTTACGAGGGACACTGAGACAAAGACCTTTATATTGTGTCTAGTTATATTGTGTTATATATATATATATATATATATATATATATATATATATATATATATATATATATATATATATATATATATATATGAGGCTGGCAACCTCAACTTATGAAACTAGAAAATTCATAAACCACTACAGCAAGCGCTGGTGATTTCTTCTAGCTAGTCGTGCGGAAATCCGACAGCAGAGGTGATCCCAGACTCCGAATGGAGCAGTGGTCACTGATGATTACATCACATGTGCCTAAATTGAACAATATTTTGTGAGATATATGCACTTTGTTAATTGTAACTCAGGCAACTCATTATTCGCGCCGTCCAAACACATTCCCCCAGTTAATACCTAGAGGAATATGGTGATTTTCAATCATCTTCCCTGAGCTACACTGTGTACTCGAGAATTTAATTCTTCTGAGAGATTAACATTGGTGAGTAAACAGCGAGAATGCGCCTGTTAATTGGCAGTCTACAAATGTACTTAGCAGAGTAATTTGTTGTCCTATTTTCTAAACGTTTGTGATACAGGATTACTTGTGGTTACAAGCTCTCAAACGGTTCGAAGTTCTGAAGTTACTACGCAACTTGTGTGAGAGATGTACACTCATCACCAAGAAGTGATGAAAGAAATCAATAGACTTTGATAAATCCTCACCTACGTCTCCGTGACGAAAACTTTTATTTACAGCACAGTTCATCATTCCCTTCTAATTTTAACTGTTAAAGACTAATTCATTATTATACGTGTTACATGTTGTTTTAAAACTAAATATTGGTAGTCGATTCAGTTTTTATATGTATGAAAGCGAACGTTTGAGCAAGATACTTTAAAACATACATCTACGAGTTATATGCACAGATATATTTACATCTATATAGCCATTACTTTTAAGAGGAATTTCGTTAGATTACACCAACTGGGGGCTTAAACGGGCTAAAACCATTGCTTAAACCCTTCATAAAAGGCGACGGACAGTTATAAGTTAACCATTGCTCAGCGCTATGCGGCATGTTCTTGACTTCTGAATTATCTTGTGATAGAAGCGCCATTACACTTCTATCTACCTGCCAAGAGTAATCTTGTGCTAAGGTAAACACCTTTGACGATCCAGATTAGATACTCTTGAGTTTTAGCCATTGTTGGACTACTACTGCAAAGCAGGGGAGGCTATCCGTGACAGGCACTGAAGGGTAAGAATCATCTCTGAGAGATTAAAAGAGTCCATAGACAAGCAACTGAGAGATGAACGAGCAGGTTTTCGACAAAACAGATCCTGTACAGACCAGATAGCCACATTGAGAATAATAGTTGAACAAAGTCTAGAATGGAATCCACCGCTATACATCTGATTCGTGGACTATGGAAAGGCATTTAACAGTGTAGACGGAGAATCACTTTGGAAATAGATGAGGCATTATGGAGTTCCCATGAAGATCATTAATTTAATAAATGCAACCGCACATGCAATAGGGATGTGCAAACTTAGACGAGATGAGCTGGAATCACTAGGTGGCAGATGGCAGGCCTAGTCACGTGGTCTTAGTTTATAAACTTCTCCGTTTTATCTTCCAAATTAAAGAGTAAATTAGTACTGGACAACTCCAACAGAGATGGTGATTCTTGGATGATATTTCTATCTTTTCAATATCCCAGATTCGTTCATTTCCTTCTATGGTATTATTCTAGTTACTTCTCATACAGTGGTAGTGTGAGCATCAATGGTACAAGTTCAGCAACATGTAATGACGAAATCAAATCCTAGTTGCTCCATTAAAACATTTAATAACATAATACGTTTAACAGGCATGACAAGGTAATTCAAACAATGGAGCTCGTATACAGTCAAAAGTTAGATCCCTGGACATTACTGGTTCTTGTTACGTGAGCTCAATAACTTGTAGAAATTGTTCCTCTTTACAACATTGTCTCCTTTAGATATTCTTAGTCTTCCAAATGTGACATTATAAACTTGTGGTGCTTATGCTTCACTGTAGCATTCAGTTTCTTTTAAACATTTATAGAGTTTTCTTTACGAACTTGCTGATCATGCCTCTACAAACGTTCCCTAGAACAAGAATCAATCTAATGCAAAATAAACTTACAATCAGATACGCACGAGAGAGAGCATAATCGTTGTTCTCATATAGAAATATACACTTCCTGTACACCACAGAAATAATATCTGTCTCTTGATAGATTAACCTTCACTTAGAGTTGCTCCTCCATAACATTCAGTTTTCTTTAGATATTTATAGAGTTTTCTTAACGAACTGGTTAATCATGCCTCTAATTATGCTCCACTGTAGCATTCAGTTTCTTGATAGATTAACCTTTGCTTGAAGTAGCTGGTCATATGTATATACTCGTGAGAGCCAGTGTGTATAACCACAGACATACAACCTGCCCTAATGTGTTCTCTCTCCGCACAGCTACAACTCGAATCTCCTCAGCAATGACTTCTAGTCACCTCAGCGTGGTGTGTCCCCTTGCTAGTTTCTGATTCGTTAACCCAATACTTTTGGATTAAATTCATTGGTCAAGCTTCGCTGTTCTCAACCATTCTATTTACGATCCTAGATTGTTATGATCACTCATTTTTGTTGTAAACGCGAGCTGCTATCTTGAACTGTTGTCAGTAACATTTATTATTATTTTCATTCATCATTTTTTCTTTTGTGAGGGTCGTGGTTGAGTTAAAGTGTAAGAGTATTTAGTCGAGTTGAACAATAGTAGTGAAATCGACAGTGATAGTGAACTGCCAAGGTTATAGATTACACATAGATAAGGTGTAAATTAGGAGGTGGACTTGAGACCAACCTGGAAGAAGATTTATTAAAAGTTATCTCTCTCTCCAAGCCTCAACACACTTATATTGTCTAAGCACCACCTGCTCTCTCTCTTTTCTCTTGATCATAAATAGAGACTATAGAAAAGAGCTTGAAAATGTTAATTATGGATGAAAGGGTCGTGAACAGCGCATTAATAAATGAGTAAAATTTATTAAAAAAAGCAATGTAAGAAAAATAATGCATATCAGCACACACAGCATAAATTACATCAATAATCATCAATAATCACAAATAGGCAAATACACACCAACGAACACACAGACCACCAACATAAAACCTGTATAACACAGAGAGATAAATAAATAGAGTGTCAGTCTGTCCGCTTTCGTGGGACCAAATGCGCTAGCTCCAGAAAGTGTCTTACGTGTAGATATCCTTCAAGGTGATGGAATAACATACATAACTTACCTGTAGGTGCTAATCGTTGGTGACCCTTATTTGCGCGAGGGGGACTGGAAGACTCTGTCTATCTCCGGCTGACCGCTCATAAGTGCGAGGTTTTACATAACCCAGAAATACACACAAGACGAAGTTACTTGAGGACAAAGGGTCCCATGCGTTCTTATCCGGCGCTAGAATTTTTCTTGCGTACTTGGTAGTAAATCCGGTTTGGGCTGGCTTGACTGTGATTTGACTGAGTGCTCCGTTTAAGCACACAAAGTCTGGTGATATTAAATTCTACTATAGGCGCTGGGCTGCTTGATAGCGGGAAGCCGCAGTACTCTGACTGGTAATCCAAAGGCGAGTAGGAAACTACTACTGCAATACGATGTCAGATTTTGCGTTGCCTCGTTGCACACTGCGTGAGCTTAATTTCCCGTTAGAGAGAATGGCGTTGACAAAAGCGTTTTGTTTTAGGTATTGGGGGTGACGACTCGTAGTGCCCATTGCGTTCAGGAGCCGTGAGAGCGATGAGAATGTTACGTTCGTCGCCTGATTGACTCTTTCGATGGCAAATGCAGTAAGTATGTCCTGAAACTGAGACCCAAAAAGAGACGACCTTTACATCAAGCAAACAATAAAATTACAATAACGTTATACACAACAGTTATGCTCCACTATGGGATTTAAATTAGTGTAATCATTGCTATGATAGTTTAGGGCTGTCTTTAACCATATAAGTCTCCTGTTCCTCCCACTCTATCAATTATCAGCATGCACCCGCATACGCTAATATATTTTGTACACCCATGTACCTGTCAGTAAATGTTCTGACAGCAAAATCTACTCCTCTCTTCCAACTCAACATACAGGAAACTTAACCCTGTAGTTACAGCAGAGTGGATATGCTATTCATCTCACAACATTAAGTGAATTAACATAAACAGATTACAGCATTTGACATTACAAAAATAAATCGTATGTCCCCCTTGGGGAAAAATATTAACATCCCACAAATGAATACATAGAAAATGCAATGTTCTTGCTATAATAATACAGTTGTGACTGAAGTCTAAGACATAATGTTTTCTCTGGCTGGGGCCTGCTTTCTGTGAAAGTTAACTAGTGTCTAACTACACAAATCGGCATATCATGATTCCACCCAGCCACTAGAAGTTTCTATCAAAAGGAATAAGTGACTATCACCTATAACTCAGGGGTATAGCGCCTGCATCTCACTATACAGTTTTAAGTGGATCACTCACACCTCTGACATTTCCTTACAGTAATGACAGTTAATTTAGCCGACTCTTAACCCATGGTAAGCATCTGTATGGACTGATTCTACGTCTAGTAAGTATCTGTTACCGTAAGTTTACCTTTAACCCATGGTAAAAATAACACTGACACCTGACTGTTTCGTCACTCGTTTAACTAAGGCTGAAGACGGCACAACACAATCACTGAATTAAATTACCGGGAGAAATCCTCAAAAATGAATTCCCGTCACATTCCTATCAGATATATATAAAAAGCTAACCTGAATATACATATTATAATAGATGTCTCTACTCACTCCGAGAAATGCCGAGAATATAGGCAAATAACATTTAGTTCTGTGTTATCGTCTGCATTATTCTCATTGTGGTCCTCTCGGGCAGGAAATATTTTACGAGTGTGTCAGACTGATTAAAACCTTCTACTCATATAGTTTACAAATAACGCTACCCGGACACCTGGCATGGCTTGTTTCTACAGATGTTCGGTGTATACCGTAATCAAGAGTAAGACAAAGGTTATTCTAGAGGTATACATCAGAATGCGACAACCGCGAGAAAGGTTACCAGATAGACAAATGCATAATATTATGATCTCTCTCTTCGTTCGAGGGCCCAAACCACAAAGACCGACCGCGATTGTTATCTCCCCTGAATCGGAGATCAAACCTGTTACCAGCGAGACATTCCTGTGGTCAGGCAATTGCCAGGTGCGCTCGAGTAATATTATCGTTAGCTGACCGCTTCTTCACAGAAACCCTCTCCCAAGGATCTGGTCAGACAAACACCAGGTGCGCTTAGGTAACATTATCGTAAGCTGACCGCTGCTGGCCAGTGGGGAATTATATATAAAGGCCAGAACGTAAACAAACCGCGGGTTGGGGTCTGAAAAGGGAAAAAATGGGACACGAAGGTAGAATCCGAAAGAATAGAAAATACAAAATATCGAGGAAACCAGAACATTAAAAAAGTAATAAAATTGGGACGAAATGGTAAAATAAATTAACAGTCACCGTGATAAGTTAGATGTCCTAACTGCTTGTCTCATTCTAAATCATAACAATAGCACGGATAATGCTAGCGTAGGTCTCTCGGTTACATAAGGAAGACCTATTAAGATGTGACATACAGAGTTCTTCATGAAGGACAACTTACAGAACCGTTTAGAATTAGACCGGGAGTGAGAATGGGATTCCTCTTGTCTCCATTTCTTTTTTTACTAGCAATAGATTGGGTTAGGAAAACATCGACATCACACAACAGAAATGGAATCCAGTGGAATCTGACTAAACAGCTTGATTATCTGGATTTCTAAAACAGGCTAGAAATCAAACTAATTATTTACATAGACGAGGAGGCTAGATTTCTTTGTAGATCGACGCGTACATAAACCTATAAATCACCAGGCGTTAAAGTCAGAGTCAGTAACAGACTATAAAATCTCACAGTATAAAGCCTTACATACTCTTCGCCAAGACGGACCGGCAGATAAGCAGAATTAGAATGATCATTGAGGCGAAAGATACGACCCGCTGTGTCTTAATTCGTGCATAGCGGGTTAAGTTAAGAACTTCTGGCAATATTGTCATATTTGGTGACAACATATTCAGCAATTCGAAGTGCATAATCGTACCAGTGTAATTCCGTCACGTAATAACAGCTAACCGATACTTTCTGGTAAGAGCCACATAGTTTTGTTAGTGTTTACAATGGGTTAAATGTAAGCCTAAACTGACATTACTTTGGGGAATTAAATTTGTGTAAATTATTCACAAAATTCTAATAGTGACGTGCGTTTACTGGTACGAGTGAATGTTGGGGAGGAATTCTTTTTTTTTTGGGAGAACTGCTGATGCAGGGAAAGAGACAAGTGAATGCCTACTGTGTTCTTGAACATAACTTACAAGGCAGTTCTATAGTTAACTACCCGCCATTAAAAGAGTTCTACACCCTGTATAGTTACGATTTATCGAACAGGCATACACATTTCAAATGTATGTACGCTATTTTGGAGTTTATTATTTTTCCTTTTGTGTATCGACCCCACGGGAGTAGTATACCATGGAGGAAAGGATTATCATTGTGGTGGCGTGCTGTGGTGGCGTGCTGTGGTGGCGCGTGACTTTTATATAAGGAAAAGGTGGTGGAGCGCTGTGGTGGCGCGTGACTTTTATATAAGGAAAAGGTGGTGGTGCTTTGGGGTGGCACGTGACTTCTATATAAGGAAAATGTGGTGGCGCTTTGTGGTGGTGCGTGACTTTTATATAAGGAAAATGTGGTTGCGCTTTGTGGTGGCGCGTGACATTTTATATAGGAAAATACTCCGCTGACTTTTATATAGAGATATATTTAGATAATGGTGTTGTTTATTTAGACAACAAGAAGACGATGTTACAACAAGGAGACGCTATATTTAGACGATATATTTGATAACAAGAAGACGATATATTGAGATAACAAGAAGACGCTATATTTATTGAGATGATATATTTAGATAACAAGAAGACGATATTTATAGAGATAAAAATAGGAAGATATATTTAGATAACAAGAAGACGATATATTGAGACAACAAGAAGACGATATATTTAGACAATAGTAAGAAATATTTAGATAACAAGAAGACGATATATTTAGACTTGAGACGATATATTTAACAAGAAGAGGATATATTTAGACAACAAGAAGACGATATATTGAGATAATAGGAAGATATATTTAGATAACAAGAAGACGATATATATATATATATATATATATATATATATATATATATATATATATATATATATATATATATAGATATATCTTCTTCTTCTTCCATCCTTAGCCATCAATCGGCAAAGCAGTATGTGGCCAGTACGCCTAGTGGCGTCTTAGGGCAACAACAAATTGATCAATCTATCGCTGTTTCCACCACGCCTAGTGGCGTCTTTGTGGAACAAAAACAGACCAAACAATCTATCATTGTTTCCGTAATCAGATTGGTTGGCAAGCAGGTGATCAGCCCACTGTGCGAAGTTTTTACGGGATGGGGTAAACAGCCCCATGCCCATACCCTCGTTAGTCGCTTTTTACGACATGCGTATATATATATATATGTATATATATATATATATATATATATATATATATATATATATATATATATATATATATATATATATATATATATATATCGTCTTATAATCTGTTATCTAAATATATCTTCCTATTATCTCAATATATCGTCTTCTTGATGTCTAAATATATCCTCTTCTTGTTAAATATATCGTCTCAAGTCTAAATATATCGTCTTCTTGTTAAGTAAACGAACGTGAGAAATGAGCATTAAGACCTACAAGCTGAGAGAGCCAGAAATTAAGACCAGATATCAGGGGCTTATTGCTACAGCGGTGAGAAACACAGAAGAAAAACCTGATGACTTGGAAACCCTCTGGCTTAAATTCAAGGACATCATAAAGACAGCTGCTGCAGAATCATGTGTTGAAGTCCGACTTGGGAACAAGAGAAAGAGGACACCTTGGTAGACAGAGGAAGTCAAAGAGAAAATAACAGAGATGTGTAGATCATATATTTACCCTCAGGAACATTATAGAGCAGTGCTCAGAATGGCAAAGACAGCTGTACATTAATTTCGTTGATTTTGAAAAGGCTTTTCACAATATACATAGGGACAGTTTATGGAAAATACTGAGGACTTACGGAATTCCAAGCTGCATAGTGTCAATCATAAAAAGCCTTTATGCCAACTTTACGTGTAGCATTGGGCAGAGCAACCTGACCTAAGTGAAAACAGGAATACGACAGGGATGCCCCTTATCAACCACTCTATTTTTAACAGACATAGACTGGGTGATGCGCCAGACAACAGAGGGTAATCCAAGAGGAATAAGATGGACTACATTTTCTACATTGGAAGATCTGGAATATGCAGATGACATTGCACTACTAGCACATTCACATCAACACATCCAGGAAAAAACGTATAGCCAGCAGGTGGGCTTGAACATCGACATAAAGAAGACAGAGGTCCTGACGCTCAATGTGAGCAACCCTGAGCCCATATCAGTAAAGAATCAGCAACTGGAACAGACAGATGCCTTCACATACCTAGGATGCATAGTAACACCAGACGGCGGAGCAGGCAAAGACATCAACAACAGAATGAACAAAGCAAGAACAGCCTTTTTTAGTCTAAACAACATCTGGAAGTCCTCTCAGTACAGCACACGCACAAAATTAGGATTATATCAGAGCTATGTGCTTCCTGTGCTTCTCTATGGCGCGGACAGCTGGAGAATTACAGAGGAGGAAATGTCGAAATTGTCCTCTTTTCACACAACATGCCTAAGAAAAATTCTCCGAATCTTTTGGCCGAATACCATCACCAACCAAGATCTACTTACTCGGAGCAAGCAGACGCTGGACCTGGGTTGGCCATGTCCTCAGAAGATACCCCGATGCCATCACAAGAACAGCTATGCTGTGGACCTCTGAAGGAAAACGAAAGAGAGGCCGACCAAAAACAACTTGGCGGAGGACTGTGGAGGCTGACATGCAAAGAATGAACCAGAGTTGGGGCACTGTACGAAGGATGGCCGCCGACCGATCAAAGTGGAGTCAATTTGTTGTTACCCTACAAGACGCCAACAGGCGTAATGGCCACTGACTGCTTTGATGTTCGGCGGCTAAGGATCAATGAAAGAAAAAAGATTTTTAATATAAATCTTGCTTTGTGGACCACAAATGAGTGACTGCCTCCAAACTAAATTTCGAATAAGAACTGAGCAACACTAGTTAAATTACACCACACCTTGCACAGATTCTTTTCATTTCGTAAGTCTATTGCTTCAGTGATAGTCTTGAAGTTTATCTACAGCAAATTGGCATTTGAAACCACAATTTCGCAAAAAAGATAGGGCATTAATAGACGTCTACATCTTAACATAATTTTAAGAATGTCCACGTTTGAGTAAACTTATACAAAATGGCTTATACAGAAAACATGTGAATCTGTCAATACGTGTAAGCGATGTGTTCATGAAAGTAGACGATAGTTAGAAGAGAATGTCAATAAGTTCGACAATAGAATCCAGAAAGTCTTGTGAAAATATGTTTTTCCTTTTAAATGTAAAGAGAGTGTATAATAATTGTGACGTTACCTCACATAATCTGCCGCAGTGGTCCACGAATGCTGGTCAGAGATTTAAAGTAAACGATGAGTTTAGAAAAGATAATCAGTCAACATGCAAGAAAACACCTGGAGGCCACAGACATTATGTTTTATATGAATGTTCGGAATACAAAGAACAGCTGAGAAGAGAATAGAAGATGTCCTGAAAGAGGTTACCTCGCCAAAGAAGCTCATCATTCATATTAGAAGAAAGTAATACCTTTCTTTACGCATTTTAGGAGAAAATGGATAGCTACCGCTTATTCTAAATTAATTATTAGGCTTTATGAAACCCATCATACGCTAAACTAGTACAGTTCGTCCCTATGAAATTAAGAGTAAAATTAGTCTAATTGTAACATTTACCATCGCTATATAGAACATTCACTAAGTCAATCAATCTTCTTCTTCTTCTTCCATCCTTAGCAACAGACCGTCAAAGCAGTCAGTGGCCATTACGCCTAGTGGCGTCTTAGGGCAACAGCAGATAGGTTTTCTTTGCCATTGTTTCCCATCACGCCTATTGGCGTCTTTAGGGCAACGGCAAATCAATCCATTTGCTGTTGTTTCCGTAATCGAAGTAACTGGCAAACGGGTGATCAGCCCGTTGGTTCACCGGGTGTACAATAAATAAATTATTTCCCAGCTCACCTTGTGTAGAATAAAGAAATGATTTCTCAGCCCAAATTGTGTAGAATAAGGATAGGACTCCTCAGCCCACCTTGTGATAGAATAAGGATAAGTCTCCTCAGCCCACCATGTGATACAATAAGGATAAGACTCCTCAGCCCACCTTGAGATAGAATAAAGATAAGACACCTCAGCCCACCTTGTGTAGAATAAGGATAAAACTCCTCAGCCCACCATGTGATACAATAAGGATAAGACATATTAGCCCACCATGTGATACAATAAGGATAAGACTCCTCAGCCCACCTTGTGTAAAATAAGGATAAAACTAAGTCAATCAATCAATCAACACTATTTAGCAACCAAAGGATGATAGTCTTATTACAAATACATGCCAATCCCCGCTTGTCACGTGTCGTCAGTTCAAAGTAGTTCCATGTCTTTCTCATCATTTTTATTTCCGTTTCAGGATTTCTTCCCCACGTTTACGTCATTCTTCCTCTACTTCTGTCACCTCGATGGATCCCGAAACCAGTATTACCTTGTAAAGTTATCAACTAATTCTCTCAGTGTGTATTCAATCCATCGCCAGCGTCTTCTTCTTGTCTCTCTGTCTGGTTCTTGTCATCACGTGCACGTTGGTGATCTTGTCATCACTTGCACGTTGGTGATCTTGTCATCACTTGCACGTTGATGATCTTGTCATTCAATTGCACGTTGGTCATCTTGTCATCACTTGCACGTTGGTAATCGTGTCATTCACTTGAATGTTGGTGATCTTGTCATCACTTGCACGTTGGTGATCTTGTCATCACTTGCACGTTGGTGATCTTGTCATCACTTGCACGTTGGTGATCTTGTCATCACTTGCACGTTGGTGATCTTGTCATCACTTGCACGTTGGTGATCTTGTCATCACTTGCACGTTGGTGATCTTGTCCTTCACTTGCACGTTGGTGATTTCGTCATCACTTGCACGTTGGTGATCTTGTCATCACTTGCACGTTGGTGATCTTGTCATCACTTACACATTGGTGATCTTGTCTTCACTTGCACGTTTATGATCTTGTCATCACTTGCACGTTGGTGATCTTGCCATCACTTGCACGTTGGTGATCTTGTCATCACTTGCACATTGGTGATCTTGTCATCCATTTCAACTCTTCTTCTCTACGCAAGTAAGAAGAACAATACTTTTAGTTCATTGTATTGCCTTTGATGTGGATGTTTTATATCAAGTTACTTATTTTATTCACTGTCCTCGTCGTAGTCTGCATCATCATTTTTATCTTCATTTTGTTCATTATTAACGTCATTCCTACTAGCACCTTAAGCAATTTTTTTTTCATGTTTGTGTTTTACACTGAGGCATGTTAATTATCTGTTTCCACCATAGTGTGCAAAGGCTGGCTTGACTTGTTATGATACTGTATTTCTATAAACCAGTGTTCTTCTCTACACAGATCCCACACATTGGCGGATCCAGGGGGAGGGGGGGGAGCGGGTGGACAGGGCGATCGCCCCTCCCTAGGGACTTTGAAAACCTGTATTTTATATCAACCACTCCAGTATTTTTCCGCATTTGAGACTTCAATATAAGTAATCGTTAGGTCGGACGACGGACGAATTAAAACATGCCTTGTACTGGACAATGATAAATACCCTATAGGTTACGAACGGAGATTAAAAGTAATTAAACGTACTGGATATGAAAGATAATAAAGAGAATCGCCATACAATAATGGGAAAAAAAACGGCACCAGGAGGGCGACACAAGGCGACTTCACTCGAGCCGCAAAAACAGATTACTTTGTGACAAGAGGGGGATAATTTCTTTATCGGGCGTCCTATCTCAAGCAAAGAAATATTTGGCTATAATATAAAATATGTGTGAAGTTTTTATCAAATTTTGCCTCTTTGTAGTTGCACCTTACTTTTATGTAATTATTGAATATGTTCTAAGAACGTGGCAGCCAGCCTGATGCTTCTTGTATCTCTAAATAGAGTTTGCATTGAGGGAAAGTTTGGATGAATGGAGAAGAGAGGAAAAGAATAAAATTACCATATGGCACTGCGTCTTTGTACTTCTAAGCGTCCTTATCGTAATCTTCTCTTCAGCGTCAGTTTGGCACGGCAACTGACCAGGTCTCAAGAATGGTAATATTCTATGGTACACTACCACTTATCTCCTTTAAGTATTTTTGTCGAAACAAAACGTATTTTTTATCTACA
Organism: Oreohelix idahoensis; assembly: GCA_024509875.1. Taxonomy (NCBI): domain Eukaryota; kingdom Metazoa; phylum Mollusca; class Gastropoda; order Stylommatophora; family Oreohelicidae; genus Oreohelix; species Oreohelix idahoensis. Next base: position 132,310 of record JAMPIV010011937.1, read on the forward strand.
AGAGCACATGTCATAAGTCTGCAGATTTACACAAATAAGCAGGTTACACATGCCCTTATCACAAGAGTACTTATAGCATCTTAAAGCGTGATTTTACTTGTTATCTAGAAACAGTTGAAACACGGCGTTTTACATATTAGACAATGTAGGTTAATAAAGTTTCCGAAGTACAATGAAAACAATGCAGAGCTTCCAGCATTATATATGGAACATATTTTCTGGTACAGTCGATCACAAATGGAAACTATTTCAAGAAATATGTAAGTGTAAAACTATAAATACAATAACCTGTACTTGAAAACAGAAATGGACATTATACGAAGGGCGTTCAGAAAGTAATGCACCACATCGTTTTTCTCAGCTAATAATGAAGATAGATGCATGAAATTTTGCGCACTTCAAATATGGCATGTGATAATTGTGTGCATTAAATTGCACCGCTACCCGCCAAATAATACGGCTGCCCTAAACCGTTGAAATGGAGCGTGTTAGCAACATTCGTTATAAACAGCGAATTGTGATAGAATTTCTCGTTGCAGAGAAGGGAACTGTTGTGAATATTCACAAGCGTCTATGTGATGTGTATGGAAGTTTTGCAGTTGACAGGAGTTCAGTCAGTCGCTGGGTTCAGAAAATCAAAGAATCAGGAAGTAGAGATACGGAGCTGCTTGATCGGCCTCGCTGTGGACGTCCTGCCACAGCCACCAACGGAGAAATGTTGAAATGCGCTGAGGGCTTTATTCTTACTGATAGGCGAATCACTACTTAACAATTGGCCTTACAGCAGTCAGTCAGCATTGGTAGTGCAAATGCAGTTATAAAAACTCTCGGATTTCCTAAAGTTTGCGCAAGATGGGTTCTTCGAAATCTCACAAATGACCACCGATTGCAAAGGAAAGCAATTTCTTCTGAATTGTTGGAGCGTTTCAATGCTGATGGAGAGAACCTTTTGGCTAAGATCGTTACAGGTGACGAAACCTGGGCACATCATTTTAAACCTGAGACAAAAAAACAGTCAATAGAGTGGCATCATCCGCAATCACCAAGAAGAAAGAAATTCAAGACAATTCCTTCAGCTGGAAAGGTCATGATCACTGTCGTTTAGGACATTGAAGGTGTGATTCTTGTGGACGTTGTGCCAATAGGAGAGACAATCAATTCGCAAGCTTACATTAAGACATTGAAAAAAACTCAATCAACGTTTTCGCAGAGTTCGACCGCACAAGAATCCAGCAGACCTGCTTCTCCTTCACGACAATGCGCGCCCTTACACAAGTCTGGCAACACGGGAAGCAATCACCAAATTGCGTTGGACTGTACTACCCCATCCACCCTATAGTCCCGATTTGGCACCCTTTGATTTTCATCTCTTTGGTCTACTTAAAGATGTAGTCCGTGTGACAAGGTTTGAAGATGATGAAGGAGTGATTCATGCAGCGAAGAAATGGCTACATGATCAGGACAAAATCTTGTACGGGCTAGGAATACATGCACTTGTTTCGCGCTGGCATAAAGCCGTACAAGTTGATGAGGATTATGTTGAATAATACCGATGTTTACATGACATATTCATGTATATTGTGTATACATTTCATGCTTTTTGAATAAACAGCTCCTTAGAAAAACGATGTGGTGCATTACTTTTTTAACGCCCCTCGTAGATATATTTTTAGTCCATACAGTATCTGGAATATATTCAAAAACTATCAAGCAACTGAGAAATACAAATTTAACTGTATTTAGATTACGGGTGTCACAGAACGTCAGGACATGCTCTTCTGTGTGATTTCTCACACTTTTTGACACTACGGCAGTATCATTTGTTTTTCTTCATTTTCTCAACAATGGCTTTTATTTGGCATAAATTATGCCTTTTCATTCCGTTTTACTCTCTATGCTGGATCTAGTAGAGTGAAGTCTCTAACACTCTACTCCCCTACGGACGTATCTGCTTTACACGCAGAATCGTTTACGTTCCGCGAGGTAAATGCGATAATACTATATAATTATACCGATCAAACGCTTATCTATTATCTCAGTCTGACCAGCTTTTGAAACGCGTCGGCCCAACATTTGACCCCAGGTGATAAACTGGTGACAACACGTTCTCATCCGATCGACATGAAAAGAACCCAAGATTGTCTGTCTGGGTTGCCGACAGCGATTTCTATTTGTCTGGCAGATTATACAGAGGTTAGATGCGTTTATCGTTTTTGTGGGACAATCCATGGTGATTGTTAAAGATAATCTGTTTGGATAGACATCTTGGCGGAAGACATTACGCCAAGCAAACATGGTCACATGTTGTTGTGAGCCGGAGGAAATATTACCGCATGATTTGAAAGAGGTCGCGCGTTGGAATATAAAATTTAATATTTTAAAACACGTGCGGGATATTTTGAAACTAGACACCCTAAACCAGTGCTAAAGAGCTTACGATTGGATTAAAGTAAGAAACCGGAATAAACTATGGATCCTAATGGACCATCCGACGGAAGCACCATCTGTGATATGAACTGAGAACTGCACATATAATCTAGAGAAATCAGAGACACAGAACAGAGAGACTGCAGCGCACGTCATATGAGCGACTCCCAGAAGCCAGAGAGACATTGGACTTAGAATTCCTATATTATAAGTGACAATTCGAAGTATTTGGGAAACTAAAAACTTTAAAAAGTAAGCCCACCTTAATAAATACAGAGACTGAAAAACTTAAGGGACCATGACTTAAAATGCGAAGACTGGAAACCTAAGAATTGGATCACCCGTCATAAGAGAAACATTCTCAGGCCAATTGTTTCGCAGATTTACACATAATACAAGGGATTCAAAATTTCCAGACCAAATGATTCGAGAACATATAACCTAAATTGCTCGTGTCCATTCTAACATGCCCGAGGACATTGTATATTCCCAAAACTTTGGAATAAGTGTAACAATTATTTTACAAATGTAAATTTGACATTTTTTCATGCTAAGTGGTTGTATATATGAGGCTGGCAACCTCAACAGACGAAACTAGTACTTTCGTAAACCACTACAGCAAGCGCTGGTGATTTCTTCTAGCTAGTCTTGCGGAAAACCGACAGCAGAGGCGATCCCAGACTCCTAATGGAGCAGTGATGACTGATGATTACATCACATGTGCCTAAAGTGTATAATATTTTGTGAGAGATATGCACTTTGTTAATTGTAACCCAAGCAACTCATTATTCGCGCTGCCCAGACACATTTTCCCAGTTAATACCCAGAGGAATATGATGAATTCTATTCATCTTCCCTGAGCTAAACTGTGCTGTACTCAGGAATTTAATTCTTTTGAGAGATTAGCATTGGTGGGTGTACAGCGAGAATGCGCCTGTTAATTAGCAGTCAACAAAAGTACTTAGCAGAGGCATTTGTTTTCTTATTTTTCCAAAAGTTCGTGGTTACAAGCTATCAGACGGTTTGAAGTACTGACGTTACTACGCCTCTCGTGTGAGAGAAGTACACTCATCACCAAGAAGTGACGAAAACCGCAGCTGCAGTACTCCCTTATATCAGTTAAGTGCTTATAAAAAAGCACCAGCAGAAACGTTACATAACCTTCTGACTATATCCTCACCCTAAATCTCTGTAAAGAGAAAATTGATTTCAATATAAAATTCACCAGCATTTTATTTATTTAAAACTATTATTACTAACTGATTATTAAATTTGTTACATGTTATTTTAAAACTAAATAAACATAGTTGATTAAGCTATTACATGTATGAAAGCAAACTTATGAGTCAGTATATTTCATATATATGTTTAGATGTATATGTATATATATATCGTTGGAGATCCATTACAGCCAACCTTCGTTGTGGAGATGGCAACTGATGATGATGATGATGATGTATATATATATATATATATATATATATATATATATATATATATATATATATATATATATATATATATATATATAGACATATAATTACTTCTAAACAGAGCTATACTATTATATGAGGAAATTCGCTGGATTAACTCAGCTGGGGGCTTAAACGGGCGAAAAATCATTGCTTAAATCCTTCACAAAAGACGACGGACAGTTATAAGTTAACAAATGTTCAGCGCTAAGCAGCATTATTCTTGACTTCTGAATTATCCAGTGAAGACCCCCTTCGGATAGGTAAGGCAGAAGCGTCATTAACCTTTTATCTACATCTCTGGCAAGAGTAATCTTGTGCGAAGGTAGACACCTTTGACAACCCATTTAGATACTCTTGAGTTTTGGCCACTGTTGGACCACTATTTCAGAGCAGGGGAGGCAATCCGTGACAACGGGGATACTATGTATAACATATGCGAGTACTGCTCTCTTAGGCATGTTGAATAAGGCGAGTAAAATGAGCCTGTGCATGACTTTAGCAGCGTCAACATTTAAAACACCTGGTACAGAAACCACCGCTACAAAAACACAGAAATGTTTCGAGGAACTCGTCCTGCAAGCGGGGAACCTGTTGTTGTGTGGTTCCATGCTCTATAATTAGCGTAAAGGCACGTGATAGTAATCAAGAAGTGTATTCTTTATTCATGAAAAGGTGTCCTTCAAAGTGGAGTGAAGAAACAAACAAGGAGAGAAAAGAAAATGGGAACGTATTCTCTAATATAAGAATTTGTTGAACAATTTGACAAGAACTTAATGTACAGCTAACAGCAGTAATAAAGCCGTAATGCAAATGATATACGGCAATGATGAAAGATAAAAGATAAAAGAGACATTGCGCTTTTGTTATGTCATGTGTGAGAAGATGAAAATTAAGGAATGTTGTATGATAAATTAACAAAACATTATCAGAAAGACAAAAGATGAAGATCCTAACTACACAAACTGGACTGTTAACAAAACAATCGGCAGAAAAAATGTTAAAGCATGTTAGTAAGACTTTGATGACATTATCCTCGGAGATTTCAATGTCAGAATTAGAAATGAATATACTAGATGTGCTAGAGTTATAGGAAGATATGAAGAAGCTATACTGAATGACAATGGAAAGCGACTCGTTAGATTCTGCACTGGACAAAACCCTGTCATTACGAACACAAATTTCCCCTATAAGCCTATAAATAAGTAAACATATTATTGAGAATATATTATTATATTAAACGCTAAATAAAGGAAGCAAACGTGGTCGGATCTACGTGGCTATATTTACGTCACACGTCACAGTTCGTCCGGGCTTGAAGATATAAAACCCTTTCGTGTCTTTTTTATGGAAATAGAGCAACTGTTATCCGTGGCTTCCGAGTGATTGCTATGTTCAGTTGCATCCTCCTCCTCCATGCTCCAATTTCGACTCATAAAATCTGCTCCCACATTTTCTTTTCCAGGTATGTATTGAACCTTAATAGAATACACGCGTAGAAGCAAAGCCCAGCGCATGATGTTCGCGATGAATTCCTTATTGGCTCCAAGAAACGTCAGAGGAGCATGGTCCGTTTGCACTGTGAACGACACTCCATACAGATATTCATGGTGTCTTCTGATCCCGTGCGCAAATGCTAAACATTCCCTCTCCACGGTCGAATAATTCCTCTCTGCTGCGTTCAGTTTGCGACAGCAGTATACAACTGGAAATAAGAGGTTCGGGTTATTTTCATCTGCATGAAGCAGTGTTGACCCGCTTAATCGGATGGTGAGCATGGTGAAGCATCAGAAATGATAACAACTAACACAGAAGAGAAAACCAATGACGGTGAAGATGACATAAAGATGGAAGAACTGAAGGCAGCACTAGAGAAAATCAAGATGGGCAAAGCAGCAGGGCATGATGATATAACACCAGAAATGGTTAAGTTCATTGGAGCATCAGGCGACCTATTACTCTTAAGGGTTTTACAGGCAGCGTGGTACAACAAGACCATACCAAAGGATTGGGAGATTGCCATCATAACACCAATTTTCAAAAAGGGTGACAATCGACAGTGTGGAAACCATAGAGGCATATCCCTTCTCAGTGTCCCTGGTAAAATCTACTCTAGAATCCTAGAGCAGAGACTCCGACGCCTAGCTGAGCCACAATTGGATGATGTCCAGTGCGGATTCCGAGCAAACCGAAGTACTCAAGACATAATCTTCACACTCAGACAGCTGAGTGAAAAGGCCCTTGAGTATAAGAGTGAGATCCATCTTTGTTTCATAGATCTGGAAAAGGCGTTTGACAGGGTCCCTTGGAGCAAACTTTGGGACTGTTTGGCAAGGAAGAATATTCCAGCACCTCTGATTCATGCTATACAGAGCTTCTACAAGTCTTGCAGAAATTATGTGAGGACAGCAAACCATAAATCAGAAGAGTTCAGGACAACCACTGGTGTAAGAAAAGGTGATATCCTATCACCTTACCTCTTCATACTCCTTATGGACGATGTCATCAAGGCATGTAAGGAGAGAACAAGATAGTATTCAGTGGGGTACTGGAAGATGAGACGGGTCTATATTTCAGAGCTGGCATTTGCTGATGATGTTGCCCTGATTGCTAAATCAGAGGCACATCTCCAATCCAATCTGCAAGTCTGGAAGGAAGAGCTGGAGATGAGAGGGATGGTCATAAGCAGCTCTAAAACAAAATCCATGGTGATATCACGAGAAGAAAGAAGACATCAGATTAAACTGGGAGAACAGGTCCTGGAGCAGGTCGACCACTTTAAATACATTGGAGCTATTATAGACCGAAAGGGAGGCATCAAAGAAGAGTTGGCCACTCGAAAAGAAACAGCTGGGAGACTTTTTCAGGCCATAAATCGAGGATTCCTCAGCAAGAGAGAGGTTGGTAAGAAAACGAAGATGGCTGTATACCGCTCCACCTATGTCCCAGTCTTGACATATGGATGCGAGTCATGGGCAATGACTACAACCCATAAAAGCCAGATCCAAACCTCAGAAATGAGGTATCTGGGGAAGGTGGTTGAAGTGACAAGAAGAGACATTGTACGCAACCAGACGATACGTCAAGGCCTTAAATCGTACCCCCTGCAGACCCATGATAGGAAACTCTTTACAGAGCGATACAACAGGAAGCAATCTGATCATCAGAAGACGTCCCCCCGTCCGACAAGTGTTTCGGCCCTATATACTCCTTTACACTCTAAGGGGGGCGGGCCCACTCTGGTCATGACTCCCAAGCGTCTCAGCTTCCTGTTGTCTTGCATCAAAAATGAACCCATTTCACTTATGGTAGCAACTTTAAATTCCACAACTCCGCCAGCCGTGGAGGCAATTGTGAAAGTAACAAAGAGAAGACAAATTATTCCGTTCGTTCCGTCGCACACACTGAGACACCAGCGCGAAGTCAACGAGTCGCCACTGCGCGTTCCCCACTGGACTTTGATACTGACACCCCTTATAGTATACACCGCTTGTCGCCCCTGAGTCGCAGCCCGTTCACTAGTCCACCACAAACCTCAGCGTATTGTGGACTTAGAAAAATTCCTGGTGTTTTCTGTACCGCAGCGTTTATTGTTACGATCTCCATTCCCCATTGCGGTTGTTCCACAGCCAGCCTGATGCCTTTTCGGCAGTTTCACTAAGCCTCTTCAAGGCCCTTGTTCTCGACTGTCCCCTCAGCCCCAACAGTTTCAATAGATCATACACTGATGCAGCCACAAGCCCTCTTGCACCCACTTCAACAGCCATGACCCTTGCAGTGAACCCATCGTGTCTCAGATCCGCGGCCAGATCACTATACTTGGCCGCTTTGAACGAATGTTGCTCATCTAATCTGGATTCAAATGGCACGGTCAGTTCAATCAGTATGACCTGAAGCGTTGCTGCAGAATGAAGCACTATATCCGGCCGTCTCCGCGATTTTCGGATACTCTCTGGATATGCCCCTCGTCCAGGTAGGTCTACCGCCATCTCCCAATCATTTGCACAATCAAGAAGAGATGGTAAACTGCTACCAGGTTTATTCGGTTTGGGGTGTGCTGACTTTCCTGCCCTCAGAAAGTATGTGTTTGCGGTGTCTGGCCGGACTTTGCTATTCGCCTTCATTCTTGCCAGATCTATTGTCGCAGCAAGCTCATTTAGCACTTTGTTATGGCGCCAAGTGTATCGCCCTTGCCCTAATGACACCTTACACGCTGAGAGCACGTGTTCAAGTGTCTGCCTCCCCTGGCACAGGGGGCACTGCTCATCATCCGACTTTCCCCATTTCACAAGGTTGGTGGCCGATGGCAGCAGGTCATACAGTGATCTGACAACGAAGCTGAGCCTAAGAGGTGCCATATGCCATATATCATTCCATGTCAAGGACCTCTGCAGGGCTCCTTCCCATGTAGTCCATTGGCCTTGTTGGACCTGCTGCACTGCTTTTTGCAACCTCTTATCATTCTCAGCTTCTCGTATCTCCTGAACTACCATGTCTCTGCGCTCCCTTCTTGATGCCTTGGACCACCAGCGGATGTCTCCATGACCAAATCCCCGTCTATTCGTTTGTGTGTATCCGATTACCTCCCTCAGTTTGAGTGACTCTTGGGCAGCATCAACAGCTTCTTCCACTTTCCACTTCCTTCCCGTTTTCAGTGTGGGCTGAATGGACTTAACCACGTCATCAGCTGACTCGCGTAGCATCATTGCAAGCCTTGCCTTTCCAACTTTGTACTCTTCAACAACTGACTTGAAAGGAAGCAGAAGTTTTGACTTTTTGCAGTACAGTGCTACATCTGACAGACCTGGTGGTACTCCTAGCCATTTTCTCATGAACTTGTTGACCTTCTGCTCTATGGCTTCCACTGTACTTGTGCTTATTTCATATATAAGCAGTGGCCACAGCAACTTTGGTATCAACATGAACTGGAGGCACCACAGTTTGAACTTCCCCAGGAGTCTGCTTTGGTCTATGATCTGTAGCCCTCTGTCTGCCATTTCTATTGTCTGTTGCACTGCCTTTGAGTCTTTTAATGAGGCATCGTACACCCTGCCAAGACTTTTAACAGGTTCCTCAATGACAGTAGGGATTCTTTGGTTGGAAACCGTGAATATGACCTCTGCTATCTTCCCTTTCCTGACTGATAGGCTTCTCAACTTCTTGGGTTTGAAGCTCATTCTGCACCAGCTGACTAGTTCATCCAGGCGTGCTAACATCCTCCGGGCCTGATGTTCATCTGATGTCAGAATTGTTGTGTCATCCATGAATGCTTTGAGCGGTGGCATGAGACACATTCCACCGAGCTTTGGACCTATAGCCATTCCTTCAGCCGCATTGAGGATTACCTGCATACCATCACGAATAGTATCGGAGAGATGGTACATCCCATCGCAATTCCAACTTCAAGGCCAATCCACTTCGTTGTGTACTCTCTGGTTGAAAATCTGACAGCAAACCCTGCGAAATACAGCTTCAGCATTGCTGCAATCTCTTGTGGAACATGATACATTTCTAGGGCCTGTCACAACATCTGGTGTGGAACGGATCCATAAGCATTCGCTAAATCCAACCAGATTACATGGAGGTTTGTTCTGTCAGACTTTGCCTTTTGGATTGCTTCCCATATCATTGTGGCATGCTCTAGACATCCTGGTGTACCTGGGATACCTCCTTTCTGAATGGTAGTGTCAATGTACCCATTTGCCAGGAGGTATGTAGTGAGTCTTTCCGCCATCACTGAGAAGAATATCTTCCCTTCCACATTGAGTAGTGAGATTGGCCTGAACTGACTGATGTCTGTGGAATTTTGCTCCTTCGGGATGTAGACTCCGTTCGCCTTTCTCCATTCCTTGCTTACAAGCTGGGTTTTCCACGCACTCTTCAGTAAACGAAGCAGTCGTTTGAGCACCTCAGGGCATCTCTTATACACCACATATGGAACACCATTAGGACCTGGAGCTGACTTGCATCGAGCTTTCTGGACAATGCTTTCTACCTCTTGCACCGTTGGGGGCTTGGTGTTAAATTCAGCTCCTGGCTTACTCGGCCATTTAAGGCCTGCCATGCTGCTGAGCGGCTCATCTTTGCGACCATCTGAATATGTCATTCCAAGGTGTTCTTCCAGGTCTTCTTTCCTGATGTTTAGCGTACCCGACCGTGGCTGCTCAAACAGTTCTTTGGCAAACTTGAAGGGCTCCCTGAAGAATCTTTCCCTATCCATTCGAGTCTTCCTTTTCTTCCTGCACAACCTTTCTGCTCTACAAAGGGCATTATGTTGGCCTTTCAGGTGCTCCCAAACCTGTCGTAACCCTTCCTTCTCTGCGGCAACTGCGTTTTTGAACAGTTTTCGGGCATGCTTCTTCTGTTTTCTGATTTCTTCTATTTTAATTTGTCTTCTGCTTTTTCGTGGTGGGTTACTTTCCCTTGCCTCCCTCACTCCGAACACTTTGCGACAGTGCAGATATATTATGTCGCCGAAGATTTCCAGCTTCTTTTCCAAAGTTATCTGCTTCAGGTTGTTATCCAACTCTTTTGCCAAGGCTTCGTCCAGCTGTTCCCAAAGCCCTTTTGCACTGGCGGGTGGAAACTTGATTGCATCTCTCTTCCCGTCCAAGAAGTGTGTGAGATCATCATCAGGCAGATCAACTTGAATGTACTTAGCACTGTGGATTGACTCCTGGCTGCGTTCTTCTAACGTCTTATCCGTCGAGACAGAGCGCTGTTGATCTCCCCCTGATGACCTCCCACACCCCTTTTTCGTTCTGTGGATTTTCATTCCTCTCTGAGTAGAGAATTCCCTACCACAGGCACATGGAAACTCCAGCCGTTGTTCAGAGCTCGAAGTCCGTGTAACGGGTCTGGTCGATTCCAATGAGGCGCCTGTGGATTCATCATTCTCCCCCCCTTTCGGTGAATCCTGCGGGCATCTATCGTTTTTGGGTTCTATAGCAATTGAATACAGCTTACGGGGTGCTAACCCGGTCAGCCGGTTTCTAGTCTTTCCCAGTGTCATCTGTCTTTCCAGAAGTCAATCGGTCTTTTCCCGATTGTCACTGGTTTGACCATGTAACTATGATAGGAAACTCTTTACAGAGCGATACAACAGGAAGCAATCTGATCATCAGAAGACGTCCCCCCGTCCGACAAGTGTTTCGGCCCTATATACTCCTTTACACTCTAAGGGGGGCGGGCCCACTTGGGTCATGACTCCCAAGCGTCTCAGCTTCCTGTTGTCTTGCATCAAAAATAAACCCATTTCACTTATGGGAGCAACTTTAAATTCCACAACTCCGCCAGCCGTGGAGGCAATTGTGAAAGTAACAAAGAGAAGACAAATTATTCCGTTCGTTCCGTCGCACACACTGAGACACCAGCGCGAAGTCAACGAGTCGCCACTGCGCGTTCCCCACTGGACTTTGATACTGACACCCCTTATAGTATACACCGCTTGTCGCCCCTGAGTCGCAGCCCGTTCACTAGTCCACCACAAACCTCAGCGTATTGTGGACTTAGAAAAATTCCTGGTGTTTTCTGTACCGCAGCGTTTATTGTTACGATCTCCATTCCCCATTGCAGTTGTTCCACAGCCAGAGTACGCTCGGGATCCGCGGGACTTGGCCGCTCCAGTAGAACACATTAAGACAATGTCTGCAGAATGGGAGAAAGGACCGAGGACTAGAATGCAACCATGCCAGGAGGAAGACAGCCGATAGAATAGTCTGGCGCTCTCTCTTCCAAACCTCTACACCTCACGGTAGAAGGGGAACGACTAAGTAAGTAAGTAAGACTGATGAAATTATCCTCGGAGATTTTAATGTCAGAATTAGAAATGAATATACTAGATGTGGTAGAGTTATAGGAAGATATTAAGAAGCTATACTGAATGACAATGGAAAGCGACTCGTTAGATTCTGCACTGGACAAAACCCTGTCATTACGAACACAAATTTCCCCTATAAGCCTATAAATAAGTAAACATATTATTGAGAAGCGCAACTCAACTCTACTCGCAACTTGATGATGATGATTATTATACAAAGGCAAGAAATTTATAATATAGATATTTATTCCAATACCTTCTTCATTTTTTTAATATGTTTGCCGATTAAGGATGATAAGCCACAAATGCAGCTGATCATTTTGCAAGGGACCTTGTCGTGAAACATTCTAAATCCACATATATAAATTAAAAGGTAAATGTAAAGCCTAACAAATAAATTCAATAAAAGGAAAGAAGAATGGTAAAGAACAGTGCTGTCACAATGACTGTACTCGAAATCCCCCTTGTTTTCTACTTCGTCTGCAAATTGTAACGTTTCACGTTGATAGTAAAGCCTACTGCATCACTACACGCTTTCTACAGTAAAACGTGTACTGCATTTCTAAGAAAACCTTGAGATACGCAAGCTGATTAATGACCTAAATTAATACTAACATTAATTACACTACGTTACCATAACCGAAAGGACAGATGGACTTAGTATAGAAAGAGAGGTACGGATGAAAGCAGGAACGCATGCAACACGAACACGCGTCTCGCGATACAAAATTAATACCCTCCCCGCGCGAAAGGTCAGAAGCACTCACTTTTTTTCAAATCGACAGTGATAAAAAACACTACCCATACGAGAGTTAGGTTTAAAAACCTGAAAAACGCTTATTGGGAAACATGACATTATACTGGTTTACGTTTGAAAGCCTGACAGTACACAGACACCACATCGTATCGAAGTGAACAGGAGGTAGAAGAAAATGCACATTTTGAACGCAGCCACCTAGCTCCCTTAAACTTATATATTTGGGTTCCTTAGGACTTGCTGACAAAGAATATGTTAAACGTTACGCAAATAGTCTAGGAATTAACAAATTATAGTCCAAAGAAAATAGTGAGGGTGTCAGACAACACCAAATAATAATCGCACAGTGGCATGTTTTGAAACCATTAATTTTACGGGAAATGGGCCACCATGTAAAATCCTATTTGATTGGATAGAAGTAAATGTAAGGCTAAACACGATTAGTTGGGCTACAAATACTAATTTTTTGTTGTTAGGGAAACGTGAGTAGGGGTACTTTTTTGAAAAGCTGTGTAAACATGGCCCGATTGGTTAGACCCGCCAATATAGGCAATTAGGAGCGTCAGTTCAGTGCCACATTTTAAAATAAACTTTCTAAGAAACAGTGCGTTGAGATCCAGATCATATTTTTATAAATAAAAGTCTGGGACAGAGGCAGATCGGAATTTGTGCCATTATTCATCGCCAGTCAACGTATCTGTGTATTATTTCCATGAATTGTGGGACTGTGGTCCTAGTTATTGAAGCAGCACCTGGTCTGAGTTTTGCTGAATCCAGAGGCTGACAGCATACTCCTTGGTCCAGATAGCGACCAGTGAGGTGTCTCCAGAACACAGGAAGCAATCGAGCAGAGGAGTCTTTTCCTGCCACCATCACGAAAGATAAGCTTCTGTGGCCAGAGTAGCTCAACATTATGTGCCCCCTCAAAAATTGACATTTTGTTAAACACAGAGGGACAATTAATTGGTTCAAATGACAGGAACTGTGAACTTTTATCAATACTATCTCCCTGATAATCAAACACTTGAAGTCATGATGAAAAACAACAACCAAGCTTGAACAAAACCAGTATTACCTCATATTGCTACTGCACAAATTACACACATAGAATACTAATAATAACCTATGTCAATACAAAGTTCATATATATAACCTGTGTACATAATACTTGTAATTACATTTGATTGTGATTCCTGGTTCACTGTGTAGTTGAATCAGGATATCCATTATTGACAAGAATTAATACATATATTTTTAAACTTAAACACTTGACTCATTTAAGATAGTCTTATAGAGCGTTATATGTGTGTGAGTGTCACAGTGTTGTAAGTGTTGTGGAATAAATTAAATTGTTTATCTGTCTGTTGTTGTTGTGACTTACACTTCATCATTTTCATAACCCTAGACATTTAACGTAGTCATCACAATATTCCAGAATAATTCTGACTGAGGTATAAATGTGGTAGCAAGTAAGGTTATCTGTAATACACCACACTTATTAGATACAGATACCTTCACAGCTGATCTCAGTCAGTACACTAAGTCCCCTATAAATATTTATAACATCCCACTTTACCACATATATTGGGGTCCTGTCCGGGATTTCTAATCTTTCCC
>JAMPIV010011939.1:0-90321 GCA_024509875.1 Oreohelix idahoensis
AGAAGTCCAACGATGAAAGTAGGACTTCTCAGCTTATTGTATTTCTTGCTAACACAATTAACTCGCTTGCCAACGTTCTATGTAATGCTGTGATGTCCAACGAAAAATGTCAATAAACCCTGACCTAGTTTCCGTATTTGTTTCATCCGTCACGTGAGGAACTGTCAATCAAGTGTAAACCATCACTGTTGGTGTGTCGTATCAGGCGTCAGGGAAACAAACTGGTATCAGTAGCTGTTACTTCTGGTAATCTTCACTGTGCAGGTCAAACCCAAAAATCTGGCATACCACATTGATAAAGCTCTTTGATAAAGCTGTATTCTACTTTGTTGTAACTTGGTATACATCAGTGTACGTTGTAAAGATGTACTGGGACTGAATAGTCAACTCAAACAACCAAGCACAGTGTCAGGTGTACAGGTCATCTTGCTCCAAACGTCTTGAGGACTCGACAAGGATGTAACGTGTATCATGAGTGGTAGAGTGACTGTTAATGTCAGTTAATCAATAATGTTTACGGTGACTTCTAGACAGAACCTCCTTTAGCATAAGTGTAGCTTGCACCCTAGTGGAGATTTCTTTAAATAGCCTTCAGCAAATATCTTCGAGAAAACCTTAAACTACCAATAGTAGGTTTTCCTTTCATAAGTGTGATCTCTTGATCATCATCGGATAATAAGGGCATCCCTGTTCTCTGGTAGATGATCGATAATACGTAGCATTTCAAGATGGCTTCTAGTCTTGTAAACATCGCTCACCATAACGATGCACGACCAAGCTCCAATAAAGATTCAATTCATGAATATCAAAGTGTCCACAAGCATCAGCATAATCTGTCCTCATAATTGCTGTATAGAAACATAATCAGTGCTGCTAAATAATATGTCGTTCTGACATACTGACATAGGTAGATTCATGTAAACGTCTGCCCATCTTAAGCCTAGGAATGAACAAAGTCAGCAAAAGTACGTTTACCTTAACATAAGAATACACTAGCAAGCACAAACGCTCTTCTCCTGGCGTTATGGAATGAACACTAGGGAACTCATGGATTTAGCAATCCCCGAAGAAAATATCTTCGTTCCCATAATCAAAAAGAGATCACAAACTTTGGGCAGGTCTAAGACATGACTTCCCGCCATAGGCTTTCTAACACCGAAGGACTCCCTAACCTATCTTCATGCGCCGAAAAGCACCTGACCCCAAAAGTCCAGTACAAGAAAAATAGTTCCACTTAAACATACTAAGATATCAAGATGTAAGACATACTCGTCCTACATAGACAAGAACTACACATAGATTCGGGCCATAGACATACTGAAGCAATAACAATCTATTCCTAACCAAACATAGAATAAATTAAAGTAAGTCTAGATTCCTCCGCCGAGTTCCATTTTTAAGAACGCTACAAAGAGCGATAACTCACAGAATGAATACCCATTGCCTAATCTGAGTTCTGTCCCCTAAGACCGAAAAACATACATTCAAAGATAACTATATCCTCATCAGACAAATAAATACATTTTACTTTTGTATGCGTAATCCGTGCGCCAAAGAATATGTGCGCAACAGTCATGAAGGAGACCAATATCGATGTGTAAATTGACTGCATCTGACGAAGAGTAGTAAATTTAATTCATATCTGGCAACATTAAAATAGGTTGCCTGGATAAGATTGTCAAAATGTTATTAAATGTTTTGTCACAGTCTGTTGTCCATGTAATTTTATTTGGTTTGTCTTTTCGCAATAGTGAAGACAAGATACTAGCTCATGCTGCATTGGCTGAACATGAGTAGAACAATCAACGACATTACTGTCTAACGTAGGCATGCGAAAATAACATACAGGCAAAAAGACAATGTATCATTGTAGACAAGATAACGAAATGTTATAGAAAAGAAAAGTTCATACTAATCCACCCATTTAAGAATAAATGACTAGGAAAGACAAGGAATGATGACTGACTATGCTGAGTCATCAAAGACATGAGATGATAACACCAAGTGTCAATAGCTAATATCTGCTCGAAGCAGAATTAGGTACCATCTGTAAATGGAGAGAACGGTGATGAAAGTAAACACCATTGTCACGCTCGACAACCATACGAGCGCCTCCATTGGTAATGAACGTAACTAACGCCTCACCATACTTGTAATTGGTAGGCGGCAACAGACGCACAAACTTAATTGCTCAACACGACGTCTAGCAGACCATCAACTCTATTTCTTAACTTAGTACCTTTAGAAGTTAGTACTGCAATCTCATGCCTCTGCTTCTTATTTATTTTGTTTAGGTTTTCATTCCTATTGTTCTCCTTAAGGAGCAAAGCTTCGAGGTTAGTTAACTTTTCATTAGTCACCTGTTCATGTTGACTTATAATTCATCTGAATTCCTGATTCACGAGTTTAATTTTGTTCATCTTATTCTCCAATTGAATGTAAGAAGTCTTCATATCATGATTTGTTACTTCTTGTTCATCAACCTTTAATCTTAAAAGTGCAACTTCAGATTTCAGTACCTGAATCTGAGCTAAATATGTGTGACACTCGGTCATTAACACCGTATCAACCTTATTCAATTCAACCTTCTTCTCCTCTAATGTACCCATATGTGTACACTCTGTATTTAAAGCAGTATCACCCTTATTTACATTCACTAAATGCTGTTGCATTTTCTTCTCATCTAATGCAAATATTATTTTAGTTTCTTCTAATCCTTCAATACGCCTTACTTCATCTTCAATTTCTTCCTCAGTATATGCTTTTCCTCTTACTTCCCATTCTTCTACAATAAACAATCTCATAGCAAATAATTTCAATGCTTCACCCTCGAAACCATAATCAATACGTGCTAAATTCATGTAATACTCTAATGTATACATGGTAACTATATATATGACTCCCCGAGTCAATCAACTTATATATAACATATGGCTACTCAATATAACCAATTAACCAACTATAATATTCCCTTACATCTAATTGTAAGTTCAAAATTTTATCTTCGCTTAATAATTATGGGTATCATCCATCAATAATCATATTATTCAATTATGTATGCCCAATGACTCATATAGTACACTGCTTAGACCAAAATACTAATTTTATCTCCATAAAACTGGTCTCAATTAAGCATTTTTAAATTAATAAACTATTTATTTATTCAGTAATTTGTATTACTCAACACTGTAATAAGTACCCTTCGATATGCCTATGATATTCAAGGCAAGGTATAAATTTATAGTAATTTATCAATATATTGCGACATCATGCCCTATGCAACATGGTAAAACAGTAGTGACTTGGACTACTAGTGCAAATTAATGCAATCATGACATCAAGTCCCTTTTTTTCAAAATTAATCAAAATATTTATATCATTTTATTACCTAATTAATTTACACTATTATTATTATATTATCAATTTTTAAGTTAATAAATACAAGACAAACAGTCAACTAAATTTTTACAAGACACTAGCACATCACAATTGACAAATGCAGACATAAAAATGATTACATGAACGAAATAAGAATCGGAAGTACTCCAGAAAAGGTCAAGGTAACCAAATGTAGGTTAATACACATGTATACAGAAAACGATGACGTCACAGTACTCTATAACGGACATATATTAACAATTATTAAAAATAAATGATAGAAAGATGGAGAAAATACGAAATAGCTACAAACAAATTACAGAAATGAATAAAAATTGAAACTGAATACAGGAAAATACACCAGAAATCACAATCACTGTACACCTAACATCTAATATCAAATCTTTGCAATTACAAGCAGAACGAGTTTTGATTCCCAAACTAACCCGTACATAACAAACAGACAAATAATGACAAATGGAACATAAAACAATTAATTGCAGATAAACATGCCCAAATAAAATCAAATGGACTACTATTAGTTTTATGATCCGACAAAGGTTTCAACGGTTACTTATCTTTTTGTGCCCCGTGATATTCTTCGGTTAATGCTAGTATGCACCAACGGCCAAATAGGTACGGTGAGCTGAAATTCATAGTTTGACGGGGTTTCTTATTGATGTATTACTTGCATCGAAACTTCTTCTTCTTCTTCGATCCTTAACCACCGACCGTCAAAGCAGTCAGTGGCCATCACGCCTAGTGGCGTCTTGTAGGGCAACAACAAATTGATTCCACTTTGCACGGTCGGTGGCCATCCTTCGTACAGTGCCCCAACTCTGGTTCATTCTTTGCATCTCAGCCTCCACAGTCCTCCGCCAAGTTGTTTTTGGTCGGCCTCTCTTTCGCTTTCCTTCAGGGGTCCAAAGCATAGCTGTTCTTGTGATGGCATCGGGGTCTCTTCTGAGGACATGACCAACCCAGCTCCAGCGTCTGCCAGCTATGATGGTATGCATGTCCTCTTGCTTGCTACGAGTGAGCAGATCTTGGTTGGTGATGGTATTCGGCCAAAAGATTCGGTGAATTTTTTTTAGGCATGTTGTGTGAAAAGAGGACAATTTCGACATTTCCTTCTCTGTAACTCTCCAGCATTCCGCACCATAGAGAAGCACAGAAAGCACGCAACTCTGGTATAATCTTAATTTTGTGCTTGTGCTGTATTGGGAGGACTTCCAGATGTTATTTAGGCTAAAGAAGGCTGTTCTTGCCTTATTCATTCTGATGTTGATGTCTTTGCCTGCCCCACCGTCTGGTGTTACTATGCTTCCTAGGTATGTGAAGGTATCTGTCTGTACCAGTTGCTGATTCCTTACTGATATGGGCTCAGGGTTGCTCACATTGAGCGTCATGACCTCAGACTTCTTTAAATTGATGTTCAAGCCCACCTGCTGGCTAAATTTATTAAGTCTATCCGTTTTTTCCTGGATGTGTTGATGTGAATGTGCCAGCAGTGCAATGTCATCTGCATATTCCAGATCTTCCAATGTTGAAAATGTAGTCCATCTTATTCCTCTTGGACTGCCCTCTGTTGTCTGGCGCATCACCCAGTCTATGACTGTTAAAAATAGAGTGGTTGATAAGGGGCATCCCTGTCGTACTCCTGTCTTCACTTCGAAGGTTAGGTTGCTCTGCCCAACACTACACGTAAAGTTTGCATAGAGGCTTTTTATGATTAACACTATGCAGCTTGGAATTCCATAAGCCCTCAGTATTTTATATAAACTGTCCCTATGTATGCTGTCAAAAGCCTTTTCAAAATCAACTAAATTTATGTACAGCTGTCTTTGCCATTCTGAGCACTGCTCTATAATGTTCCTGAGAGTGAATATATGGTCTACACATCTTCTGTTCTTTCTAAATCCTGCTTGTTCTTTCCTCAGTTTGTAGTCTACTGCCTTTGAAATTCTCTGTATAATTATCCTGCCTAGTATTTTGCTGGGAACTGAGAGAAGAGTGATTCCTCTCCAATTATTACAGTCTGAAAGATCTCCCTTCTTGGGCAATTTGACAATTATTCCTTTGTTCCACTCTGATGGTGTTGTCCCCGTTTTCCACACTTGTGCAAATAGTCGTTCTAATAGTTCTGCTGCTAGCTCAGGGTCTGTCTTAAATAGCTCTGCATTTAAGTTATCATGGATCGGAGCTTTACCGTTCTTTAACCCTTTGATTGCTGTGATGATTTCTTCTTTTCGTGGAATGTCTGTATTTACATCTAGATCGTTTTCAGCCTCAGGAACATTTAATTGTGTCTCTGGTATTTCCTTGTTCAGAGTTTCTCTGAAGTGCTCTGCCCATCTTGTTTCCTGTCCCTCTGCTGTCTTGATGAGATTTCCTTGCTTATCTCTTACTAATGTAATATTGTTTGCACCTTGTTTTCCGCTGATGAATTTAGTTATTTTGTATACTGTGCCTTGTTCATTTCTCAGTGCTTCCTCTTCTGCCTGTTTTGCAAGATCGTCTAGGAAATTCCTTTTGTTGGCTCGGGTTTGGCGTTTAACTTCCCTGTCCAGTTGACTGTACTGTTCGCTATATAGTTGCTTTAACCTGGGGGACTTCGCTTCTGTTTTCTTTCTTTTCATTTCCTTTCTCATCTTTATGGTGTTTAGTGTTTCTGGTGTTATCCAGTCTTGCTTCTTCCTTTCCTGGAATCCTAAGCATGATTTGCTGCTTTCCTTATATATTGTTGAAATGGTGTTGAAATTCTGGTCTATATCATCAGTCAATGTCTTTTCCTGGCTTTTGGCAAATTGATATCTGTTGCGTGATAAATTCTCGCAACATCGTTTTATTTCAATATCTGTTTTATAACGCAAGGGCAACAACTGCTTGAAATTTATAGTCACTTTTCTCGGTAAGCATTTGTCTTCTCGCGTTGGTATCGAATGCAGTTAAGTTTGAGCTGTGGTCATTTTGCGCTGGACTGCGCATGACTTGTCTTGCTTCTTTGTCGATCAGTTTCCGCCCACGACTAGTGGAGTGAGCGATTTGGAATGGCGAAAGAGATGCCTCGTTGAAGAGGGGATCTCCGCTTTCTTTTGTTCTGTCAGGGATGTGTAGTCCTCTTATGGATATTTCGTTTAGTCGAGATAATACCTCTAGTGTTTTCCCACATGTCGGGAGGCGTGATATTTCTGTGTATTTCATGAAAGCAAGGTAAATTGACTTTTTCATTAACTCTATCGATTTTGGGTCGTGAGCGATTTCGATTCATAGCCTGTCTCCGAAAGTCGTCGTCACGAGATGTTCTTTCCCAGCTCACATGTCGCTGCATTGTACTGCATCGGTTGATGCATGTACCAAGGATCATTACTTGCTACTTTGTTAAATGAACTAGGTTTAGGAAACCTTTATTATCTAGAGGATATTTTTGAGGACATTATTTATACTTCGGCAGACGTGTCTGTCTTGCTGAAGTCAAACTAAGGAGAGTGAACTGATCTCATACATCTGGTTATCTCCTGGCTGTTATAGAAAAGGATGGAGTTTTCCACCTGACTACATTTACAGCACTATGAAATATAACATGCATCTGACTCATCATTGTAATGCTGTCTACCGTCTATTGCTGTATTGAATGTTGCTGTGATAATGACTGTTTGATGTGCCTACACATTTGCGTACCCATTTTGTCACTGTGGCGTCCACAATAAATAATGAAGAAAAACGTCAACGGCTGTTTCAAGACTCATTGACTTTATACGTCGTGAGTTTACTGACGTCCTATGTGGATTGCCCTGTTATTGTTGTATGAACATTGTTTTGACTGAACACATCTACACACTACACAAAACCAGACATGCGGATACCATCCATCATCATATGGCATCACGCATCATTTGGTGGCCATAAGCTGGTTTGATTCTGGTACTAGCAAACACGGGGTCCCTTACCCACTTCATTTTCAACAAGAATTCATCAGCATCCTTCAAGAAATTAACATTCTTCAATACAGTCAACATCTTCAAAATTTTCAAAGTACTCGGCGTTGCCCGGTAAAAGTCAAAATTTCAACTTTTTGACGGAAACAAGAATTTGACAGTACCCGGCGTTGTTACATGTTGCCGGATAACTCGGACTGCTGTTATCTTTTACGCAAGTCAAGCAAGTTGCTGCTGTCAAGGTTCCAGTGCTGTCGTTTTTTGAGAAGGTCAAGTGCCGGTTGAAACGGGTTGTTTTCTGAAGAAGGCCAAGTACCGATTTCCATCAACTTATTTTGGATTAGAAGGTCAAGTGCCGAAACAACTCAACACACAGTATTTCAGAAGCTCTTGTACCATCGTGTTAGCAGTGGAAGCAGTTCAGATGTGCCATCATCGTTGGAGCTTCGCTCTTTAGGACGTTGATTGACATCCGTTTTTCTGCTGTTCTACGATTGGAAGCCTATAAGTTAAGTGGCCTGTTTGTATGTAAACTGTGCCCTTATACTTCTGCTGAGTCTTCTGTGTATCATCTCATTCTATATGTTATATGTTTATATGTTATTCGTATATTTATATGTTTATATTTCAGCGGGTTCTCGGTTGGGTGGTGTCTCCGTTAGATTATGCCACGTCATAGAGGTCGTCTATTGTGAGCGTTTTCTGTAGGGTTTGCAAATTTCCGATACTGGAATTTGGTAAGCGACTTCTGTTGCTATTTATGTTAGCTGTGATGACATGTTTTAATATTGTTTTCGTTATTATTTCGCATTCTTTAGTTTTGTTTTGATTTGTTTGTATTTGTTAGTGATTGGAGACTTGTTTCCCATAGAGACTGGGATAATATAATGTGATGTGAATATACAAGTGCTTAATTAAGACTTGTTACACTTAGGTTTGAAATAAATTAGTTAATTATTTCAGGTTTTGGACTCATATGTTAGACAACATGTCTACATTTGAGCACTTTATTGAGCAGGGTAAATTGCTTGGCAAGACTGGTGATAAGTTAGAAGAATTTGCAACTGCTCGATATGATAAAGCAATGGAAGCTGAACAAAAGAAACTGCATATGGAAGCTGAACAAAAGAAACTGCAGATGCAGGTGGATGAAAAGAGATTCCAAATGGAAATGGAAAAACAAAAAAGGGAATCAGAAGCTGAGGAAAGAAAACTACAGCTAGAAGCTGAAAGACTTCAAAAAGAAGCTGAAAATAAAAGACTTGAAAAAGAAGCTGAAAATAAAAGACTTGAAAAAGAAGCTGAAAATGAAAGACTTCAAATGCGGGCTCAAGCTGAAGAAAGGAAGTTACAAAGAGAGTCTGATGAGAGGAAAGCAAAAATGGAACATGAAGAAAAACTCTTAGCTTTAGAGTTGGAGAAATTGAAATTGACGAGCATGAGTAATGGTAATGATTCAAACAAGGGTTCATCTTCTGGTAAGGCTAATAATGATACTTTTAAGATTAAGTTACCAACATTTAGTCCTTCCAGTGATGACATAATGTTCTATCTGGACAGATTTGAACAAGCATGTACAGCTCATAACATAGACAAGGCAAAATATGTTTATCAGTTATCAGGGATACTGACAGGTAAAGCTCTAAGTATATTAAATATGGTGGATGAACCTGACAAGAACAATTATGAGGTTGTCAGGGCCGCTTTGTTAAAGAAATATCAGCTTAACGAAGACGGCTATCGTCTACAATTTAAAAACATGTTACCTGAAAATGAAGACCTCAGAACCAAACAAATAGATGTTCGCATCAATGTGAACATGATAGTAATCGTGGAAACTGGAATTCGAACCAGGATAACAATTACAATAGAGACAATAATAACTGCAGAGATAATAATAACTTTGATAACTTCAGAGGTAATAATAGTCGGGGTAGATCTCAACACAAAAAAAAGAGATATCAGCAGGCTAATGCTGTACAACAGGAAACTGAGGGAGCCTGTAATCATGGTGTTGATAATAAAAACTTTGACGCTGTCACTGGTTCTGCTTTTGACTTTGAGAGAGCAAACAAATGCCCCCAATGCAGTACTTTATTCGAACCGGGTACCATAACTACTTTGAGTTGTGGTCACCCACTTCCCGCTCTTCCTGCTGCTGTTGCGCATGACGGGAGGGGTTCTTTAATTCTACATAAGGGTCTTGTTTATGATACTCCGGTCTCACTACTTTTCGATTCCGGATGCACCACTATTGGTGTTAGACAATCGCTTGTAGATCCATCTTGTGCTACAGGAAGGGTTATTAAATGTGTCACATTTGGCGGCACTCTAGAAAAATATCCTACTGCTGTAATTCGCATTGCCACTCCTTTCTTTACTGGAGATGTGCATGCTTGTCTCTTACCTAATCCTATTGCGGACCTTATTATTGGTCGTATTCACGGAGTTAGGGAGTGTACCCCACAGCAGATTGCTGCTTGGGAAGATAATAACATGCAAGCTACAAATGCAGTAGTTACAAGAGCACAAGCTCTACAAACACCCGAAACTTCACTGAATAGTGATAATGAAGTTGATAGCCAAGATAGTCACTTAGTAATCACTCGTGACTCTTTCATAAAATTGCAAGAAGAAGATCCTTCTTTAAAAAAATTCTTCGTTCTTGCGAAGAAAGGTGATCCGAATCAGGATACAAATAGAAAATCTTGGATTGCAATGAGAAACGGCGTACTTGTACGTATGGTACAAGATTCGACTACGTCGGCACATTCGCAAATTCTTGTTCCCAAGAGCATGAGAGTGCAAATATTACAACATGCTCATGACTCGCAATGTGCTGGACATATGGGTTTTGCCCGTACGAAGTCGAGAGTCCTTGCGGCTTTCTTTTGGCCTTTTGTCAATAAGGACATTCGTATTTACTGCCGATCATGCAAGGTATGTCAGGAGGTCAAATCTAGAGGACCACGACATGCTGCGCCTATCCAGGCTGCTGACATTCCTATTCGGCCGTTTCAGAAAATGGCCATAGATATTATTGGCCCTTTTAAGGTCAAGTCGGCCAGAGGACATCAGTTTATCCTTACATGTGTCGATATGTGCACACGTTGGCCAGAGGCTATTCCTCTTAAGAGCATATCTACTACAGATATCGCAGATGCTCTTTGGTTGATATTTTCTCGCTTGGGGTTCCCCAGAGAAATATTGTCAGACCATGGCACTCAACTCATATCTGACACTATGTCACAGGTAATGTCTACCTTACATATTGAACGATCTCTCAGTAGTATCTACCATCCTATGTCTAATGGGTTAGTTGAGCGTCTGAATAGAACGCTCAAGACTTTGCTTGGTAAGATAACTGAAGATCATCCTCAAGATTGGGACAGGGTTTTACCCGCGGCTCTCTTTGCCTATAGAGAAGTCCCTAATGAACACACAGGATTTTCTCCCTTCGAACTTGTCTTTGGCGCGCGTCCACGCGGCCCTATGTCTTTATTACACGATCTCATCACTGCCGATGATATTAGCGATGAAACTCAATCCTCATATGAGTATGTCATTGCTCTTAGACAAAAGATCATTGAGGCATGTAAGCTAGCAACTGCTTCATCAGAAATTGCTAAAGAGAAGGCAAGGCAGTTTGCTAACAAGAATAGATGTCTACGACAACTTTGTCCAGGTGACAAAGCATTCGTCCTACTCCCCAGTAGGGAAAATAGACTTCTTATTGCATGGAAAGGTCCGTATGCAATAGTCTCTCGGATTTCCGATGTTGACTATGTGGTCGATATTGATGGAAAGCATAAAACTTTCCACATAAACATGCTTTCGGAATTTCACGAACGTCCGGACTATTTGCTGCCTATTTTCCAGGCAACGGATGATGCTCCTGCACCTCACGGTCATTATTCATCCCTGTCTGTCATTCAGGATGAGGAAGCTACCTTCTCTGATGTCAACCTTCCCCTTCCAGTGGTTCCATTACATTCCACGGAATCTTGGAAAAACGTTTCTGTTTCTCCTAATCTTTCTGGTGACGAACATCGACAAGTCTCGTCGATGTTACAAACATTTCAGGATGTTCTAACTGACATTCCTGGACACACAGATGTCATAGAACATGACATAATTCTTACCGACAATAATCCAATTAGGGTTAGGCCGTATCCTATTCCTATACACTTTCAGTCGCAAGTGGAAAAGGAATTGGATGAAATGATTCAATTAAATATAATTGAACCATCGACTTCACCATATTCTTCTTCCATGTTTATTGTCCGGAAGAAGGATAAGAACATACGAATTTGCGTTGATTATCGCAAATTGAATCAGGTCACAAAGTTCGACGCTGAACCGATGCCTTTGTTAGAAGATCTACTGATTAGACTTTCTAATTCTAGATTCTTCACTAAACTTGACTTGTCTAAAGGTTATTGGCAAGTGCCTTTAGCAGAGCATGCCAAACCTCTTACTGCTTTTTCTACACCTAGGGGTCTATTTCAATGGAATGTTATGCCTTTTGGTCTCATGAACGCCCCTGCCACTTTCGTTCGCATGATGCGTCGAATTCTGTCACATCGTTCGGATGTCATCGCATACTTAGATGACATCTGTCTCTTCAATGATACCTGGGAAGATCACTATTTAGGGTTATATGACTTACTGTCCACTCTACGTGAGAATAATTTGACAGCAAAACCTTCTAAAGCTTTTGTTGGTTTTGGTGAAATCTCTTTCCTGGGTCATCGTGTTGGTCATGGTCTCTTGGAGACAGAAGACCACAATACTTCCAAAATACTGAACATCTCTGTTCCTAAAACGAAGAAACAAGTTAGGAGTCTCTTAGGTTTAATTCAATTTTATGGGAGATTTATTCCAAATTTATCTTCGATCATGGCACCTCTCTCAACATTGTTGAAGAAAGGTTCGCCTAATCTGGTCCGTTGGTCTGAAGAATGCCAATCTTCACTAGACCAAATCAAGAATATATTTTCTTCTCCTCCCATCTTAAGATTACCTACTCTTGATAGGACTTTTGTTCTTCGGAGTGATGCTTCATCCACTGGGATTGGAGCAGCACTGATGCAAGAATATGCAAATACTCTGCATCCTGTTATGTACATTTCTAGAAAACTAAATGCGGCAGAGAGGAACTACTCGGTTTTAGACCGTGAGTTGTTAGCGATGGTTTGGTCAATTCTAAAACTACAAAGATTCCTCCTGGGCGCACATTTCATTCTAGAGACTGATCAGAAAGCTCTTACAGCTATTCAGACTAAGAATTTGAAGAGTTCGAGATCCACTCGATATGCTATAGCTCTTCAACCTTTTCACTTCACGGTACGAGCTATCCGTGGTGCGGATAATGTGATGGCTGACATTTTGTCTAGATGCCCACATGACTCCAACTAATACTTCTGTCCTATATTTATATATATTACAGAGTCATAACACACCTATATTTCTACAATAGATTAGCACATCTGTACTTACTTTATATGTACACACTATCGTGCTTTGTTGTCATCTTCTTCTGTTCGTTTTTTAAGATGATAGAGGAGGACTGAGTAGTTAGTATAAGGGCCGTTAGTTTACTAAACAGCCACAATTATTAATAATGTATTGTACCTTATGAAGCATATTAGTTATTAATTAGCATTATATTGCTTGTACTTTCTCAGAATGTCATTGTTGAGCTGAGGACTTACCTTACGAGTTCTAGATTGTGTACTTACCCTCGGAATACCAGAGCATATATCCTGGATCGTCATGTAGTTTAACTTTACTATGTACTTATGTCATTACATGTCAAAGAATGTACTATTTAAATTTTCCTATCAGATTTGTACATCCATTTTTAAAGACAATATTAGAGTATGCTGTTTAATGATGATTATAGTAACTTGCATACGTATATTGTGTTTACATGCTAACGTGATGTGTGTTGGTGACACCTCCCCGATGTGAATATTTTTTGAGACATATTTATTTTTCTGTTGAGGTATATCCTCACCAGACACTCTATAATTAGCCTATTGTTCGGCAATTTAGTTAATTATCAGCGCATAATTCGTGCGTTTTGAGCCGCTTATCGCATGCTCTTTGATATTGGAAAAAAAAAATATGTTCCACATTTTTTTTTTTATCGGGAGGAGGTGGTGATATGTTGCGTGATAAATTCTCGCAACATCGTTTTATTTCAATATCTGTTTTATAACGCAAGGGCAACAACTGCTTGAAATTTATAGTCACTTTTCTCGGTAAGCATTTGTCTTCTCGCGTTGGTATCGAATGCAGTTAAGTTTGAGCTGTGGTCATTTTGCGCTGGACTGCGCATGACTTGTCTTGCTTCTTTGTCGATCAGTTTCCGCCCACGACTAGTGGAGTGAGCGATTTGGAATGGCGAAAGAGATGCCTCGTTGAAGAGGGGATCTCCGCTTTCTTTTGTTCTGTCAGGGATGTGTAGTCCTCTTATGGATATTTCGTTTAGTCGAGATAATACCTCTAGTGTTTTCCCACATGTCGGGAGGCGTGATATTTCTGTGTATTTCATGAAAGCAAGGTAAATTGACTTTTTCATTAACTCTATCGATTTTGGGTCGTGAGCGATTTCGATTCATAGCCTGTCTCCGAAAGTCGTCGTCACGAGATGTTCTTTCCCAGCTCACATGTCGCTGCATTGTACTGCATCGGTTGATGCATGTACCAAGGATCATTACTTGCTACTTTGTTAAATGAACTAGGTTTAGGAAACCTTTATTATCTAGAGGATATTTTTGAGGACATTATTTATACTTCGGCAGACGTGTCTGTCTTGCTGAAGTCAAACTAAGGAGAGTGAACTGATCTCATACATCTGGTTATCTCCTGGCTGTTATAGAAAAGGATGGAGTTTTCCACCTGACTACATTTACAGCACTATGAAATATAACATGCATCTGACTCATCATTGTAATGCTGTCTACCGTCTATTGCTGTATTGAATGTTGCTGTGATAATGACTGTTTGATGTGCCTACACATTTGCGTACCCATTTTGTCACTGTGGCGTCCACAATAAATAATGAAGAAAAACGTCAACGGCTGTTTCAAGACTCATTGACTTTATACGTCGTGAGTTTACTGACGTCCTATGTGGATTGCCCTGTTATTGTTGTATGAACATTGTTTTGACTGAACACATCTACACACTACACAAAACCAGACATGCGGATACCATCCATCATCATATGGCATCACGCATCAATATCATTTCTTAATGTCGGCCGCAAAAGCTTTTCTGGTAAGGGGGTCCTTCAATTTGCTGATGTCAAACCTTTTCTGTGTAGTTACAGTTGGTCCAGCCCTTCTTAGTTTCACTTTCAGTTTTGCTACTACTAGATGGTGATCGCTTCCCACATCTGCACCTCTTCTTACCTTCACATCTTGTAATGCATGTCTCCATCTACCGTTAACCATGATGTGGTCTATCTGGTTTCTGTCCCGACCATTTGGTGATTCCCATTTTAACTTGTGAATTTCCTTATGTGGGAAAAGTGTTCCTCCAATGACCAGGTTGTTAATGCTACAGAAACTTATTAGCTTATCCCCATTTTCGTTTGCTATTTCGCTGCCGCATTTCTCCATTGTTCTTTCATTATATGTATTGTGTGTACCAACTTTCGCATTGAGGTCTCCCATTACTATAACAAGATCATATCTAGGTGTGTCCTCCATTTCTTTCTGCAGTTGTTGATAGAATTCATCCTTGACCTCCTCATCACTATCATTCGTTGGTGCGTAGCATTGTATTATTGTAGTGTTGGTGAATCTCCCTCTCAATCTCAATCGTATCAGTCTGTTGTTGATGGGTTTCCATTCCAGTAATGTCCTTTCTATCCCTTTCTGTAGAATAATGGCTACGCCTTCACTGTGCTGTCCATCCTCTCTTCCAGAGTAAAGTACTGTTTCTCCTGTTGCTGTTTTAACTTTTCCTGCCCCTGTCCATCTGCTTTCGCTTATCCCCAGGATGTGTAACCTATAGTTTCTCATTTCTGCAGTGACCTGTCTTAGTTTTCCTGTCTCGTACATTGTCCTGACATTCCAAAATCCTATTCTTGTATCCTGTTTTGCGGTCAGGACATCCGTTTTCATGTCAGTGGCTTCCTTTCGGCTTTCACCACTGACAGTCATACGAGCCACAGACTCCGAATGTCCATCCCGCAGCAAAGTTTGTTCATTTGATGTTGTTTCCGTAACTTCATTATTTTTTTTACATAGACAGGGGTGTCAGCCCTATGCTAAAACCCCCAACCTGGAGGACCAGGGTACCAGCTTTTGTCTGACCCCTACCCACACAGACCAGTCCAGCTTGGTTGAACCTACCAGGAGTAAAACTCCCACTGGCATAGCTCTGGGGATTGTCAGGGTACGCAAGCTGCCATACCGCTATAAGGTATAGGTACCATTGATGGCAGGCATCGAAACTGGTTGCAGGATATTAGGTTCGACCTTCTCATTAGAACTGCTAACGGCTGCCATTGACTTTGACCGAAAGGGTGATGACGTAAATTTGACCTTTGTCGTCATGCGCAATATGTCATAAAGTCACGTGAGCGTATTGTAATTGTAAACAGTCTTGTTGTGATGAAACTTGTCGCTCTAGATCTAACCTGATGAAGAAAAAAAATGTTCGTATCCCCTAGCTGCGCCGCCACTTTGTTATGTCCGAATTTGCTCTGACACTTGGTTAACCTTTGTATTGTCATTACACAAATCTGTTCTTAATAAAACAGTGTTCATTATTTTTGGCCATGTCTTGAGTTTATTCTTATATTATTATGGCTTGGTTTTTGTCGAGCAGTCGTGCTGAACTATGGTTGCGAATGCGTAGTCAAAACTGTCCAAACTTCAATAATGGTAGATATTTGACAAGTCCATAGGTGGTTCGAGTCCACATGAAATACGTTTTATTTGACAGTATTCAATCCACGAGACATGATATGAATTAGGCATACATAAAGTTCATGCATATATATAAACAGCGTCTCCTGTCCTTATTCCATTAATCGTCACAACGTCTGAATATTTACTCGAGATTCCGTGTGTCGGTAATCCGGTACTGAATATCCAAAGTTGATCGATCTATATAATCTGGATACTAATAATTATAATAATATACTCCCTGCGACTATTCTGGTACTGAAGAATTAGTCATTCATAAAAATGAGACGTTATACGTATCCATTCAATTCGGTGGACCCTAGCGCCACATAATCTTGAAAACCTTTACACCATTACTATTATACACGGGAGCGTTGAAATGCGCGTCTCGCTAGGACAGAATATAAATTACAAAGGGTCCACTTATAGTGCGTCACGTGTTAGCATAACTACGCTACACGTCATCAAAAAACTAATCGATTCTATCTGTTCGCGTTCAATTACCGTGAAGCGCGAACCCTAATATTTATTAATAGCATTTCAAACCCTTCAATGCATAAACTTAAAAAGAGCTCACTATAAAAGTGGCTAACATCATTACCCCTACCGTAACACCACGCATGTTGACAAACACCAAAAATGAAATTTTCCATAGCTTATTGTTTTCTTTACAGCTAAATACGAAAAAATACACGCCCACCCGCGGCGCCCCTGACCGTCAGTCATGGCGCCCAGGGCACGGCGGCGCACAGGTTGAAAGCCGCTGTATTCCATAGTCGATCACTGACTTCTCATTCTTTGTTGGTTCACACCTAGTGTATACATGTATGCGCTTAAGGGGGAACTTTGTGTTTGTAATGATCAGATTCTGCTCAGTCCAGAATCTAAGGAGTCGCTTTCCATTGACATAAAGAGTATCTTCTCCATATCTTCCGATAACTCCACCCCATCTAGCATGGTCATTTCCAACTCTGGCATTGAAATCTCCGAGCATGATAATTTCCTCTAGGCAGTCGTCCACTGTCTTTTGAAGCAGCTCGAAGAATTCCTCCTTGACCTCTGCACGCTCATCTTCATTTGGTCTATACACAATGACCAGGTTGACTATGGTTTCTCCTTCTTTCAGTTTTAGGACCATAATGCGTTCCGAGACAAAGTTCTTTCCCTTGATATTATCCCTTTACTTTGTGGCCAGAATACAACCCACGCCTCCTTTAGCTCTTTCAGATGTGGGGACGCCACTGTAGAGCAGCGTGTTGCAATCGAGATCCATAACTCCTTGTCCTTTTTTCTTTGTTTCTGTTAAAGCCAGGATTTCTAGTTTAGCTTTCCTCATCGCTTCTACCAGCTCCTCTTCCTTCCCTTTCATACTTCTTGTGTTCCATGTTCCGTATGTCGTAGTCCGTAGTCCGTTCCAGTTCGTCGCCTTTAGAATCAGTCCGGTTTTCTCTCTTATGTTTCGCGTATGTTTATAAGGCAAACAGGTGATTGGCCTGTTGTGCCTGTCCATGATGGAGGGGCTCCCTCCTAACGGCCTCCATGCAGGCCGCCCTTCTCCTTTTTCAGCCAGGCCTGGGACCGGCCTATGCGGAATTATTAATCATGCCATATACTATAAATCTCTCTTGACTCCTATCTCGCTGGCTTCTCCTCTCTGTCTGTGTGATGGAAGTGGAGGTACAGAGTCTTTAACACGCCAGTCTTATATCCGAAAGTTTTGGGTATTTTCGAAGTTAGTTTATTTGTGACCGCTTGGCCTTTCACGCTAGCATTATCCCTCCTACTTCCACGCTAAGCATTTATATGTGCTATAATATGCTACATGTAAGAATGACAGACCTTAAAAGCAAATAAGACGTTTTTACACAAAACGCAGTATTCATTCAAAGTTCAGTTGGCAGTTACTGCTCTGACAGGGCAAACGTAGGTCAGTCCCAGATAATAATGAATGGGTTTTATAAGCGCGAAAGTGGGAAATGAATGTTTGTGTGATCTGGTTTTTTTTAATCCAATTGTAAAGTTGGAAAAGATCACACATGTGAAAACAAGTCGAAATAACAGAATGTCGTGTGCAAAAAGGTCGAAAAGCTGAGGAAAGGAGTGCAAATGTACATTATTGTACCGTTAAAAAAAGGACGGGTCGTGTGAAAAAAGGCGGGAAAAAAGAAGAAATAGTATAAATATAAGAATTGTGGGCGATAGGCAGAGATTTCAGATTTATGATTCTAATGAAACCATAACTTTAGACTAGAGGGTTTTTACAGACAGCGCTAGGTGAACTTCGTCTTTGAGGATACCAAGACAAGTTTTTGAGTAGACAAATCAGTATATTATTCTATATGGATATACATATATTATTCTATTTGGATATACATATATTATTCAGTTGGATTACATATTTTTCATCTTGGATAATCAATCATCATTTGTGAAATTTACAGTGTTTGTCTAATGACATCAATAAACTCTAATTGAATTTTTCTACATTGCTGTTTGTGTAACTTTACAGTAATTTCTTTTGGATATACGTTGTTATGCTGAATCTGTGTTCCTTATCACCAAACTTAAAGGGAAGAATATTCCTGGGTTGAAAAAAATAACAAAAGGTCAAGTATCACCGTCTCTGGCGGAAGGCCAGTTAGCACTTGAACCACCACAACATATGAAGGATTAACTCTGACTAAATAAAATCAATATAACTACTAGTGCCGTATAAACATACACGGCCACATATTACACTAATTGGCGCCGTGACCTGCCCTTTTTTCTTGGTGAAAGCAGACAGGCATAATCACTAATGGATCAAAGTCAAGAACAACAGCAGCAACAACAGGCGTTGTATACACTACAGCAACAACAGCAACAACAACATGCGTTATATGCACAGCAGCTACAACAGCAACAGGAAATGTAACAGGCAAACGTCCATCCTGCTAACATATTCTTACCTGTAGAGGCCGAACCCACAATGACCGCGTTGCAACGGATAGCAGACACGCTATCCAATGTAGATCACTATAATAAATATAACCAAATTCGCTAAAACAGTTGGCCAGGCAGACAAATTAATACGAAATCCCAGTTACAGAACCAAGCGTACAAGAGTTGAAGAAAGAGATAAAAGCAATCCTGAAAGAAGGTGACCTCAACACACTCACAACACGAAAGGTGCAGAAATTACTGGAGGACAGGTTTCTGTTTGTTTGTTTGCAAGATGAAAAGAAATTCGAAGTTGGTGATAAATACGTTTGAACAAGATGACGAGAAAAACATAGACACCAAAGCTCATGCAGCACAAATTAAGACAGCTACTCATCGCCCGATAGCACCACCAGTTTTATCTAATTTCAGACCCATACATAAAGCCACATTGAACCACTATCATTCCACAGATACGTCAAAAACCTCACACAGAGAATCTGAGAACATAAATACATATTGCCGCAGAGAATCAGAGAGCAACAATAGAAATTACGGCGAACACACAGACAACGCTGTTTCACAAGCAGAGCGGCACACCTCTGAACAAGATAATGATACTCAACACACAGCACCACCTAATGATGAAAACGCAGACAGCGCTACATGCACACTTGCGGAAGATATTATTCTTCCATCACCTCCATTCCGACACGAATCTGACCTAGATACAGCAGATCCCGAGAGTGACCACGAAAGTGTGATCAGTTCACACAACACTGAATTTCACACATCAACAAAGCGCCCACATTCCGGAACAACAGATGACTCCCCACCCTTAACACAATTTGTCCGGTTACCTCAAGAGCAAGTACGTATGAAATTGCGAAGAAAACGCAGACAGCCCCACAACACGCAGCAAGAGGTACACCATTTCAACACTACTTCATCCTTACCCTCGACAACTGCAGCCACCACCCACTCTACAGTGCGAAATACGCCATCCTCTTGTGATCAACGATTGACAAGGAAAAAAGTTATCTTGATGGAAATCGCCAAGTTCCTCATGTCAAATTCGTAAGCGTCCAGTTCAACGATTATTGGTTTATTGGAGAATCAATCTTCTCTAATAACAAAAAGGTACTTAACCAGCAATAGTACCCAACAAGTACTCACACTTCATAGTACTACCCCTCGTTACCCACCATCATCTAAAGTAACTAGCATCCTTTTTTTTTTTTAGGAAATTTTATTTTTTCACAAAGATGTCAGCCTCAGTCAAGATCCTGCTGATGATACTGACGATATTAACAGTTACGACGTCTGCAACACCCACATATACTAACAAGTTATTATGGCGTCACACCACTGTGTTTTAATTTTATACAATTATTTCAGATTCTTCGTCAACATGGACTGTCATTATGATTACATATTTTGCACCGCTACGTCATGATATTTAAGAACTTTCGCAAACATTCGCAGATCTACAACACTATGTTATCCAGGTTAAACAGAACTTTAAATTATCTCATTTGTACAAATTACACCACTTTTGCATTTGAAAATCTTTATAATAGGACTTATGCTTTACAACAGTTTTAATTTTTTTCCCTTCTTGGTGAATTTAGTGACAAAAGCAAACACACTATACGCACACACACATATTTTTCCCTTGTGACACATGAGAGTTTATTTTTTTTTTTTTAATGTGTTAACTCACAGCTTTTCTTTTGTGTTATGAAAAGACCGTTTTATAATGTTCAATCGCATCGAGAATGTATTTTGGCGATTTTTCTTAATGATGCTGTTTACAACCTCAATGATCTTATATGGCTATTCATATTATTCAAGCCAACGACCCTTTCTAACAGATAAATGATGAATTTTCATCTCCTGTCACCTTCTCCGACATGCTCCAGCACAGACGGATCGTTTCTAAATCGACGCCCTGTTCCGAGCATTCCCCACTATTCAACATGAATTTACCTATGTTAACGTGTCTATCAAATTCTATAAATACTTCTTCGTAGTCTGGGAAACACCCCTCCTCGCATTCCTGAATCCAGTGAGACACACCAGAGGTCATGACCCGACACACTAGAGTGTCAGGACTATTGATTTTGCCTAGAATAACTGGTGTTTTAAAAGTTTAAGCTGTTTTGTGTATAACTATCATATGTACAAGAAGATGAGATGTCCACAGCGGACATCGGTAAAAGATAATGAGGACATTGTTACCCCCACTGACACAGCTAACGCCCCTAAGACCCCCGAGTACATTCCCATGACTGACATTCGTTCCCCTCCCACGGTGATAAACCATTATTCGTCATTTATCCCAATATACACCCCACTCCACTAAATAACTGAGACATAAATATATATTCACCTAAATTTGACTTGGTGATATACAAGTATTTTGCAAGTTGGGTAAAACTTATATGCTAATCAACACAGTTCGCGGATTGGCGAAAAACTACATTTTTACATGCACACCATGACAATTCCATGAGAAATCGCTAACATGGTAAAGGATATGTTCACATGTTGATAAACCTTGAATTGAGAAATAAACATCACATAATATGTACCTGTATTTTTCTGACCATTTGTCACGTAGTAAGCGGAACGCTACAGTATATTTTCTTGACAAATTGTTGTCCATTATACCTTGTATTGAGAAATAATTATCACATATTGATGTACCTGTATTTTCTTGACCATTTCTCACGTTGTAAGCGGAACGCTACAGTATATTTTCTAGACAAATTGTTGTCCATTATTATGAACTTGCATTTGTATGCAGATTTTATATTTGATTGACGAACCTATAAACAGTTTGGTACTTGGTTCAGGGTAACTGAGATAGTTCATACTCCAACACCCGATAGTTATTTATATCGGTATAGTTGTCCTCCCTCATAGTAACGACCATTACATATGTTGGAGATTAGAGACTCTTTTTAATAAATACTTTGCAACTCCATGTAACCAGATTAATAATGCTATATTTATATTGTGCGACGAACACAGTTCACCAAACTGTATTATATTTACCACTTTCTATATTGACAGTTACGAGACCGTACAGCTCCAGTTCATATTTTTTAATACTAAATTTATAGATTAACATTGCCATGTATGTATATTACATTTTTTTTGCGTCCCACGGTCTGATGTTTGACCATTAGTTCTTTGCTGTTAGGCTGATATTCGTCGCAGCTACTACATTTAAGATTGTTAAATACTTAATGAATATTAGTCAATTCTGTTAAATATTGCCAAAGTATTTTTTTTTTATTTGTGTTGTTTGCACAACCCATGAAAATCGTATGCGATTATTTTTTTTAATGTTATCATTAAGTATGTTATCATTATGGTGATGACTAGCGCACAGCGTTGTTCATATTGATATTGTTAAGAAGTAGTGTACATCAATACTGTTCAATGGCGAAGTGTATTAACAAATTTTATGTATCCCCCGTTTTACGCATTATAAATATACTGGGATCCATTGTTTTACGAACAAAAAAATTGTTTAAATTTTTTTCTCTCTAAGAGACTCTACCAATAGGTTAGTCGTTTATAACAGTCACTAGCATGAGGTACTTAGTTGATAGTACGCAAATGTCTCCGTCAGGGATACATTTGTGTGGCCAGGGACGTATGTGACCGCTTGCCTTTTCACGCAAGCATTATCCCTCCTACTTCCACGCTAAGCATTTATATGTGCTATAATATGCTACATAAAAGAATGACAAACCTTAAAAGCAAATAAGACGTTTTTACACAAAACGCAGTATTCATTCAAAGTTCATTTGGCAGTTACTGCTCTGACAGGGCAAACGTAGGTCAGTCCCAGATAATAATGAATGGGTTTAATAAGCGCGAAAGTGGGAAATGAATGTTTGTGTGATCTGTTTTTTTTAAACCAATTGTTAAGTTGGAAAAGATCACATATGTGAAAAAAAGTCGAAATAACAGAATGTCGTGTGCAAAAAAGGTCGAAAAGCTGAGGAAAGGAATGCAAATGTAGATTATTGTACAGTGTGAAAAAAGGACGGGTCGTGTAAAAAAAGGCGGGAAAAAAGAAGAAATAGTATAAATAGAAGAGTTGTGGGCGATAGGCAGAGATTTCAGGATTTATGATTCTAATGAAACCATAACATTAGACTAGAGGATGTTTACAGATAGCGTTAGGTGAACTTCGTCTTTGAGGATACCAAGACAAGTTTTTGAGTAGACAAATCAGTATATTATTCTATTTGGATATACATATATTATTCTATTTGGATATACATATATTATTCAGTTGGATTACATATTTTTCATCTTGGATAACCAATCATCATTTGTGAAATTTACAGTGTTTGTCTAATGACATCAATAAACTCTAATTGAATTTTTCTACATTGCTGTTTGTGTAACTTTACAGTAATTTCTTTTGGATATACGTTGTTATGCTGAAACTGTTTTGCTTATCACCAAACTTAAAGGGAAGAACATTCCTGGGTTGAAAAAATAACAAAAGGTCAAGTATCACCATCTCTGGCGGAAGGCCAGTTAGCACTTGAACCACCACAACATATGAAGGATTAACTCTGACTAAATAAAATCAATATAACTACTAGTGCCGTATAAACATACACGGCCACGTATTTACTACACCAATTACCACTATAGTGGTGTCTCAGTGTGTATCACTCAGTCCTATGCATTTTCTATTCTAGGGGGAAAAGGGGGAAGGGGGGGATGTATTATTCAAACAAGTTGATTGTGTTTGTTCATCTACCTGGTTTGTCGGAAATGACTGCAACGCAAATTTAAGAAATCAAAGGTACAGAGGAATGAATAGATCTGTTGTTTATGTACTGAATGTGTAAGCGCGTTTCTTTTTGCAGGGGAAATTATTGCGGTATTTTTGTGGTGACGGGAGAGAACCTCTCCAGAAACAATGAATGTATATTTAGGGCAAGTATTTATTGCAAACCTTTTTTTTCCCAGCAGTTAATATTAATTTATAATGCAAAGCTAGTAGCATTTTTTATACTTTTACTTAAAATATTTATATTTTAATAATTTTAAATTGTATTTTGGCTCTTATCGTAAATAAATATAATTTATAAAACAAACGTAGGCTTTAGCACATACTTTTATATATAAACATAAATCTTTTAATGTAATAATATGTGGTCCACAATGAGTTGGTTGAACTTGTATATACGTTTTACATCCGGCGAATGCGCCATCTATAAAACCTTGAAACATACCGTCTCTCACCATCACCCGCCACGCCTGGTCGGCTTTGATTCTTCCAAGCTATGTTATTGTAAAAAAGTACATCTTTATCTGCGTCTGGCAATACACAAACATAGTGCAGGTAATACAACCATCAAGAAAGAAACAGCCAAGCGCAGATAAGTCCCATGGGACTCAAGAACAACTCACGGCTACTTGTATTTCAACTATACATTTAAACTCTACACAAGCAATTATGATATAATTTCTCTAAAATTAATACAGTTACCATCCATCATCCCCTGTCTACAATGATATAATCTAATTTAATAATTAGAGACAACAATAATTATAATATATTTAGTTTGATTTTATTGTCACATGATCTCTAGTTTGAGTTAATGTTCTTATTTTATTTCAAATTGTTGAACTAGAAATAATGTAAAAATCACGTTTTGTTATAATTCTATAATATAACTACAGAGTAGTGTCCCATTCATAATTGGCAGTTGTAAATGATTTATTGTCATTATTTAATACCCATCTCATCAGTAGAACACATTTTACCAATCCTTGACTCTATACCTTAATTTCAACTACATTCTAATCCTCCACTACAGGATTAGGAAGGGGGCATGGTAGAGTCACAGTCTATCAGAACTAATTTTCCAGCCTGACTGATATGAGTAAATATCATATCATGTTTTGTATTCGATCACTTCCTGATATATATTGTTTACACACGGTATCCCGTGGTTGCAGGAAGTGACGTCGTGACTTCTGCTCTGAATTGATAGCAGACGTGAGTTTTGATTTGGGACAAGCTAGCGTCTCTAACCGGGAGTCGGCTTGTGTCGTTTGACCAGTATGCATGGAATGTGTCCAGCAGGACCTAATGTTAGAATGTGTTAATTGCCTTTGGGCATCTTTATATTGCACCTGCAAGATCGATTACCATCACTGCCTTATGCATTCATTAACTGTATAATGTCAGATTAGTCTTAGCAGTGTGTATGGAATTCTTGGGCACGTAAGTTGACTTCCATTAAAACTGAGAGTATCAGAATCAAGGACAGTAGAGACATGTGCTAGTAAAAGCTACGATGTCATACCATACTCAAGATGGAGTATTGTGTTAATAAAATATATGTGTATCGTGCCAAGAAGTTAGGCCTTGTTACTGAGTACCTGAGGTGCGGGCCAGGGAGATTGTGTGTGACTGGCCAGATCTAATATATATATTATAATTCTTCAAAGGGAAGATACAAGGAGAACCCTGGAAGGTATTCAGCAGGCCACTGTAATAAGGAGTGTCAAGCCTTTAGTCTAATGCACTCTTACCACAGGACGTCGGGAGGACGGTTCCTGAAACAAATAATATTTCTCGTAAAATTACCCCGCACCATTTCTGGGGGCCAAGCTATTGGATGCCTTACAACTAAAGAGTCGAGGACTATTTTTTCAAAATGGCGGCACGCATCGTCTGCAAAAAATTTTTATGAATGGAAGGGATTTCCATCATCACGAATGTGCCTCAAGTTGTCACTAAGTTATAAAAGTGACCTATTATTACACAGAAGTCATAGGAACTGACTATCTTCATTCAAGAATCAAGTATTATATCAATAATCATGGACCATATCGATGTCCTTCAATGTCAGCATGAAGCAATTCTAAGCCTAACCAGAAACTAGGCTACTATCATCACTACATCCCTTGCTTGTCGAAGTCTCAAGAGGGATTGTTTTCTTGGCAACAGATAAGTCTGTTTATTGTTACATACGGCTTGGCTGTGAATACAATCTGTTTGCCTGATATCTGACTTCACCATATGTGTTTTCATTACGTGTTTTTATTTTTGTAACTAGCGGGCAGGATGGAGGGACTTGATTTGTGATCATTCAATACCGCGAAAGCTAGGTCGAATGAGCAAATCAAGCGTTCTGTAGGGCAGTATCTGTGTGATTCAGATAGAGGACCCAGCATATTCTGCTGGTTGTATAAAAGTTTGCCTCTATTGAATTTAACAGATCCATTTTTGTTAGCTGTGTAGTCATGTTTATCTATTGTTTGTTCTCATAAGTACTGTCATTGTTATATTTTATTTAGTTCGTTGCATTATTGTTTGTAATATTGTCTATTCTCATCTTACTATCGTTCATTTCTTAGATGTCATAATTGTTGTGATATGCGTCTTGTCTTGTCTATTTGTAATAGAGCAGTAGTTTAAATTAATTCATATATATATTATAGTTATTCCTTTGTTTTCCATTTGTATTTCCTTTAGTTGCTCGAACCCTGTCTTGCTGTTCTTACCTGTTGTGGTTCTATTTTTTTCATTACTCCATATTGTTTATCTGAATACATCTACTATTGCAATTATAAATTGATCTGAGATTGGTGGAGTGAATATTGAATATAGCTGACATATTCATATATAAAAAAAGTTAAAATATTGTGTATTATTGATAAACACAAGAATAAGCAACCATGACTTCATTAAAGGATTTATTGAAGATTGGGAAGGAACTTAATTTAGAAGGTCCAGCTTTGCAAGCTTATATTGATAAAGAAGTAAACAGACAAGAAGAACTTCGCAAAGAAGAATTGGCTGAAAAAAGGAGACAAGAGGAACTGCACAAACAAGAAAAAGAAATTGAATTGGCTGAAAAAAGGAGACAAGAAGAGCTCCGTAAAGAAGAATTAGAGGAAAAAAGGAGATCAGAAGAGTTGGCTCTTGAAAGAGAAAAATTAGCCTATGCCAGATCTCAAGAAGAGATCAAATCTCAACAAGTTCAAACTATAAGATTAGCTGAGATTGAAATGGAAAAATTAAAATTACAACAACCACTGTTGCATCCTGGGGTAGGTGAAGATAAAAATAAAGATCATACTACTGCCATAAGGATTAATTTGCCAAAATTTAATGCATCCATAGATGACATTTCATGCTTCCTAAATAGATTCGAAACTTATTGTGAAGAATATAAGATTGACAAATCTACATGGACATGTAGACTTATGAATTTATTGGTTGGTGAACAATTAACTGTAGTCTCCACTTTGGATGACCAGACTAGAAAGGATTATGAAGCTGTTAAGGTCATTTTATTGCAGAGGTATCAATTTTTCCAGATGGATGATGAAAAAACTTTTGAGGGTTTGTCAGATTGATTCTAAGAGACAAGGTTTTGAGATCAAACAGCATAGATAAGAATCAAAGATTTAAACCAACACATAATTACAGTCAAAATAGAGGTAGATACAATTTTAATAAATACCAACCTCAAAGACATTGGAATTCATATCAGGAGGATAACTTTTATCCACAAACCTCATTTAAGTCCAATAACTGGCAAAGTAGAGGAGAATATAACTCAAAATCAAATAGAGGTCAGAAATCATTTTATAGAGGAAATGATCAAAATGCAAATAAAAGATCTTATCATAACAATACTTCCAGACAATCAAGAAACACTGAAAGTACCAATGCCATTGTTCATGATAATAATCAGAACCATAATGATATTGTAGCACATGCAAATTCATGCAGTGTAGACTTAGCAAATAGTGATAACTGCACTAATTGCAATTCTTTATTTCAGCCTCAAGGAGTGCCAAGATTATTATGCGGACACCCTCTCCCAGTCATGTCATCTTTTGAAAGTACTGGTTCATTGATCTTGAACAGAGGTTTTGTCAATAA
Source organism: Oreohelix idahoensis (assembly GCA_024509875.1). Classification (NCBI taxonomy): domain Eukaryota; kingdom Metazoa; phylum Mollusca; class Gastropoda; order Stylommatophora; family Oreohelicidae; genus Oreohelix; species Oreohelix idahoensis. The sequence continues at coordinate 28,110 of JAMPIV010011939.1, forward strand.
TAATTTAGCATCTTTACTCAGAGACAAGGGTGCAACCACCATTGGTGTGCGCAAAGCCTTGGTTGATAAGGTGGATTATACAGGAAAACAAGTGAAATGCATTACGTTTGGTGGAACTGTGGAATATTACCCCACAGCAGAGGTGTTTTTGGACACACCTTATTTTACAGGACGAACACTGGTATGCCTCTTGGACAATCCAATTGCTGGAATTATTATGGGAAACATACCTAAATTGCATGAATGTACACAGGAAGATATTGAAATATGGGAAAGACAACACTTATTATGTTCAAATGCTGTGACTACCAGAGCTCAGTCTCGCATGGACAATGATCATCACAAACCAGTCATTGATGTGTTACCTGAAGATATAACTGAGGATATCACTTCAGAAGATGAAGAAGAAAAGGAAAATAATAATGATGATATAATTCATTATCAACAGGAAAATAATGATGATATTAAGGTAATGAATGATGTGAATACTGATGATGACAATTTATTTCAGATGGAGCTCATTGATAAGGAAACCTTTATACAAAGACAGAAAGATGATACTTCCTTAAAAAAATATTTTCATATTGCTCATTTGAATGATGTAATGGTAGATGACTGTGCAAAACACTGGTATACTATCAAAAATTGGATTTTAGTAAGAAACTATCAATTTGCTAATTCCTTAAAGAAACAGATTATGGTACCAGCTTGTTTTCGACCATTCATTTTACGACATGCACATGACATTGAATGTGCAGGACATTTAGGTGTTGCTAGAACAAAACAAAGAGTTTTGTCATATTTTTTTTGGCCCGGAATTACGAAAGACGTCAAATTATTTTGTCGTACATGTACCATCTGCCAAAGTGTAGCAACCAGAAAACCAAAACATGATGCGCCCATTCAAGCATCTGATATTTCTTTGCGTCCCTTCGCAAAGATGGCCATTGACATTATTGGCCCTTTAAAGGTAACATCAGCCAGAGGTCATCAATATGTGTTGACCTGCATAGATATGTGCACACGCTGGCCAGAAGCTATTCCTTTAAAAACCATCACCACGGTAGATATTGCTGATGCATTATTTTTGATTTTCAGTAGAATAGGTTTTCCTGAAAACATCCTGTCTGATAGAGGAACTCAGTTAGTTTCAGATGCTATGAAACAGGTTATGGATATGTTTGGGATTCAAAGATCCCTTAGTTCAATATACCATCCTCAGTCTAACGGGAAAATAGAAGTCCTCAACAGATCCTTAAAACAAATGCTACATAAGGTTACAATTAAATATCCTCAAAATTGGGACAGAGTCCTGCCAGCTATTTTATTTGCGTATCGAGAGATAAAAAATGAACATACAGGCTTTAGTCCATTCGAATTGGTTTTTGGCGCCAGACCACGCGGCCCAATGTCTATATTAAAACAACTTTTAATTGGTGCTGAGATGAACAAGGAGGTTCAGACCTCATATCAGTATGTGGTCAATTTGAGGAAAAAAATAATAGACGCATGCCAAATAGCAGTAGGTTCATCTGAAAAGGCAAAGCTTAGGGCGAGGTTATTTATTAACCAAAACCGCAAATTACGCCAACTTTGGCCTGGTGATGAAGCTTACGTATTATTACCCAGAAGAGATAACAAATTATTAGTCTCATGGAGAGGACCTTACAGGATTGTGGAGAAACTGTCTGATGTTGATTATATTGTCTCAGTAGAGTGAAAAGAAAAAACTTTTCATATCAATATGTTACAGCAGTTTCATACACGTCCACCATATCTAAGACCAGTCTTTGAAGCTCTTGATCAATCTGTCTGTCGTCATTCTTCTTTGGCTGTCATACAGGAAGAAATTTCTGATTTGACTGACGGTAATGACTCACTATTAGTATTACCTAGTCTTCACTACTTGTCTACTGAAAGTTGGAAAGATGTTGATATATCGCCAACTCTATCTTCTTTCCAGAAAGAACAGGTTACTTCTATCTTACGTTCTTTTGCTGATGTCCTTACTGATGTCCCAGGACACACTGATATCATCGAACATGATATTATTCTGACAGACTTTCAACCTATTAAGTTGAAACCTTACCCTATTCCTATACATTTACAATGTCAAGTTAAAGAGGAACTAGAACAGATGGTGAAATTAAATGTCATTTCTCCATCTCATTCCCCTTATAGTTTTCCGATGGTTTTGATCCGGAAAAAAAGACAAATCTATACGTATATGCATAGATTTTAGACGTTTAAATTCGGTCACCATCCAAGACGCGGAACCAATTCCCGTGCTGGAGTCTTTATTGGATAGACTAGCTACGGCTACATTTTTCTCTAAATTTGATCTATCTAAAGGCTATTTCCAAGTACCATTAACGGAACGATCCAAGCCTTATACTGCGTTCGCAACCCCATTAGGACTCTTTCAATTCAATTATATGTCTTTTGGTTTAGTAAACGCACCTGCGACCTTCGTTCGCATGATGAGACGACTCTTCTCTGACAGAGACGACCTTATTACTTACATTGACGACATTTGTCTGTTTCATCAATCATGGGATGAACATTTGAAGGGTATTCAATCCTTACTTACCACTCTACGTCGTCATAATTTATCTGCACGTCCATCTAAGACTAAAAGTGGATTTCAGGAGATTTCATTTTTAGGTTATAAAGTAGGAGGAGGTTTTTTGAAAACAGAGGATACTACTATCTCTAGGATTCTAAACCTTGATATACCTAAGACCAAAAAACAGGTTAGAAGTATTCTGGGGCTCCTAAACTTTTATCGCAAGTTTATCCCTAATTTTGCAGAGTATACGTCTGTGTTGTCATCACTGGTGAAGAAGGAGTCACCAAATAGGTGTGTTTATAGTCGAGACGTTCATGTGGCTTTAAGTAGATTAAAATGTCTGTTTTCCAAGTTGCCTATATTGAGATTGCCTGATCCTTCTAAACATTTTACTCTTACAGTCGACGCTTCAAAAACGTCCATTGGAGGTTCGCTGTTGCAAGAATGGAAGGGCTGTTTACATCCAACACTTTATGTTAGCAGGAAGCTAACGCCGACGGAGCAGCGTTACTCGGTCATTGAGAGAGAGCTACTGGCTCTTGTGTTCTGCTTCTCTAAACTTCAACGCTACCTGCTTGGTGCAAGTTTCACACTCGAGACAGACCAAAGGGCACTTTCTTACCTGAAAACAGCGAGATTCAAGAATGCTAAAGCAGCGCGTGCCTCACTGGCCCTTCAACCCTATAATTACCAGATTAAACCCATCGCAGGAAAGTTGAACGTGATGGCCGATGTTCTATCCAGATGCATGAAGCATCCGCTATCGCCAGTTGTCTCCGCAAATGCTGCTTCAATCCAACTTTGATGCTCAATAATAACACTACTTCCTTTGGGTCAAGTCAGGAATTATTTCGCAAAGGTAGCATCATGAACTAAGGCACATGCCTTCTTTTAACTCATATATTGCATACTTCAGATATTACAGCCACATTGCTTCGTCATGCACTTATACCGGTTGAAAAACTAGAGACACTATGCCAAGCAACATGATGATGATGAATTACTGTTCATCCTAAATCAAGATGTATATTCAAGCGTTCGTCATATGAAGTCTAATGCAATTGCTCAAGAACAATACTTCGCTACTTCATACACGTTGTGCAATGACTTTTGGCAGTATAACAATCCAAGTCGGTGCAATTCAGATACTTTGTTGCATTTTCCAAAACGTTTTGCACTAATTAACTGTCTCAAACGTTGTGTAAAAAGGGAAGTAACTAAAATTACTGACTACAAAGTTCAAAAAGGGACATAACCAAGAAATTATATTTTGACATACTTATAAAATTCTCAAGTACAGAATGAACAATAGTATCTGTGCTGTATATGCTATTGCATGGAAGACAAACATCGACAACCGACATAGATGGAAAATGGATTTTCTTAAATGAATTATTTCTTTCCGTCATATATACTTAACTATAAATCAATAACAATGTTAATTCTTTTAAATACTTCTACAGGAAGAACTGTGTATGGTCTAACATGACCAGTTTTAATAACCATAGTGATATTACATTGGTTCATTAGTGTATCACTTTGTGAATTGAATTACATTGGTGCTTACACTTAGTATAACCTATATCCTTCATATGTGTAGATATTAAGTAATATATCTTCATATGACATCTCATTAACATTGTCATTCACCACATGACATTGCATACATACAAATATTAATAACTATTTTGACATGTTGTCACAGTCACCACTTATATTTTAACTTGTCTGTCTCATATGTTCTATTCTGTCTTTGATTGCTTATTACGCATTTCATTTGATAGATAGGTAGACTTACATACCGACATGACTTAGGGCGTTTGTTGACATGGTATGCTGTGTGAGTGCCAGGACTGACATATTGACTTTTCTTCACTGTCTTCTAATTAATGTAGTTACCTCACATTTGTGTCAAAAGAGCGTCTGCTAACGATAATGGGTTTAGTTATGTTATTACTAAATACCACACCTTGTGTGTTAAATTGTCGATTATGGAGCACGCCTCTAGGTGCTATCATAATGATGACAGTTGAGTATTTGGATATTGTCACATGGTTTCTCCAGTGACCTTGTAAGATTGTACTATGAAAATAATGAAAAGTTCCTTTTCATTATTTTAATCCGGGGGGAGGGGGGGGGGGGGGGGGGGGGGGGGGGGGGGGGGGGGGGGGGGGGGGGTGAATGGGGTGGTGGTGGGAGGGGGGGGGGGGGGGGGGGTGGGGGGGGGGAAGAGTAAATGATATGAGTAAATATCATATCATGTTTTGTATTCGATCACTTCCTGATATATATTGTTTACACACGGTATCCCGTGGTTGCAGGAAGTGACGTCGTGACTTCTGCTCTGAATTGATAGCAGACGTGAGTTTTGATTTGGGACAAGCTAGCGTCTCTAACCGGGAGTCGGCTTGTGTCGTTTGACCAGTATGCATGGAATGTGTCCAGCAGGACCTAATGTTAGAATGTGTTAATTGCCTTTGGGCATCTTTATATTGCACCTGCAAGATCGATTACCATCACTGCCTTATGCATTCATTAACTGTATAATGTCAGATTAGTCTTAGCAGTGTGTATGGATATCTTGGGCACGTAAGTTGACTGTTCCATTAAAACTGAGAGTATCAGAATCAAGGACAGTAGAGACATGTGCTAGTAAAAGCTACGATGTCATACCATACTCAAGATGGAGTATTGTGTTAATAAAATATATGTGTATCGTGCCAAGAAGTTAGGCCTTGTTACTGAGTACCTGAGGTGCGGGCCAGGGAGATTGTGTGTGACTGGCCAGATCTAATATATATATTATAATTTTTCAAAGGGAAGATACAAGGAGAACCCTGGAAGGTATTCAGCAGGCCACTGTAATAAGGAGTGTCAAGCCTTTAGTCTAATGCACTCTTACCACAGGACGTCGGGAGGACGGTTCCTGAAATAAATAATATTTCTCGTAAAATTACCCCGCACCACTGACCCACATGCAGTGGTCTCAGATAATTCAGGAATAGACGTGATAGAGATACAGACCTGGAACATGTCGTCTATTCTTCGTTCTTTTGTCCATCGCTTTCTCTAAGTGTTGTTCCACAGTTTCTGTGATGGATTTCGTATTCACATCACCAGCTTAAACTTTTATTAAGAGAAATTTCTTGGAGAGTTATTAATTTTTTTGCTGTTACCATATATTATCTAATGGGTTCATTTTCGATACAAGACAACAGGAGGCTGAGACGCTTGGGAGTCATGACCCAAGTGGGCCCGCCCCCCTTAGAGTGTAAAGGAGTATATCGGGCCGAAACACTTGTCGGACGGGGGCACGCTTCTGATGATCAGATTGCTTCCTGTTGTATCGCTCTGTAAAGAGTTTCCTTTCATAGTTGCATGGTCAAACCAGTGACGATCGGAAAAAGACCGATTGACTTCTGGAAAGACGGATGACACTGGGAAAGACTAGAAACCGACTGACCGGGTTAGCACCCCGTAAGCTGTATTCAATTGCTACAGGACCCAAAAATGATAGATGCCCCCAATGTTCACCGAAAAGGGTGAGGGGATGATGAATCCACAGGCGCCTCATTGGAATTGACGAGACCCTTTACACGGACTTCGAGCTCTGAACAACGGCTGGAATTTCCATGTGCCTGTGGTAGGGTATTCTCTACTCAGAGAGGAATGAAAATCCACCGAACGAAAAAGGGGTGTGGGAGGTCATATAGGGGAGATCAACAGCGGTCTGTCTTGACGGATAAGACGTTAGAAGAACGCAGCCAGGAGTCAATCCACAGTGCTGAGTACATTCAAGTTGATCTGCCTGATGATGATCTCACACACTTCTTGGACGGGAAGAGAAATGCATACAAGTTTCCACCTGCCAGTGCAAAAGGGCTTTGGGAACAGCTGGACGAAGCCTTGGCAAAAGAGTTGGATAAAAACCTGAAGCAGATAACTTTGGAGAAGAAGCTGGAAATCTTCGGTGACGTAATATATCTGCACTGTCGCAAAATGTTCGGAGTGAGGGAGGCAAGGGAAAGTAACCCACCACGAAAAAGTAGAAGACAAATTAAAATAGAAGAAATCAGGAAGTAGAAGAAGCATGCCCGAAAACTCTTCAAGAACGCAGTTGCCACAGAGAAGGAAGGGTTACGACAAGTTTGGGAGCACCTGAAAGGCCAACATAATGCCCTTTGTAGAGCAGAAAGGTTGTGCGGGAAGAGACGGAAGACGCGAAGGGATAGGGAAAGATTCTTCAGGGAGCCCTTCAAGTTTGCCAAAGAACTGTTTGAGCAGCCACGGTCTGGTTCGCTAAACATCAAAAAAGAAGACCTGGAAGAACACCTTAGAATGACATATTCAGATGGTCGCAGAGATGAGCCGCTCAGCAGCATGGCATGCCTTAAATGGCCGAGTAAGCCAGGAGCTGAATTTAACAACAAGCCCCCAATGGTGCAAGAGGTAGAAAGCATTGTCCAGAAAGCTCGGTGCAAGTCAGCTCCAGGTCTTAATGGTGTTCCATATGTGGTGTATAAGAGATGCCCTGAAGTGCTCAAACGACTGCTCCGTTTACTGAAGAATGCGTGGAAAACCCAGCTTGTAAGCAAGGAATGGAGAAAGGCGAACGGAGTCTACATCCCGAAGGAGCAAAGTTCCACAGACATCAGTCAGTTCATGCCAATCTCACTACTCAATGTGGAAGGGAAGATATTCTTCTCAGTGATGGTGTAAAGACTCACTACATACCTCATGGGAAATAGGTACATTGACACTACCATTCAGAAAGGAGGTATCCCAGGTACACCAGGATGTCTAGAGCATGCTACTATGATCTGGGAAGCAATCCAAAAGGCAAAGTCTGACAGAACAAACCTCCATATAATCTGGTTGGATCTAGCGAATGCTTATGGATCCGTTCCACGCCAGATGTTGTGGCAGGCCCTAGAAATGTATCATGTTCCACAAGAGATTGCAGCAATGCTGAAGCTGTATTTCGCAGGGTTTTCTGTCAGATTTTCAACCAGAGAGTACACAACGAAGTGAATTGGCCTTGAAGTTGGAATTGAGATGGGGTGTACCATCTCTCCAATACTATTCGTGATGGCTATGCAGGTAATCCTCAATGCGGCTGAAGGAATGGCTGTAGGTCCAAAGCTCAGGAGAATGTGTCACATGCCACCGCTCAAAGCATTCATGGATGACACAACAATTCTGACATCAGATGAACATCAGGCCCGGAGGATGTTAGCGCACCTGGATGAACTAGTCAGCTGGTTCAGAATGAGCTTCAAACCCAAGAAGTCGAGAAGCCTATCAGTCAGGAAAGGGAAGATAGCAGAGGACATATTCATGGTTTCCAACCCAAGAATCCCTACTGTCATTGAGGAACCTGTTAAAAGTCTTGGCAGGGTGTACGATGCCTCATTAAAAGACTCGAAGGCGGTGCAACAGACAATAGAAATGGCAGACAGATGGCTACAGATCATAGACCAAAGCAGACTCCTGGGAAAGTTCAAACTGTGGTGCCTCCAGTTCATGTGTATAACAAAGTTGCTGTGGCCACTGCTTATATATGAAATAAGCACAAGTACAGTGGAAGCTATAGAGCAGAAGGTCAACAAGTTCATGAGAAAGTGGCTAGGGGTACCACCAGATCTGTCAGATGTAGCACTGTACTGCAAAAAGTCAAATCTTCTGCTTCATTTCAAGTCAGTTGTTGAAGAGTACAAAGTTGGAAAGGCAAGGCTTGCAATGATGCTACGTGAGTCAGCTGATGACGTGGTTAAGTCCATTCAGCCCACACTGAAAACGGGAAGGAAGTGGAGAGTGGAAGAAGCTGTTGATGCTGCCCAAGAGTCACTCAAACTGAGGGAGGTAATCGGATACACACAAACGAATAGACGTGGATTTGGTCATGGAGACATCCGCTGGTGGTCCAAGGCATCAAGCAGGGAGCGCAGAGACATGGTAGTTCAGGAGATACGAGGAGCTGAGAATGATAAGAGGTTGCAAAAAGCAGTGCAGCAGGTCCAACAAGGCCAATGGACTACGAACGAACGAACGAACGAACGAACTTTATTTACATGGGAAGGAGCCCTGCAGAGGTCCTTGACATGGAATGATATATGGCATATGGCACCTCTTAGGCTCAGCTTCGTTGTTAGATCAATGTATGACCTGCTGCCGTCGGCCACCAACCTTGTGAAATGGGGAAAGTCGGATGATGAGCAGTGCCCCCTGTTCCAGGGGAGGCAGACACTCGAACATGTGCTCTCAGCGTGTAAGGTGTCATTAGGGCAAGGGCGATACACTTGGCGCCATAACAAAGTGCTAAATGAGCTTGCTGCGACAATAGATCTGGCAAGGATGAAGGCAAATAGCAAACCCAGGCAGAACACCGCAAATACATACTTTCTGAGGGCAGGAAAGTCAGCACACCCCAAACCGAGTAATCCTGGTAGCAGTTTACCATCTCTTCTTGACTGTGCAAACGACTGGGAGATGGCGGTAGACCTACCTGGACGAGGGGCATATCCAGAGAGTATCAGAAAATCGCGGAGACGGCCGGATATAGTGCTTCATTCTTCAGCAACGCTTCAGGTCATACTGATTGAACTGACCGTGCCATTTGAATCCAGATTAGACGATCAACATTTGTTCAAAGCGGCCATATATAGTGATCTGGCCGCGGATCTGAGACACGATGGGTTCACTGCAAGGGTCATGGCTGTTGAAGTTGGCGCAAGAGGGCTTGTGGCTGCATCAGTGTATGAACTATTGAAACTGTTGGGGCTGAGGGTACAGTCGAGAACAAGTGCACTGAAGAGGCTTAGTAAAACTGCCGAAAAGACATCAGGCTGGTTGTGGAACAACCGCAATGGGCAATGGAAATCGTGACAATAAACGCTGCGGTACAGAAAACACCAGGAATTTTTCTAAGTCCACAATACGCTGAGTTTTTGGTGTACTAGTGAAAGGGCTGTGGCTGAGAGGCGACAGGCGGTGTATATTATAGAGGTGTAAGTGTCAGAATTTCAGTGGCGAACGCGCAGTGGCGTCGGCTTCGCGATGGTGTCTCAGTGTGTGCGACGGAGCGAACGGAATAATTTGTCTTCTCTTTGTTACTTTCACAATTGCCTCCACGGCTGGCGGAGTTGTGGATTAAAGTTGCTACCATATATGAAATGGGTTCATTTTCGATACAAGACAACAGGAGGCTGAGACGCTTGGGAGTCATGACCCAAGTGGTCCCGCTCCCCTTAGAGTGTAAAGGAGTATATCGGGCCGAAACACTTGTCGGACGGGGGACTTCATCTGATGATCAGATTGCTTCCTGTTGTATCGCTCTGTAAAGAGTTTCCTATCATCCCATACAACTGGAACAGCACTAAAATAATCCCACCAAACTACTACAGCACTAAAATAATCCCATCAAACTAGTACAGCACTAAAATATTCCCATCAAACTAGTACATCACTAAAATAATCCCATTAAACTATCACATCACTAAAATATTCCCATCAAACTAGTACACGTTTTGCCATATGTTGTAACTTAATGATGCGTGGCTCTGCGAACGTACTGTATATTATCAGCACACAAACAAACAACACACTTAAACAGTTGAATAAGAAGGTACAAAGCAGCACCCCACACGATCAGGAAGCAGTGAGTACTGATGAGATTGATTCTTGGCTAGAGTGAGTTTGGATTTCTGCAGTGCTGCAGTACATAGTGATTGAGAACTCACTCCCTATTTATACATTTTTATATCATCGTTTGTTTCCATTAGATATATCAGAAATAAGTGTCAAATCAAAGAATAATGGCTGCCACGTGATTAACACGTTTTACGATTTTATTTCATTTGTTTAAATATCCAGATACAAAATAAAACTAAACAAACCAAATAAGCATAAAAACCAAATACACAGATAAGCCAAATAAACAGATAAGCCAAATAAGCAGATAATCTAAATAAATAGATAAACCAAAGAAACAGATAAACCAAAAAACAGATAAACTAAATAAACAGATAAACCAGATAAACAGATAAACCACATAAACAAATAAACCAAATATACAGATAAACCAAATAAACAGATAAACCAAATTAACTTACATACCTTACTTACTTAGTCGTTCCCCTTCTACCGTGAGGTGTAGAGTTTTGGAAGAGAGAGCGCCAGACTATCCTATCGGCTGTCTTCCTCCTGGCCTGGTTCCATTCTAGTCCTCGGTCCTTCAAACATTGTCTAATGTTGTCCTCCCAGCGGACTCTGGGTCGTCTTGGGGGTCTGGATCCCTGGCTCTTTGTTTCCCATGCTTGTCGTGGTAGCGGATCTTCTCCCATAATGCAGATATGGCCAAACCATCTTAGTTGGGACTGTTCTACTTGGGTCTGCAGTGGGTGGGATTTTAGGCCTTGACGTATCGTCTGGTTGCGGACCATGTCTCTTCTTGTTACTTCAACCACCTTCCTTAGATACCTCATTTCTCAGGTTTGGATCTGGCTTTTATGGGTTGTAGTCATTGCCCATGACTCGCATCCATATGTCAAGACTGGGACATAGGTGGAGCGGTATACAGCCATCTTCGTTTTCTTACCAACCTCTCTTTTGCTGAGGAATCCTCGATTGATGGCCTGAAAAACGTACATAACAACAGAAAGAAAACTTGATTCCCGCTATGAAAATTTATATGGTGATTAGACCGCATCTCATGCTAAGCTTTAATGTTAATGCGCCATATCATTTCATGTGATAAAATGGCAGTTAGCTGTCTTTATTTTGACGTTTGTTTCATACAAATTTGTTGGATATATCAATAAGATACTAAACTTAAAGGTCTTTTACATGTGGACCAGCGCCCTAATATAACCGACTAGGTGGAACGGGACGCGTTTCGCCGAAACGAGGCAACAATGTATTTTAAAAAATGTTGGATATGACTGAAGAAACAACAGTTCGAAAATAGGAAGAAACCTTTCAATGACACTGAAATTTTTATTAATTTTTTTTTTTAATCTGAATCTTCAACACAAAAGATAAAACATTTAGAGCAACAACAAAAAACAAGCAGAAAGCTACAGACTTTCACACATGGATGGTTGCGTACAATAGAAGAATTGAAATGGTATGACAAAATGACTAATGTGGAACTGACGACAAGAACCAGTCAATGCTAGTGGAGCGAGAGATAAGAAGAAGACGATCATGATGGATACTGTTAAGTTGTATTTTAACGGGGTGTTATATGTGTGAGATCCTCACATATGAGTCTAGTATTTTATAGACTAACTTAATTGCATGTTTAAGTATTTGCATACGACCGTGCACTATTTTTGAACAGTTATGACGCGATTTGTCGCGGTGATTTGTTGCCATCCAGCTATGATTCTGGAAGCAGATCCGAAAGTCCTTGGTCATGGACAGACGTCTCATATGAATAATATTATGTGTCTTGGTCCCAAGTTGTGGGAAGACACACCTAAATATATTGTTATATCTCCCTAAGTGGAGCATGAATATTGGCCAGAACTGGCTCTTTAAGGTATCGTCTTAGATACTCATTTATCCTTCGCAAGTCTTTGGCAGAGCTTCGACACGTCTGGCTATGGCGTGTTGTTAGTGTGCCCAAATTCCTGCTGGGAATTATATCGGATCTAACGATTTATTTTATGGAAGACCTCCGAAATATTATACCAGATGAATAGTCTCGTAATGGAAACTGAGATCATACGGACATATTGCCGCAGAGCTTCCGTCGCCTTTGAGATGGTGACGGTTAGTGAGATCGGTCAACTTCAATATTGATTATTTATGTCGATATATATATATATATATATATATATATATATATATATATATATATATATATATATATATATATATATATATATATATATATATATATATATATATATATATATATATATATATATATATATATATATATATATATAATATATATATCGACATAAATAATCAATATTGAAGTTGACCGATCTCACTAACCGTCACCATCTCAAAGGCGACGGAAGCTCTGCGGCAATATGTCCGTATGATCTCAGTTTCCATTACGAGACTATTCATCTGGTATAATGCTCCATATATATATGCATGCCTGCCAAGAATTTGAATTTAACTCTGAAATGTTATGACACGTAATGATCGCTGTACCAGTTCGTCAAAGTATCCCACGTCTGTCTTCATAAATGATGTCTCGTCGCAAAAACCTACGAGTCCAGTGATTGCTTTCTCTTGGGTTTAATCATACTGTTTTGGTCCATTGTGATATAGAATTCTACTACAATAACGGCCCACACATCATTCGCGTAATCCAACTATACGTCGGCCATTGACAGTAAGCCCGACAGGCCAGAGAATATAAAAGAGGAAAAAAGATCGTGGTTAACAGATACCCACTGAGAAAGTCTTTTGATACTATCACAAGGCAGTTCTTGTTTTTTGGAATCATCAGGGTAAGAGACTTAGTGGAAAACTGAAGAACACATGGAGACGGAACTGGAGACAGACATGAAAGGGATTAGGAAGATTGGAAAAGACCTTGAGCTGATGGCACGGGGCGGGAAGACTTGGAATACTTGTGTACTATGCTCCTTGGGAAGCTAAAGGATGAGAATATACTACTTTTCGTCCGCATTCCACAACATGACAAGTGCGTTATCCAACAACTCTTTGTCAACTGACAAGTGCGTTATCCAACAACTCTTTGTGAACTGACAAGTGCGTTATCCAACAACTCTTTGTGAACTGACAAGTGCGTTATCCAACAACTCTTTGTCAACTGACAAGTGCGTTATCCAACAACTCTTTGTCAACTGACAAGTGCGTTATCCAACAACTCTTTGTCAACTGACAAGTGCGTTATCCAACAACTCTTTGTCAACTGAGTTAACGCCGAGAGTTCTTCAATTTTACACAAAACAAATCCTGATATACGGGAGTCTTCTTCTTCCTCTTCTTTTTCCTCGTTCGTCCTGAAAAAGACGTTGGTTGCGTTGTGTCTGTTTACAGTGAAGCTGCGGTATTTGCGCCTTTCGGCCGACACGTCCGACTTCCGTACGGGATTTTTGGGGACCAGGTTTGCCTTCCCTCTTCGATCCCTACTCTCTCAGCCAGACTGCGGTGATGCAGCCTGTTTCCAGGACCACCACGTGGAGGTGGAGTAGGGTCTTGGTCAGCTCTGGTTCGCTGACCCTGACGCAGGCAGTCAAGCTATGGGTCGCTTACTGCATTCCTCACTTTTGATGCGTCTTGGGTCCCATATACGGGAGTGAGTCATGAACAAATCAGTAAATAAGAAGGGCAAACACTGGAGTTCACAGAGATGTGGTTTTACAGAAGAGTGTTAAGATTACCACTGGCAGGTAAAAATTAGTAATTGTCACAGAGAGTTTTATGATCTATAAATTTTCTATATTCTCTTCTTTTTTTCTACCCGTGTCCTCTATTTTATTATCACTCTTTATCCTTTTTCCTGTGTTTTTCGCATTCGTACGTTTGCGACTATCAACATTGCTATTTTCCCATTCAAACTTTCGCCTGGTTTCGTTTTCTCATTTAGAAACGCAGTAGATTACCTAACGTGTCAGTCCCTTGCACGAGATAATTTTAGGTGGGATTTCAGTCTATCAGACATACGAGCAGACTTTTGTCTGCACATTCAGCTGACACGCACGTTTTCTTCGGCTGAGCGCTCAGGTGAGGCGCGATAACCGACATCTCCACGGCGCAGTATGAGACATTTGTCTGGAAATTCCATCTGACACGGCACTCACTGTTGGCCCTGGTCAGCGTGAGGTGTGAAGACGAGAAGTGTCAGTTATGGCATGCGTCTAAGTTAACGTAGGTGTTAGGAGAGGGGAGAGATCGGGTTTTTGGAAATAGTGGGAGCCTTTGTTTGTTTCATAGATGTTAACCGGAGTTTGAAACTAGATTTTCATTCATTCTCCTAAATTCGCAGTAGACAGGTTGTTCGTGAATAGAAGAGCTGTATAGCGAAGCTCTTAGTTCGCTCGGAAATTTGCCGAGTTTCTAGACTTCATATATATATATATATATATATATATATATATATATATATATATATATATATATATATATATATATATATATATATATATATATATATATATATATATATATATATATATATATATATATATATATATATATATATCAGCGTATAATTCTAGTTTGTGCGATCGCCTGTAGTTCTGTTTTGAGGTAATATATCATATATCTAGATTTTGTGAGTGATGAAGTGTTAAACCGCCTATTTTATCCCACTAATTTTTTTGTGTGCAGAGTAATTAATTTATAAGTCTGTTATATTCTCTAGTCGACGAGTTACAGTGGGAAAACAGATTAAATTATAATTTCTAGCTTAAAATCATGTAGCTATAATGAATTTAATTTAACTTCTAAATAATCAGACGAGAATATTTTTTTCTAAACTAATTTATAAATGCTAGATGGCTAATGAGTGTTGACGGAATACGTATGTATTCCTAATTCATGATGATTGATTTTTATATATAACTTATTTCACGGGAAAGTTTAAACGTCAAGTCAAGCTCTACGCTTGCAGTTCTAATGTAAGTTATATTGAGTACATAATATGTAAAATATTTCATATGTGTTTTTTCTTTATTCAGTGAATACTGGGGTAACCCAACTTTGCCGGCGTTTAGTACAGAGACAAACCTGTGAGAAACATAAACATTTTATATCTTTAACCACGTGGGTTTTTCAAGTAACACCTGTCTGACAGGGCGTGTGCCTTCAGAGATAGACAGAATACCAATCCCACTAACGGTTTTTTTTAAAGAATAAATGCTTATACTGGGCCTTTGAGCCAGATCATATTTCTTCACAAATTCTAATGTACATGCTGCCTTGTGGCGAGAATAATTAAAAAAAAAACATTAACTTTTCCGACATTATTTGACCAAGTGTGTGGCGAACCAAGATTATCTGTTGAGAGAAGTTGTCCACCGGTCATCTTCCTAATTAAGGGGAACCTCGTGTTCTGACACTGTGTGCCCGCTGAAACCCAAACTCTTACGTCGTGAATAAGTGACATTAACTTAAATCTGTAAAGAAAGAACGATCGCCTGAAGAGGACGCTCCCCGGACATGGTGAATGAAACCAATATCTGCAGAGCTGGGTATCCACTTCATCCATAGATAGACAGATTAAACGAAGTGTACACTAAGGCTTGCGCCAGACGGCGAACAACCGCACGATTGTAGGTAAGGTTGTGTGAGTCAGAGCCCTGATGAAAGAACCGAGTGAAAGTAGACTGAAGGATGTTCTTCGTTTGATTCACTCACTTTGTAACTTTCCTTATGCAAGATTTTGTTTCTAAACTATATTTTTCATTAGAATAGATACTGCTATCAAAGTGAGTTCATACCTTCAAAAGGGGAAAATAATAGACCCAAATCATATGTATCTGTGACTCTTTGGGCTATCATCGTTCTCCTAACGGGACTATGGGCTAAACATCGAGGGAAGATCATAATTGTGGGTCTATCATTTCTTGTAGAAATTCCTTGATTTTTTTATGACTATTTGTATATGCTTTGATGTGATCTTATGTGTTGTGATGGGATTTTAGATGATAATTAAAACTGCCCTTAAACTTAATCAGCATGTTGGTCAGCTCGTTCTAGAATATCTATATAATCATCTGTTATAGTTTTCCCACGTCTATCCGTCTAACTGTCGTCTTGTATGTGCGTGCACGTGAGTGGATAGAATATATATATATATATATATATATATATATATATATATATATATATATATATATATATATATATATATATATATATATATATATATATGTGTGTGTGTGTGTGTGTGTGTGTTTAGGCTGTCTGACTCCTCTAAATCTGTCGTAGAAGATAGGTGAAAGAGAGAAGATTTCTCGATTTCAGAGACAGTCTCTATCACAGTCTACCATCTCATTCGTGGAACTCTATTGCTAATATTATCTCTCACTTTGGCTATCACCCATTCTAATCTATTCAGAAGGGACCAACCCAAGTCTTAATTCTACTATCAAAAATCTACGACAAATGTGGGCTCGTTTCCGGGAATTGAACTAAAAATTCTGAGCAAGGACGACAAATGTGGTCTCGTTCGAAGGATTTTTTTTTGAACTTAGAATAGGAAGACGAGACGGCAAATATCGGCTCGTCTGTAAGATTTTTTATTCTGTAATAGAGTAAGAGTGTGATTGTCTCGTTGTTTTGATGTATCTTTAAAAATAATATCCCCTAGACGAAACGATCTCTTTATGGGCGTGCTGACCACACAACTAATGATTGTTTTTCCACATCATTTTTGAGCATATATACATTTGAGTTACAGGTTGATTTTGTCAAAATATATGTTAATTAGTGATTTTGTAATACTAACGCTTGTAAAGTTCGTGAGTGTATAACATTCACAGGGTTCTGAAGAAGTAGGTGTTTGAGCTAAGCTAAGGAGTGCGTTTCGGACTATCTCGTCCAGATTAATTGCCTCCCTTACCCGAACTGTCTTCAGGGGTAAACTGATAGTGGATTAAAAATTAAGGGAATTTTTTTTTCTCCTTAAAATTTTTGCAATAATTATTTTTGTTTCCACTGTAGCAACTTATTTTCAGTGAGTAATTTTAACTACCATTTTTTTGGCGTAGTCGTCTGCATTAGGTGCTTTATTGCCGATTAATAGCAGCGATAGTTAGACACTATATTTTGGAGGAGGTATCCTAGGGTAAAGCATATCATCTTTTGATTTTGGTAATTTCTCGTAAGTGGTAGGAACCAGTGTGTCCTTTTTCTTATTTCTTTCTCGTCTAAGTCTCAGTCACCTATTTACTATGGCAGAAAAAGCGAAACTGAGAGAGCTCCTCAGGGACGAGGCGAGAGAAGAAGGTTTGGACGGAGAAGAAGCGAAAGCTTTTGTCAGGAACGAACTTGACAGATATGATGCGGAGAGGAAAGCAGCGGAAGCTAAGGAAAAATCAGCCGCAGATAGAGAGCAGAAGAAAATGGATGAGGAAATTGAAATTCGCAGGATGCAGCATGAGGAAAGAGAGAAGGAAAGACCGCACGAGGAAAGAGAGAAGGAGAGACAGCATTTGGAAAGAGAAAATGAGCAACGACGACAGCATGAGTTGGCTCTTAAGGCTCTAGAAGTCCAAAGTCTTGGTGCTGCCTCTACCTCCAGCAATGGAGAGTCTTCTCCTCATTCTTCCTTAACTGATCCTTCTAACATTCAATCTACTCATCTCACTGCTATGTCTTTTGCGCTAGAATCTTTCCCTTGTCCTAACGAGAAGATTGACACGTATCTAGAAAAATTTGTGAAAATTGCAACTCTGTACGGTTTAGAGAGGTCGCTTTGGAATATGAAGCTTTCCCAGGCTTTAAAAAGTTCTGCTTATGTTGTTTATTCTAAACTGGAAAGTAGCCAACAAGACAATTACGACATGTTGAAGAAAGCTTTGCTTGAGGGTTTTGAAATGAATGCTCGCAAAATTTTGCAACTGTTTCGCAAATGCAGGAAGGAGAGCTCTGAAACTTTTCAGCAGTTCTCATCTCGTTTAAAGGGATACTTGACAAAGTTCCTTGAGCTTTCACAGCTCCCCTCTACCTATGAAGGTCTGGAGGAATTTGTTTTAACAGAACAAATAAAGAACACTTTGTCTGCAGATACCCGGAGATTTCTAGCTGAGCAAGGTGCGGAAAAGCTTGAAGACATTTTGGAAAAGTCTGAGCGATATCACAATGCGCTGGCTGAACTACCGGCCACATAACGTAAACCGACAGAAGAGCATTTTCGGAAAAATAATCTAGACCAATCTTCTCATGCTTCAAATGCTTCTAACCAAAATAACCATAGAGAAACTGGACCGCAAAACCCCCCTCCTGAAAAATCCAAGTTCTACAAAAACAAGTACCCCAACCACAGTAAACAGTCTGATCAACCCGACCACCCTTCATGGCAGCGCAGCCAGAAAGGACAAGGTGGCAAAGGAAGAACTCCTGAGCACGGGACTAATGATCAGAGTGAGCACACCGAACCTAAACGCATCGGATGCTTACTAACAGTCTCGCAAGGCGGAATTATTGACAGTGATTCCCAACCTGTTGGGGATACACCCTCAACGCGAGGTACTGTTACATTGAACGGTTCTCAAACTTTTTGTATATTTGACACGGGGCTTTCTTATGATTGCATTGTTGCCAGACACCTGGTTAAACTCGGTCAAGAGACAGGAGAGACCGTCGAACTTTGTGGAGTCTCTAAGAGTGATGCACCTACAGCGCTTCCCATCGCACTGGTGGAGATCCACTCTGATTTTGTCAGAGGCGAGATCAAAGCGGCTGTTATGGATGACCCCATCTACCCAGTCATACTTGGTGGTAGATACGTGTTTATTGGGAAACCGGACGAGCCGATTGTGGCAGCAGTAACTACAAGAGGGCAAACCAAGAAGGAACGGGAGCCTGCGCCTAATTTGTTACCTATGGAACTTAAAGAAGCGCAACAAAAGGACCCTACTTTGGCACCCTGCTTTAGGAAACTGCCCATGGCTAAGGAACCCAGACAACACGGGGACATTTTTTCTAAGGATGGCGTACTTTATCGCAGAACGGGCAAGCCTGACCAAGGTTACAACCAGCTCCTAGTACCGAAACAGTACAGAAGCCAAATCCTAGAAATGGGGCACTCTCTTCCCTTCAGCGGACATATGGGACAGAACGCCACAAACCAACGGATAACCACTCATTATTGGTGGCCAGGAGTAAATACTGATATTATCAGGTATGTCAAATCCTGTGCCCAGTGTCACCGTGTACCACCCAAGCAACGGACACCCCCAGTCTCTTTTGGTGAAATGCCAATAGTGGGAACATTCGAACTGGTTGTGATCGACATTTTAGGTCCCTTAGAAAGAACTAAAAGAAGGAACAGGTTTATCCTGACCTTAGTCAATACATGCACTTTATGGGCAGAAGCTATACCGCTAACATGCGCAGATGCCAATCATGTCGCACAAGCCCTCGTGCAGATTTTCGCTCGGTTGGGATTCCCTCAGCAAGTGATGACGGATAACGGATCTCCATACCGAAACCTGTTGATGGATGAGATCGTGAAGATCTTGAGGACCCAACACATCTACATAAAGCCTTATACTCCGGCCGGAAATGTGCTTGTGGAACGTGTTAATGGAAACCTCAACATGATGTTAAGTAAACTGGCACAAGTGAAACCTGAAGATTGGGATCTTTGTATTCCTGCAGCTTTATTTGGCTACAGAGAATCTCCTCATACTTCCACAGGATTTCGGCCAGCTACGCTTTTATTCACAATCGGTCTAGGGAAAATTCTCCGAATCTTTTGGCCAAACACCATCGGCAACCGGGGACTACTTGTTCGGAGTGACCGGGAGGACATGCGCGCCATCATGGCTGGCAGACGCTGGGGTTGAGTTGGCCATGTCCTCCGAGGGGACCCTGATACCATCACAAGAACAGCTATGCTGTTTACCCCCGGGGGAAAGCGAAAGAGAGGCCGACCAGGAACAACTTGGCGGAGAACTGTGGAAGCTGAGATGCAAAGAATGAACCACAGTTGGGGCAATGTACGAAGGATGGCCTCCGACCGAGCAGGATGGATTCAATATGTTGCTGCTATACAAGACGTCACCAGGCGTGATGGCCGCTGACTGCTTTGACGGTTGGCGGTTATGAATCAAAGAAGAAGAAGACGCTTTTATTCGGCAGACCTATAAAGGGGCCGCTTGATGCCTTACTTTGGTCGCTGACAGACCAGAATTCAGATGAGACAGTTGTCTCAGCCAGTAAATACGTATCGGATTTAAAGGAAAGGTTGAAACTAGGATGGGACCTAGCAACGACTAACTTTAAGCAAACACGCACAAAGCACGCTAACCGATACAGGAAAGTCGCGAAAGAGAGAGAACTGGAGGCAGAAGAGAAAGTTTTGGTGTTACTCCCTATCGGAAACAACCAACTGAGGATCGGATGGCAAGGGCCGTTTACCGTCCTGAAAAAGATTTCTAAGGCTAACTACCAGATCTCTATTCAAGGGAAGGAAAAGGTTTTCCATTTAAATCTGTTAAAGAGATACTTGGAAAGACCGGAGCCGACCTCCGAATATCTCCTGACGATCGCCAAAATTGACGAAGATGACGATAGTGGCAGGGAAATTCCACTGCACACACAAGAAATCTTTCAAAAATGTCAAAAGCGGCGACGCTCTTTCAAGCGCGCATGGGAGACATTCCAGAGAAAGGAAACTTTGGGAGTAGACTTGAGTAGGAATTGGAGAGAGATGGAGGGGAGAGATGAGAGGGAAGAAGACCGACACCCTGAAGCTACGGATATAGGAAATTTATTTCCAAAACGTAGACATAGAGTGCTTCCATATCGTAAATGGGGGACGTTCTGTCACAGAGAGTTTTATGATCTATAAATTTTCTATATTCTCTTCTTTTTTTCTACCCGTGTCCTCTATTTTATTATCACTCTTTATCCTTTTTCCTGTGTTTTTCGCATTCGTACGTTTGCGACTATAAACATTACTATTTTCCCATTTAAACTTTCGCCTGGTTTCCTTTTCTCATTTAGAAACGCAGTAGATTACCTAACGTGTCAGTCCCTTGCACGAGATAATTTTAGGTGGGATTTCAGTCTATCAGACATACGAGCAGACTTTTGTCTGCACATTCAGCTGACACGCACGTTTTCTTCGGCTGAGCGCTCAGGTGAGGCGCGGTAACCGACATCTCCACGGCGCAGTATGAGACATTTGTCTGGAAATTCCATCTGACACGGCACTCACTGTTGGCCCTGGTCAGCGTGAGGTGTGAAGACGAGAAGTGTCAGTTATGGCATGCGTCTAAGTTAACATAGGTGTTAGGAGAGGGGAGAGATCGGGTTTTTGGAAATAGTGGGAGCCTTTGTTTGTTTCATAGATATTAACCGGAGTTTGAAACTAGATTTTCATTCATTCTCCTAAATTCGCAGTAGACAGGTTGTTCGTGAATAGAAGAGCTGTATAGCAAAGCTCTTAGTTCGCTCGGAAATTTGCCGAGTTTCTAGACTTCATATATATATATATATTATGTCACCACTACTTTTTGGAATAGCTATTGATTGGGTTATGAGAAACTATACCCACAATGAACAATTGGGTATAAAATGGACAAATGGAAAATTCCTGGGGGACCTGGATTTCGCAGATGATGTTGCATTCTTAAGTTCAACACCAAGACAATCCCAAGAAGCAATAAATAATTTGTGTCATCTCTCGGTTAAAATTGGTCTCCAAATAAATGCCTCTAAAACTAAAGCTATGAACTTTTCTAACGAGACCTTTGATATCATCTTGAATGGGGAAAAACTACAGAAAGTTGAAAGTTTCAATTATTTAGGCAGTAAAATGACTCAGGATGGTGACACAACAAGAGAAATCCATACTAGAATTGCTTTGGCAGCTAGCGCCTTCAATAGATTATCTAACATTTGGAAATTACGATCATTGAATATACATACCAAGCTTCGTCTGTTTAATTCAAATGTTATCTAAGTGTTAACATACGGCTGTGAGAGTTGGAAAATAACAAAATCATTGGAGAACAAGCTGAATACATTCGAGAACAAATGTATTAGAAAACTCATGAACATCAGTTGGAAAGAATTCAAGACTAATCGACAAATAAGAGAAGACTCTAGGCAGAAATATGTCTCCGACTATATAAGGAAAAGACGATGGTCATATATCGGTCATGTCCTACGAATGCAAAACAACAGAATACCACTACAGGCGCTCACTTGGGTTCCTGAGGGTAAGCGGAAAAAAGGAAGACCCAAAGAAACACTCAGAAGAACAATAATAAGAGAAGGAAGAACGTTGGGCCTAAATAATGTGCAAGAGCTAAGAGGAGTGGCGTCACAACGAACAACCTGGAGAGCACTGGTTTCTGCCTTATGCGCCGTGTTTGGCGCTTAAAGAATTTATTATTATTATTATTATATATATATATATATATATATATACATATATATATATATATATATATATATATATATATATATATATATATATATATATATAAGCGTATAATTCTAGTTTGTGCGATCGCCTGTAGTTCTGTGTTGAGGTAATATATCATATATCTAGATTTTGTGAGTGATGAAGTGTTAAACCGCCTATTTTATCCCACTAGTTTCTTTTGTGCAGAGTGATTAATTTATAAGTCTGTTATATTCTCTAGTCGACGAGTTACAGTGGGAAAACAGAATAAATTATAATTTCTAGCTTAAAATCATGTAGCTATAATGAATTTAATTTAACTGCTAAATAATCAGACGAGAATAATTTTTTCTAAACTAATTTATAAATGCTAGATGCCTCATGAGTGTTGACGGAATACGTATGTATTCCTAATTCATGTTGATTGATTTTTATATATAACTTATTTCACGGGAAAATTTAAATGTCAAGTCAAGCTCTACGCTTGCAGTTCTAATGTAAGTTATATTGAGTACATAATATGTAAAATATTTCATATGTGTTTTTTCTTTATTCAGTGAATACTGGGGTAACCCAACTTTGCCGGCGTTTAGTACAGAGACAAACCTGTGAGAAACATAAACATTTTATATCTTTAATCACGTGGGTTTTTCAAGTAACACCTGTCTGACAGGGCGTGTGCCTTCAGAGATAGACAGAATACCAATCCCACTAACGGGTTTTTTTTTAAAGAATAAATGCTTATACTGGGCCTTTGAGCCAGATCATATTTCTTCACAAACTCTAATGTACATGCTGCCTTGTGGCGAGAATAATTACAGAAAAAACATTAACTTTTCCGACATTATTTGACCAAGTGTGTGGCGAACCAAGATTATCTGTTGAGAGAAGTTGTCCATCGGTCATCTTCCTAATTAAGGGAAACCTCGTGTTCTGACACCGTGTGCCCGCTGAAACCCAAACTCTTACCTCGTGAGAGCTCAATTTGAGCCCGGCGGAACTGTTTCCGCTGACGGAAGTAGGGGCAAAGGCGAGCGACTGGCGCCTTAAAACCAGCAGCTTCGATCAGATAGGGCTCGTGATCCTTGGTTGGTAGCTTTTCTAAGAGAAGGAACTCTGAATTCAAACCACCGCTGCCTTGCTGGAATATCCATTTGTGGAATTGGCTTCGGGAGTAAACCCCGAGGATAAATCCGGAGTCGGAGTCCCTAAGGCAGTCTAATGTCGATTCGACATTATTCTGGCTACTCCTGCGACATGGCTGGTACCAAACTGTATCGGCTACTGCCGTTTCTTTGGATCTACCGGCTGTGTGTGGAGGGGGAACATGCTGCATGGGCAACAGCTTGATCTCCATATAACTGTGCCCAAGCTCGCGCCCTGCAGAGGACAATCCAGCTTCACCCTATAGGTGTCAGCAAAACACGGGAAGTAGCAGTTACCGGTTATAAGCATTTTGCCCAATTGGCGTAGGGCATGGCGCTAGGGGCTACTTCCGACAGTGGGAGAGGTTCTAGGATCTCACTGGACAGCTACCGCCCGCTTCAAGCTGGGCAGCCCCCAGTCAATAAGGTGTTGTCCCGCCACTGTCTGCTTTCCCCATTGGGTGCATGGGGATTAGGGTCAAACCCGAACTGTGGACAGAAAAATTTGCACCAAGCAATTATCGAAAAAATAGAAATAAGCAAACTCTCAGATTGGGATGCTGGAACGTCCGGACTATGTTGACTGGACTATCCGAAAACCTACAGGATGTAAACGATGTAAGGAAGACAGCCATAATTAATGATGAGCTTAAACGACTTCAGGTGGATATAGCTGCACTTCAGGAACTCGCCTGGCGGGCTCTGGAATGGTGAGCGAGAAGGACTACACATTTTATTGGCAAGGGAAAGATCTTGATAAAGCTAGAGAACACGGAGTAGGTTTTGCGGTCAAAAAATCGCTAACTAACATGGTTGAACCAGGCGAGAATGGATCAGAACGCCTGTTAACGCTCCGCCTGCAAACTAGCACAGGTCCCATCACCCTTGTCAGTGTGTATGCTCCTACTCTGTACTCTGCCTCAGAAGCTAAAGATGAGTTCTACGAGAATCTAGCAGCAGTAATCAAAAGCATACCTAGGCAAGAACAGCTTGTTCTCCTTGGTGACTTTAATGCTAGAGTGGGTGCCGATAATGTTTCATGGCCTTCATGTCTGGGCAGGTTTGGTATTGGCAAGATGAATGAAAATGGACAACGGCTCTTAGAGTTGTGCGTCCACCATGACCTCTGCGTGACCAACACCTACTTTCAGACAAAACCCCAGCATAAGGTGTCATGAAGACACCCACGATCCAAGCACTGGCACCAACTTGACCTGATTCTCGTCAGAAGGTCACTCCTCAGGTCTGTGCTCTCCACGCGCTCGTACCATAGTGCAGACTGTGACACAGATCACTCCTTGGTTTGCTGCAAAATCAGAGCACAACCAAGAAAACTCTATCGTGTCAGACATGAAGGGAAACCACGCATTGATACCAGCAAGATGTCAGACCCTTTCATGATCGCTCAATTCACTGCGACCTTCAAGAAAGTGCTCAGTAGCCCTCAGCATGGTGATACTATTACAGAGAACTGGGAGCATCTACGGAACACCATTCAAAGTACTGAATTGCCACTTTTGGTAAGAAAACAGCAAAGTCAAATGACTGGTTTGATGCTTCATCAGATGTGATGGCACCTGTTATTGAAGCTAAGCGCAGTGCTATGAATGAATACAAACGTTCACCGAGTGCCAGAACCCTACAGATCCTGAGGGCTACGAGAAGCAAAGTTCAACAAACTGCTCGACGCTGTGAAAATGACTATTGGCTCCAGCTCAGTGAGAGCATCCAGATCGCAGCGCAAACAGGCAACATTAGACAAATGTATGACGGTATAAAGAAAGCACTTGGCCCCCATAAAAGTAAGACGGCACCGCTAAAAACCATCAGCGGAGAGAAGCTAACCGATAAGGGTAAGCAGATGGAGAGGTGGGTCGAGCAATACTCTGCGCTTTACGCTAGAGACAATACCGTTACGCCTGCAGCCCTTGATGCTGTCAATAGTCTGCCAACTATGGAGGAGCAGGATGCCGAACCAACATTAGAGGAACTCAGTAAGGCCATTGATAGCTTGGCCTCTGACAAAGCACCAGGCAGTGATGGGATTCCTCCTGATTTAATCAAATGCTGTAAGAGCACGCTATTACATCCCCTGCATAGGATGCTGTGCCAGTGCTGGGAAGAGACAACTATTCCTCAAGACATGCGAGATGCCAAGATTGTAACACTGTATAAAAATAAAGGAGACAGAAGTGATTGCAATAACTACAGAGGCATCTCTCTTCTTAGTATTGTTGGTAAGGTTTTTGCCAACGTCATCTTAATGCGACTACACAAGTTAGCTGAGCGCATATATCCAGAGGCACAGTGTGGATTCCGAGCTGGCAGATCAACAACAGACATGATCTTCTCTCTCCGCCAGCTTCAGGAAAAATCAAGAGAGCAGAAAAGACCATTATATATCGCCTTTATAGACCTCACAAAAGCATTCGACCTGGTTAGTAGGGATGGACTCTTTAAAATCCTCCTGAAAAAAAGCTGCCCTTCTAAAATGCTGGAAATGATAAAGTCATTCCATGACGACATGAAGGGAACAGTCCAATATGCTGGAAGCACGTCACAGCCCTTTGATATACGAAGTGGCGTTAAACAAGGCTGTGTTCTGGCTCCGACCCTCTTCGGAATCTTCTTTGCCTTACTCTTGAAACATGCATTCAGAGATGCAACTGAAGGAATATGCCTTCACACTAGGTCAGATGGCCGTCTGTTTAATATTTCAAGGCTGAAGGCAAAAACAAAAATCAGAAGGGTCACTATAAGAGACTTGTTGTTCGCTGATGATGCTGCAGTCGTCACTCAAAGCCAACAGGAGCTTCAGAGCTTGATGAATCGCTTCACTAAAGCATGCAAGGACTTTGGCCTCACAATAAGTCTAAAGAAAACGAATGTGCTGAGTCAGGATGTGGGTGCTGCACCAGTTATCACTATCGATAACTATGAATTGGCAGTGGTGCACCACTTCACATACCTAGGGTCTACCATCAATGACAAACTCTCACTGGATACAGAAATCGACAGCCGCATTGGCAAAGCTGCAGCTACCTTTGCCCGCCTCACATCGCGTGTTTGGGGGAAACTCTAAACTCACAATGAAGACCAAAGGTTCGGTATATAATGCCTGCGTCACCAGCACACTCCTACATGGCAGCGAGACCTGGACGACCTATGCTAAGCAAGAAAGAAGGCTCAATACCTTCCATTTGCGGTGTCTACGCCGCATCCTCGGCATCTCGTGGAAAAATAAAGTGGCAAATGTTGAGGTGTTGTCACGTGCTGGCCTTCAAAGTATGTATACGCTGCTTAGACAGCGCAGACTTCGCTGGCTTGGCCATGTTCGCCGCAAGGAAGATGGTCGCATCCCAAAAGATATCTTCTACGGACAATTAGCAGATGGCAAGAGAACAGTTGGGCGACTACAGCTGAGGTTCAAAGATGTGTGCAAGAGAGATATGAGGGCACTGGACATGGATCCAGCAACATGGGAGGATGAAGCTGCCGATCGCACTAAGTGGCGATGCTATTTACGGCACCACCTCAGATTTGGCGAAGAGAGGCTCACACAAGAAGCAGAGGTGAGGAAAAAACGTCGAAAGGAGCACCAGGAAAATAAGCAGCTGTGGGCTGCCACCTCAGGGGCGCATTCCCATAGTCAGTTATGACTGAAGGGGCTATTATTATTATCATATGTGTTTTTTCTTTATTCAGTGAATACTGGGGTAACCCAACTTTGCCGGCGTTTAGTACAGAGAAAACCTGTGAGAAACATAAACATTTTATATCTTTAACCACGTGGGTTTGTCAAGTAACACCTGTCTGACAGGGCGTGTGCCTTCAGAGATAGACAGAATACCAATCCCACTAACGGGTTTTTTTTTAAAGAATAAATGCTTATACTGGGCCTTTGAGCCAGATCATATTTCTTCACAAACTCTAATGTACCCTTGTGGCGAGAATAATTACAGAAAAAACATTAACTTTTCCGACATTATTTGACCAAGTGTGTGGCGAACCAAGATTATCTGTTGAGAGAAGTTGTCCACCGGTCATCTTCCTAATTAAGGGAAACCTCGTGTTCTGACACTGTGTGCCCGCTGAAACCCAAACTTTTACGTCGTGAATAAGTGACATTAACTTAAATCTGTAAAGAAAGAACGATCGCCTGAAGAGGACGCTCCCCGGACACGGTGAATGAAACCAATATCTGCAAAGCTGGGTATCCATTTCATCCACAGATAGACAGATTAAACGAAGTGTACACTAAGGCTTGCGCCAGACGGCGAACAACCGCACGATTGTAGGTAAGGTTGTGTGAGTCAGGGCCCTGATGAAAGAACCGAGTGAAAGTAGACTGAAGGATGTTCTTCGTTTGATTCACTCACTTTGTAACTTTCCTTATGCAAGATTTTGTTTCTAAACTATATTTTTTCCTTAGAATAGATACTGCTATCAAAGTCAGTTCTTACCTTCAAAAGGGGAAAATATTAGACCCAAATCATATGTATCTGTGACTCTTTGGGCTATCATCGTTCTCCTAACGGGACTGTGGGCTAAACATCGAGGGAAGATCATAACTGTGGGTCTATCATTTCTTGCAGAAATTCCTTGATTTTTTATGACTATTTGTATATGCTTTGATGTGATCTTATGTGTTGTGATGGGATTTTAGATGATAATTAAAACTGCCCTTAAACTTAATCAGCGTGTTGGTCAGCTCGTTCTAGAATATCTATATAATCATATGTTATATCACCCGTGTGTTACCGGGGCCCGAAAGGGGAGCAAAGAATAGTAACACTGTCCCCTGCCAAGCATGTCGTAGAAGGCGACTAAGGAGGGTTGGGCATGGGGCCGGTTACCCCATCCTGTAAAAAAATTTTAACCACAAAAAACTTCAACAAATATGGACAAGTCAAATAAAGAAAATAAAACACAGCCATCCAAGACAGGGGAAGGTCCTCTCGCTGGGAGGCGTATGATGCAACACAGAGAAAGCCGAAAGGAGTCTGTGTTGCTGACTAACCTTCTTTCTTCTAGCAGAACTTCCAGATTTGGCACCTGGAATGTTCGGACATTAAACGAACAAGGGAAAGTGGCGCAAGTAGCAGCAGAAATGAGGGAATACAAAATCGAGGTTCTGGGAATGTGTGAAACAAAGTGGAAGGGGGTAGCTCTTATGTTATCTAAAGAAGCACAGAAAGCACTCATTGAATGGGAAGCTGTTGGACCCAGAATAATAACAGCTACTTTCAAAACAGCTAAAAAGAAAATTCATGTAAATGTCATCCAATGTTATGCACCAA
Organism: Oreohelix idahoensis; assembly: GCA_024509875.1. Taxonomy (NCBI): domain Eukaryota; kingdom Metazoa; phylum Mollusca; class Gastropoda; order Stylommatophora; family Oreohelicidae; genus Oreohelix; species Oreohelix idahoensis. Next base: position 57,201 of record JAMPIV010011939.1, read on the forward strand.
CTAATGACAAAGAAGAGTCTGTGAAAGAAGCATTTTATACTAAACTACAGGAAATTATGGATAAAGTAAAAAGAAAAGACATCACAATTTTGATGGATGACATGAATGCAAAGATAGGTACAGTCAACACCGGATTTGAAGAAGTCATGGGAAAACATGGGCTAGGAGTAATGAATGAAAATGGAGAACTATTCGCAAACTTCTGTGCTTCAAATCAACTGGCTATAGGAGGAAGCATGTTTCCACATAAGAGAATACACAAGGCAACATGGATATCACCAGACCATAGAACAGAAAATCAGATCGATCATATATGCATAAACAAGAAGTTTAGATCATCATTGCAGGATGTAAAGGTATATAGAAAAGCAGATGTGGCATCAGATCACCATCTTCTGATAGCCAAAGTAAAAATGAAACTCAAGAGATATGCAACAATGCAAAATTATAGACAACAGTTTAATGTAGGACAGTTAAGAAATCAAGAAACAAGAGACACATTTGCGGTCACAGTATCTAACAAATTCCAAGTGCTCCAACAGCTGGAAGATGTACAGAATACAGAAGACTATTGGCAGCAGGTCAAAACTGTATGGAAGGAGACGTGTGAAGAAATACTGGGGAAAAGGGAAAGACAACAAAAAGCATGGATAACAACAGAAACCATCAATAAGATAAAAGACAGAAAAAAAAACAAGAAAGCAGAGTTAAACACAAGCAAAACCAGAAGTTCCAAAGCCAAGGCTCAAGAAGTGTACACAGAAGCAAACAAAGAAGTAAAAAGAAGTATCAAAAGAGACAAGAGGAAGTATATTGAGGAGTTGGCAAGAGAGGCAGAAGATGCTGCAGCCAAAGGAAATATGAGAGAACTGTATAGCAGCACAAAGAAGTTAACAGGGAAATACAAGCAAACAAGTTGCCTCATAAAAGACAAGAATGGGAAACTGCTCAGCAATATACAAGAGCAAATGAAGAGGTGGACAGAATATTTTGGGGACCTTCTCAATAGACCAGCTCCACAAAACCCACCGGACATCCAGCCAGCAGAAGAAGAGCTACAAATTAACGGGGAAAGACCAACGAAGGAAGAAATAAAGAAAGCCATAAAGCTTCTAAGAGATGGAAAAGCATCTGGACCTGATGGCATTCCAGCAGAGGCCATCAAAGCAGATATCGACACGGCTACAGAGATGTTATATAAATTACTTGGTAAAGTCTGGGAAAAGGAGGAGATACCAGCAGAATGGAAGGAAGGATATCTGGTTAAGTTGCCTAAGAAGGGAAATTTACAAGAGTGCACAAATTATAGAGGAATAATGTTACTATCAGTGCCAGGAAAAGTATTAAACAGGATTATCCTTGAGAGATTAAAAGAGTCCATAGATAAGAAACTGAGAGATGAACAAGCAGGTTTTCGACAAAACAGATCATGTACAGACCAGATAGCCACTTTGAGAATAATAGTTGAACAAAGTCTGGAATGGAATTCACCACTATACATCGGATTTGTGGACTACGAAAAGGCATTTGACAGTGTAGACAGAGAATCACTTTGGAAATTGATGAGGCATTATGGAGTTCCCCTGAAGATCATTAATTCAATAAAGAAAACATATGAAGACATGACATGCAGAGTTCTTCATGAAGGACAGCTTACAGAACCGTTTGGGATAAGAACAGGAGTGCGACAGGGATGCCACTTGTCTCCATTTCTTTTCTTGCTGGCAATAGATTGGGTTATGAGATCATCGACGACACACAACAGAAATGGAATCCAGTGGACTCTGACTAAGCAGTTGGATGATCTGGATTTTGCTGATCACTTGGCTCTTCTGTCCCATAACCGTAATCAGATGCAGGACAAATTGAAAACACTCGATGAGAGGTCACAGCAATTGGGTCTGAAAATACACAGGGAAAAGACAAAAATAATGAGAATAAATGCAGGTAATGATAACAGGGTTGAACTTGAAGAAACACCAATACAAGATGTAGAATCGTACACATATCTTGGCAGTAATATAGACAAAGTTGGAGGGACAGACAATGATATCAAAATAAGAATACAAAAGGCAAGAGGAGCTTTCATTGCATTGGGAAATATATGGAGATCAAGAGAAAGAGGATCCAACACGAAAATAAGAATCTTCAACTCAAATGTGAAGTCAGTCCTATTGTATGGCTCGGAGACATGGAGAACAACAAAGACAACAACCAAAAAGCTACAGACTTTCATAAATGGGTGCTTGCGTAGAATAGAGGGATTAAAATGGTATGACAAGGTTACCAACGTGGAACTGATGACAAGAACTGGACAAGTGCCAGTGGAACAAGAGATGAGAAGAAGACGATGGCGATGGATAGGACACACACTGAGGAAACCTGTTGATAGCATTACAAGGCAGTCCTTGTTCTGGAACCCCCAGGGCAAGAGAGGCAGAGGTAGACCAAGAAGCACATGGAGAAGAGAGTTGGAAACAGAGGTGAAAATGATGAGGAGAACATGGAAAGAACTTGAGATGATGGCACGTAACAGGAGGACTTGGCATGTGTTTGTTGAAGGCCTATGCTCCTTTGGGAGTGGAGGGTTATGAATGAATGAATATGTTATAGTTTTCTCACGTCTGTCCGTCTAACTGTCGTCTTGTATGTGCGTGCACGTGAGTGGATAGAATATATATATATATATATATATATATATATATGTATGTGTGTGTGTGTGTTTAGACTGTCTGACTCCTCTAAATCTGTGGTAGAAGATAGGTGAAAGAGAGAAGATTTCTCGATTTCAGAGACAGCCTCTATCACAGTCTACCATCTCACTCGTGGAACTCTATTGCTAATATTAACTCTCACTGTGGCTATCACCCATTCTAATCTATTCGGAAGGGACCTACCCAAGTCTTAATTCGCCTATCAAAAATATACGACAGTAATGAAGATGTTCTGAAAGAAATAGTGTGCTAGTGAAGCTTATTACTCAGATTAGCAGTAATACATTGATAAAAAAGAAAGCTGCTATATATATATATATATCGTGACAGCAAAAAAGATTAAAGGGAAAAAAAGGAAAAAAAAGAGATACAGGACGATCAAGAGAGAACATACATGACAGTTTCACATCATAGCATGGAAATAAGTTAACTACATAAGTGATAAGTGTTACTGGCGGCAGGGAGTTGTGGAATGACTTGATCACCTACGGCACCAGGCATGGTACCTAAGGAGGAAGAGTAGGAAAAGAAGAAGAAGAATAAGGAAGAAGAAGAAGAAAAAGAGGACAAAAGAAGAAGAAGAAGACGAGAGAAGAAGAAAACAAAATAAAGACGAAGAAAAAGAAGAAAGAAGGAAAACAAGAAGAACAAGAGGATGAACGAAGAACAGGAGTAAGAACAAGGAGAACAAGAAGACCAAAACTAACAAGAGAAGAGGAAGGGGGCAAAATAAGAGAAGAGGAAGTAAAGAAGAAAGAAGAAGAGAAGATAAAGAAAGAAAGAAAGAAAGAAAGAAAGAAAGAAAGAAAGAAAGAAAGAAAGAAAGAAAGAAAGAAAGAAAGAAAGAAAGAAAGAAAGAAAGAAAGAAAGAAAGAAAGAAAGAAAGAAAGAAAGAAAGAAAGAAAGAAAAATAAGATGAAGGAAGAAGAAGAGAAAGAAGCAGAAGAAGAACATGAACGAGGAAAACAAGAAGAAGAAGAAGAAAAAGAAGAAGAGGAAAACGAGGAAGAAGAAACAAAGAAAAAGATGAACGAGAAGTGTTTTGTGAAACCAATAATATGTTAACGATGATATTAACGATCCTTTATAGTCAGTTTTCTTTGTCACTTCACCATAACGTTTTGAAAATTATTTTCACCACTCTATCCCAAGTGGTGGTCGTGTTGGGGGTTGGAGACAAGATCTGTGATTTCTTTTTTTCACTTAGGATTTTTAGAAAAATTCTGTCACTTGGTTTGAAGCACACAGTACTGTATCCAATTCATTTTAGCTCAACGCTTTTCAACGTGAGCTATCGATTTATTAATCTTCATACGGTACAGTGTTACACCAGGCATATTGTGTCTGTGCAGTTTGCTATACTTCTACACCTCACGGTAGAAGGGGAACGACTAAGTAAGTAAGTAAGCAGTTTGCGATTTCAGATTTGAGATTTTAATCTGCTGCTGAGCGTTATGTAGACAACTAGTCCCATTAGTATGAATTGATATGTATTGGTGTTTGTTTTTGATACCTTTTATACCCCAATACAGCTGTTATTGATTAGCTAATGTCTTTGCTATTAAGCTATAGTGCAGGGTTCTCAACTTTTTTTGTCATGGGCGTCTTCTGAGCCCCATTTACCTCTGTGGGGCTCCCACCCCTTTGAGCCTCAATTCTCTCTGTGGCTCACCTCATAGTCGCTAATACCTGAAAAACGGTACTTTACAATCTTACTGTGGCCCCCTAGAAATATGGAATGGCCCACTTTGAGAACCACTGTTATAGTGCATTACCCGGGAAGCAAAAAATAGTATAACTAAACAAATCGTAAAAGACCGCTAAGGAAGGTTGTACATGGTTAACCCATCCTTAGAAACGTTCAGCCACATAGTCATCTATTCAGGAGGCTTATGGTGCAGCCCACATCAAGCCAACAGACATTTACGAGTGGACCAGGAAATGAGAAGACGTCGCTGGCGATAGATATGACATACATTGCGGAAACCTGTTGCTAGCAGTACAATGCAGTCCTTGTTCTGGGATCCCCTGGGTAAGAGGGGTATAGGGATACCGAAAGACACATGGAGAAGGAGCTGGGCACATACAATATAGGGATAAAGAAGGATTGAAAAGACACTGAGCAGATGGTACTGGCCAGGAAGATCTGATATACATCTTTTGAAGGTCTATGCTACCTGTGGAGAAAAAGAGTAATAATGTTTTAGTGCCACTGCTCCTATTTTCAGATGCTAGAATTCGATTTCGTTCAATATGTCCACTACAAGGTAAATGTAGTTCCATGTCAGATACTGACGTAGGGGAATGAAGTGTTAGATATAAAGTGTTCCTATCTTTTCCGTCTTTTACCTTTTTTTGTCATCATGCTTATTTTATTTCTCTCACGGTTTTGCTCGTTCAACATTTAAAAAAAAATAATCTTTCCTTTGATATTTCCCAACCTTACATTATCTTTTGGAACACACCTGGCTCGTTAGACAAATTACTGTCTGGCGTGAGAGACAGCCACTTTGGCGATATAAAGAATTCGTTTGATATTTTAATCTCCTGTTTAAACAAAGCGGGCACCACCACAATTGGGTACAACAGCACGCCCGCCATAGCGGTTGAAAACAAAGGACTCGCGAGATACACAGGAGGGTTCTTACCAAATGGCATTCTTTGAGAGCTGCATAGAAACTTAGATGTTGTCTACGTGGTGGGACAATGTAAAAAACAATAGAAGAAGACGCCCGCGCTCCAGGCAACAACGTAACGAAAAACTGCGACAATGTGTCGCGACAGAAGACTTTGTGACAAGGGACTGATAATTTCTGTATCTGGCGGCAAATCCAAAAATCACGGTTTGTCTCGTCACCGGAATGTAGCAAGCAGGAGAAGAATATGTTACGAGAGCCCACGCACTTTTAGCGATTGAAAGGCACTGATGGTGCACGCGAGCACGCTGAAGTCGTATGACAAGATGGACGACGAATGAATGAAGGAAATGGAGGAGTCATAGGATTAAAATGGCATGACAAGGTCACCAGAATAAAACCAGTAGGAATAGAGATGAGAAGACGAAGCTGGAGATGGACAGGACACACATTGATTAAACCTGTTGCTAGCATTACAAGGCAGTCCTTGTTCTTGAAACCGCAGGATAAGATAGGTATAGTGAGACCAGGGAGCGCATGGAGAAGAGAACTGAAGACAGACATGAAGGAGACGAAGACGATATGGAAAGACCTTGAGCTGTTGGCACGTGACAGGAAAAATTAGCATAAGTCTGTTGAAGGCATATGCTCCTTGTGGAGCTGAAGTGTGGTGATGATGACGTTGCCCGTAGGATAGCAGTTTTAGGCAGCAACCTAGACGTGTGTGCCTATGGGCCTTGTGCACAAATACAGGATTGTCGATAGAACAAGAATCTATTTAAAAGGTGCCTCGCAAGCTAACGATTGCCTAGGGCCTGGGCAACCTAAAACCACCACTGTTCGACTTGTTCATTACACTCCATGGAGATGCTCTCAAATAGTTTGCACACGCACGAAATTCCCAGAAACGATTTTTTAAAAACAAAAATTCAATAACAATTCATAGATTAAGGAAATACTTGGAGAATATCCTAACAGCAAGTACATGTAATAGGAATCTGACAGTCTGGGTACAGTACTAGCTAGTATACATGATCTCAACAGACAACTATACATTACAATATCAAATGTAATCTGTGTGACGGTTACATATACTACGAAGGAAACAACTTTATGTTTTCAAATACATTTCTGCTGCTCAACTCTGAGTGAAAGGGCTGCGACTGAGGGGAAACAGGCGGCGTAAATTATAAGGGGTGTCAGGCTCATAATTTCAGTGGCTAGCGCGCAATGGCTAGACTCGTCGGTTCGCGCAGGTGTGTGTCCTCAGTTGTGATGTGCGACGGAACGAAAGGAATAATTTGTCGTCTCTTTGTTACTTTCACAATTGCCTCCACGGCTGGCGGAGTTGTGTATTTTAAAGTTGCTACCATAAGTGAAATGGGTTCATTTTCGATACAAGACAACAGGAGGCTGAGACGCTTGAGAGTCATGACCCAAGGGGGCCCGCCCCCCCCCCCCCCTTAGAGTGTAAAGGAGTATATCGGGCCGAAACACTTGTCGGAGGGGGGACTTCTTCTGATGATCAGATTGCTTCCTGTTGTATCGCTCTGTAAAGAGTTTCCTATCATCATGAACCCGATTATAAAATAACAGTTTATTTTTCAAGAACATTCTCACACAGTAAGTCAAAGAAGGAAGAGATTTGTAAAAGTATGACATTGACAAAATGAAAAAAAGGCAACTTAATCTTTCTAGTTTTCTTGGATGTATATTTATTCAAATATAAATCATATTTAATGTATTATTTTGGGGATAATCTTGATTAATCTCTTGCATATCACCTTTAAGGAATTTGGGGCGATGACTATAGGTAGATAGATAAATACATAGACAGACAGACAGAGAAAATAGTCAAACAGACAGACAGGAAGGCAAGTAGAGAAGCAAGCAGGCAGGCGGGCCGGAGACGGGTAGATAGATAGATAGATAGATAGATAGATAGATAGATAGATAGATAGATAGATAGATAGATAGATAGATAGATAGATAGATAGATAGATAGATAGATAGATAGATAGATAGATAGATAGACAGACAGACAGACAGACAGACAGACAGACAGACAGACAGACAGACAGACAGACAGACAGACAGACAGACAGACAGACAGACAGACAGACAGACAGACAGACAGACAGACAGACAGACAGACAGACAGACAGACAGACAGAAAGACAGACAGACAGACAGGCAGAGAGACAGACAGACACAGACAGACAGACAGATAGATAGATAGATAGATAGATAGATAGATAGATAGATAGATAGATAGATAGATAGATAGATAGATAGATAGATAGATAGATAGATAGATAGATAGATAGATAGATAGATAGATAGATAGATAGATAGATAGATAGATGGCATCATGGCTTTATACATGCGCTGCTGGGTTCCATACAGCCAGAAATGAGCGCATGAGTCTTGACGATATAATCAAATTATTTATGAAAGATCCTTCCTTAACACAGGTTAATCGCAAACCTTTATGAATTCATTTATATATATCCTTATCTGTATTGACCCTGAGTCCTTAGATTAATTTACAGCAATATGGCTATTAACAAGCCCAATAGTGGAAGGAGGTAAAAACATGACTTCACGGCTCGACGGACAATGTAACAAGGGTACAGTAACCAAGTCACGAAGCGTGACCTTATCAACGCGAACACGTCATAATTTGACCGTGTATTTCGCGTTCATTAATCCGTGAAGTATAAAATCAATTTGTATTAATTCTATTGACCCTAAAAATGCGCACTGCTAATTCTAGCAGACGATATCAATAAAACTACCGTAACAATTCTTTGTGACGATTTTAAACATTATTCGTACAGATACTGCTGGGTCACATTCCGTGACATCCTAATCTGTTCTGTTTTACAATCGTATATATTTCTGAGGTAGGTATATTTTAACAACTGTGATACAGGTAAAGTAGAGGAAATCGTAAAACAGTATAAAGTACTGTTGTAAAATATACAAAATACCTTGTAATGAAATAGAAAAAGTATTAAAAAGGAGTACGTAAAATAGAAAAATACAAAAGTATTGAAAGCTGTAAAAATAGAGAAAGCAGAAATACAGCGTGTAAACTGGAACAAAATTTAATACATGACAGGTAATAAAAGAGTAATAGGATTATAAATATATAATAACGTTTATTGAAGTCAGCATTCATTTAGTAAGAAATAAATCATCATGATTCACAATTACCCATTATCTCTCCAAGGTTCAAAGGCCTTCATCAAACGTATGCCAAGTCTTCAGGTCGCGTGCCGTCAGCTCAAAGTCATCTCATGACTTCCTCATCCTTCTCATTTTTAATAGTGTGACGAAACAAACAGAACGTCACAGATTCGAACATTCTTTTTTTTCTTTTCATCCGTACATTATCTTAGTTTTACGCCTCCATCTGCCGATACTATCTTACCCTTGACAACACCCACACGTTTTATGTTTGACTGCACATTATATGTCATCATTTAATTGTGGACAGTCGACGATTAGCTAGGTGGAACAGTGCGATTAAATCAACATTGGTTTACAGTTTGTCGCGAGCTTCTTGTTTAGACAGACGGGCTATTCATAGAAGCGAGCTGATTGCTTCAGTCAAGTCTGGATTGCGATTAACAAAAGACGTGGTCGGATTAGCCAGGAATAGAGGTTTTAAGATAACGAATGTCTACTCGGACGGGTTTGACTTGCAGAAAAATGCAACTTCCAAGTTTATCTTGATTTCAACAATCTGGACACCGGAAATGTCACGTAATGACTGCGGGCAAGGTCTCTTAACAGTCTCAAAGTATTAGGACACGCGATATGACATAACGGTTCCCGGTGATTTCAATAACAATTAGTTGCACTACCTTATATGGTCGTGCCAATAATTATCATGATGATGGGTAGGGGGACATTTTACTGGAAATAAGAAGTCCTACATTGCGATTGGTTTTTAATTGAAAATGAACTAGCCTAGAACGGTGATCGGCTTTAAGAAAATCAATTAGCGAAATTAACTTTCTCGTAAGCGCGTTTCTTACTATAACACCCGAGTGTTTGAAAATTTGCCACTCAGATTCCTTTCTCACTAGACGTCAGGATTATAATATATAATAGCCCCTTCAGTCATAACTGACTATGAGAATGCGTCCCTGGGGTGACAGCCCTCAGCTGCTTATTTTTCTGGTGTTCCTTTCGACGTTTTCTCCTCTTTTCTACTTACAGTAAGAGCTTTTTTTCTTCCCATTCTGAGGCGGCCCCGCCAGCGTAGTCGTCGCTATCTAAAAAGTGTATACATGCTTTGAAAGCCAGCACGTGACACCTCGAAATTCCTGAAAGTATGTGTTGGTCACGCAGAGGTGACGATGGACACGCAACTCCAAGTCCCTTTGTCCATTTTCATTCACCTTGCCAATACCAAGCCTGCCCAAACATGAAGGTCATGAAACATTATCGGCACCCTCTCTAGCATTGAAGTCATCAAGGAGAACAAGTTGTTCTTATGCCAGGATTAAGAGACTGAAGATTAGCTAAGGAATGAACGAAGCTGACTCAATTTTTTCGGTGAAACTAAAAATGTCAAAAGTCTATATAGCTTGTAATCTCGACCCCTATAACCTGTCCCTGTGTTAAAAGCTAGAAGCTGTAACAAAGCAATTAGTATTAGTTCAAGGGGGAAAGATCTGCATCTTCACAGTTGCAGGACACTATCGGACATTTCTGTGTATCAAAGTCTGGACATAATAACCCATGCATATTCGTGTAAGTTGTAACATGTACAATTTATTATTTTATATTTTCCCTCTACATGTATGAAATGCTCATTTCTGTAAAGTTGTGTATGAGGCTGGCATGTTCATCGTTTAAAATAAATTGCAACATGAACCACCGCTGCAAGAGCTGGTGACTGCTTCGTGTGGGATTTTTCGCAAGGAACCAATGGCAGCGGAAGCTCCATTAGGAACAGAAAGAGAACGATGATGACTTCATGATACATATACATTTTATGTCAACATTTCTATGTCATATTTGTAATGTATATATCTGAAAATGATACGTTTGTTGTCTTTCGCTCACCGAACCCACTTTCATCCTACTCAAAGGTTTGCAATTTTATTCTCATGAGCATCGGGTAAATGTCAGAGTAAGATGAAATGGTAGAAGAAAGTGGAGGTCGCCTGATGTTTACATCTGGAGATATAAAACGTAGGAGACATACGATTTTCTATTTTCTCTCAGTTTCTGTTACTAGTTACCAGTAATCAACACTGACACCATCCTTAAGAGACGGCTCTAGAGTCAGCTCGAAGTGACAACCTTTTTGAAAGCTACTCCTGCACAGCAGCGAACGTGCTCCAACAAACCATTCGACTACTGACTTGAGAAGGAACAGTCAAGACTTCACTGAGAACCAGCAGTGGCTGAATCAGAATTCAACGACAAATCACTGTCACCACATGGCCAGTTAAGTACAATGTACTGGCACAGCATATAGGCTCTTTAAACCCCACCATACTGTACTAACTTTCCATGAAGATGCACCATCAATGAGCCTTTTTTATGACAAATCAATGTTATTCATTTTAACCCGTTTTGATCAAATATTTCATAAATTATTTCCTTGTTATCTATGTAAATATAAATCCTTAGTTGAAGTTAATAAATTGGTTGAGTGAATTTGATGTCTGCACCCGTATGACTCATTTAAAATAAAAAAAATACTTATACACAGAGCTAAATGTACAATTAATACTTTGCTGAATTACTTCAACTGGGGTCTAAATAATTACGAGTCAAGTGTTACAGCGGGACACATATTTTATTTCTCACAGAAATGGGCGGCGAATATAAAGTTTACAATCAACTTAGAAGACGCAGTTTTACTTGCCATTCTAAAATCCCTGTGAGACTTTCTGAAATAGGAGCATCGTCCTCATATCTATACCTCTGCCAAGAGCAATCTTGAGCGAAGTTTGTTATCTTTGGAAAACTCATCCTTTGACTAGAAGTTTTGGCCATTAGCGGGGCCACTGCTGCAGAGCAAGGGAGACAACCCGAGATATTCGGCCTTCTTCTGCCTCTCTTAACCTAGTGATTCCAGAACAAGGGTTGCCTGGTAATGTTATCAACAAGCTTTTTCAATGTGTGTCCTATACCCGGCCAGTTGCTTTATCTAATCTCTTGTTTCATTGGTACTTGTCTGGTTCTTGTCATCAGTTCCACATTAGTGATCTTGTCGGACTAGTTCAATCCTTCTTTTCTACTCAAGGATCCATTTGTGAAAGTATGTAATATGTGTTGCCGGGGCTCGAAAGGGAAGCAAACAAGAGTAACATTGTGACCGATCATGCATCTCGTAAACAGCGACTAAGGAGAATTGGGCATCATGCTGTAGATTCAGCGGTACTCAACGCGGTGCCAAGGCTTATTTGTGTGCTCACGAAAGATTTGAAAGAATAAACATACAATTTGTCGATACACACCAAAAAAAAAAAAAAAAAAAAAACACGGTATCCATTCTTTTAAAAACGTGTGACGTGGAAGATACACTAATATTTTGGCTCCACATATCTGTGTGAATCATTATTTGCAGCAGCCAACATTGTCAAATCTAAGTACATCGTGGCTCACTGCTGCTCAATAAGATAGTTATTTGAATGCAGGAACATCATCATACACTCCTAGCTAAGAGGAGTTGTCCAGTGACATGCAGTGCCAAAGATCAGACAAATTATACGTTTCACTCAAATGTTTTGAAGATCAATTTTTTTAAAACCCTTATTATTGCTTATATTATTAAATGTGTTTACTCAGCCTTATATAAGTATTATGTAAGTATTTTAAAAATATTTTGTTGCAAAAAAATAAACCTTTTTTAAAATATGTGAGTCATGATATTTTGTTGGTGCCCACCACCCAGTTTATAAATCTAAATTGTGCCCGCTGTGTGAAAAAAACGTTATGGACCCCTGACTGCAGAAACTGTAAGCCACAAAAACGTAAACAAACAATGATTACGTCAACTAAATAAATGATGAGATATCAAAAGGGAACAAAGATAAGTCAATATCATCAGAAGTTATGTAATACAAATATAATATGGAATAGACGAACCATATTTTCTGCATCCGATTGGCTAAGCTGTTAGAGCGCTTTCCTCTCCTGGCACAGTTAACGTGGTTCGGAGATCGAAACTTTCTGTCGTCACGCTCTAGTCCACCAAGCTATAAATTGGTACATGGCTAAACTTTTAAGTTAGGGAAGGCAAAGGCCACGAGGAATGGAACTGATCACCCTACTTGATTAAAAAAAAGTTGGACCTAGTAGGGTGAAGTCTTTAACACATCACTTCCCTACGGCATTATCTGTTATGGGAATACCTTTATCTTTTATTTTCTACACGCCTCCACACACCAACACAATCTGCTCAGTTTTTTTTTTTACATAATAATTGTTTTTTAAGTATCGTTAGTTGAGACTAAACATAATAGAAATTATCGATAAGAGAAAATTCAATTTAATTTTAAAGCAAGTTACACGCTGCGCATTAACAACAACTCAAATAGAACTTACCGTAAACTTCAGAAATTCTATCCACTCTGGAAAGTATGAAGTCTGTTATAAGAAGTACACGAGAAAATTGTATTTTCTCCCTTTAAGCAAATGAACTATTTATGTTCTCTTAAAATGGCGACATCTGTTGGCTGTCTTACATATGTATGTGAATACACTGAGGGAATTAATTTTAGTATAACCAGGTGTGTACTCTGTCAATGTAAATTCTTCACCATTTGGACAGTGATATGAAACAAGTACTTGATTCTTGTTTAGCATTATTTCGGAAGTAAATAATTACTTTATTCATTCGGTTAGTTTTTGTTTTTACGATCCGATGGTCATTGGTGATGGGCAGGATAAATCTAGGTAGTAGGATAAACGATTATCACTAGACGATCGCCATATCCCGCTAGCCAGGATGTGTGGCTTTAAAACATGCGTGGCCAACTAGGCGACTTTCCCGAGCCAAAAAACTAGATGAAAATTTGTAATGAGTCATCCACAGTAGCGTAACTGCAAGTTAAGGCACAAATTACATGGAATTTTCCTTATACAGAGACGCCATCAGAGACGTCAGTTGTAGGGAAATAACGTTCGGAATCAGTAATTAAGAGACTTTTGCAAGACAAGAGAACGTGATTGTGTCACAGGGTTGGCTATACAATTCGACAAATCAGAAGTTAAAACCTTTTAGAAGTACCAAGGAAATTGTCATATATGAGGAATGAGAAATTGGAATATGAAATAACGTTTAACACGTGAACAAAGACAATTAAAAGGATATGTTTAAGGGCGAGGGTCCCTTCTGACAACTCGATGGAGCTACATCGATGCCCGGGGCCCCCTTGATGTCCGGGCCCCAGAACATGCCCGGTGCAAAAGGGCGGTAGTTACGCCATTGGTCACCCATAGTGTTTCGCAAAAAAAAAAAAAAGGTTAAGTATCGGTTTATTTCACATCTAATGTGGAACTGATGACGCGAAATAGACATGTGACTGATGACAAGAATTAGACAAGTGACTGATGACAAGAATTAAACCTGTGACTGATGACAAGAATCAGACAAGTGACTGATGACAAGAATTAGACAAGTGACTGATGACAAGAATTAGACCTGTGACTGATGACAAGAATTAGACCTGTGACTGATGACAAGAATTAGATAAGTGACTGACGACAAGCATAAGACAAGTGACTGATGACAAGAATTAGACAAGTGACTGATGACAAGAATAAGACAAGTGATGGATGACAAGAATTAAACAAGTGACTGATGACAAGAAATAGCCGAGTGACTGATGATGGAGAAGAGAACTGAAGACAGACACGAAGGGGATGAAGAAGACGTGAAAAGTCTTTGAGCGGATGGCACGGGCAGGAGGATTTGGCAAACGTTTGTTGAAGGCCTATGATCCTTGGGGGGCTGGCTGGAGATGATGATGGTCCAAATAAAAAAGTATAATTTGTTTTCCTCTTAATTAAATGCCGCGGTAGCATAGTGGTTAGTGCACTGGCTTCCTAGCTCAGTGGTCTATGGTTCGATCCCCAGATGAGGTGGGATTTTTTTAGGCCGGAAACGGCTCCTGGGTCGACCCAGCCCCAAATGGGTACCAGAGCAACTCTGGGAAGGTTAAGGCGGCCGGCGTGATGCTGACCACATCACCCCTGGTGTGCCGACGGTCAAGAAAATATGGGCCTAACACCATATTCTCAATATGCCTCAATGGGCGTGTAATGGGATCCCTTAGTCAAATGCATGTCACTGGTATCTCATCTTCCTAGTAGCGTTTTTGTAACATCTCAATGGTAAAAATATACACTTCACTGTAATCTGTGTTGAACATTATTGTTGAAAGACAGACAGACAGGCAGACAAGCAAGTCGACCGACCGACCGACCGACAGACAGACAGACAGACAGACAGACAGACAGACAGACAGACAGACAGACAGACAGACAGACAGACAGACAGACAGACAGACAGACAGACAGACAGATAGATAGATAGATAGATAGATAGATAGATAGATAGATAGATAGATAGATAGATAGATAGATAGATAGATAGATAGATATATAGATAGATAGTGAAGTGATGTTTCTGTAAGGGAAGTGTGCATATATTGTGCTACATTTGTTCACAATATTTCATTAATAATGATAAAAATGTCTGAAAAAGCAATAAGGACGGTATTTATAATTAAAAACTGAAAGTATTTCCAAGATTACCATAAATACCGCTACTTAACGTTCTGTCTGTAAAATTACACCGCTTTATACAAGACGGGGATCGTATTTAGTCGTCTCGGAAAAACAATGGTAAATAATTTACAAGAAAATCAGTAGGACCGCGATACGAATGTGGTAAACGTTGCGTTAAATAACAGAAACTACATTGACCAATTACAAAGAAAGATATTACGTCTAACTTGGGCAAAGGATAAAGAGAATAGCCTATGTTTCAGCCACAAGGCCTTTGTCAGACGTACAAGAAAATAAATTAAAATAATAGAAACTGTTTAGCGTTGTGGCCAAAATCGTGCGGTGAAAACACAAAATGATAGGTGCAGATTATTAACTACCAATGTTGTCTATAAATGACGTTTTTGTTGGAATGATCTTGTTCTTCGTGATCAGAGGTTGAAAAAATAACAAGTCCACTGAAGTAAAAGTGGCACAGTCACTATTAAACAGTGTGCATGTGTGTGTGTGGGCTATCTACATTTCTGCCAAGAGTAACCTTGTGTACAAATAGACTCCATTGAAGCCTACATTAGATACTCTTGAGTTTGGTCACTGTTGGACCACTACTGCAAAGCAGGGGAGGCAATACCGTCACATATGGCAGTATTTGCTACGGGAGTAAAGCGTATCTTATTGTTTCACACTCCACACTCAGACTGTTGTTACGATTCGCCAGGTGACCAGCCAGCGATAATATTTTATCGCCTAATCTGTCTGACCACCTGTGGAAACGGGGCGGTCAAACATTTGACCCCATTGGAAAGCTGTTGATCATGTTGACACAAGCCGGTGTTGTGATACGATGAAAGAAATCAATATGGTTTGACCAGACATCTGTCTAGCGGAGGCACGCAGATAAAGGTGATAAACAGAGGTGCGCCGGAAGTCTTAGTTAACGATATGACATCACTGTTGTAAGAGGCCACGCGTGTATATTAAATTTAATATTTTCAAATATGCGTGGGATTAGTAATGATAAACGTCCCCACCCAAACAGTGCTAGATAGATTGGATTGGTTCGCCAAAATCTAATATGATTTGATTGGAACTTTCGGTGGAAACACAGCTGGGATTTAAAACTAAGGATTGTGAGATATAATCTAACAGACTCGTAGTCACAGCACACACACAGACTGCATCGCAGCGGCAACTAAACATCTCCTACAAGCCAGAGAAAAGAGGATAGGACTTATCATTTCACAACTATAAGTACCAGATCGAGTATTGGGCAACTTTGGAAGTACAAGTAAACCCGCAATTTTAATACAAGACTGGAAACTTGGGAATTTTATCACAAGTAGTCATAAGAGGAATTATAGATTTCCAGACCAAGTGTTTCACCCGTCATAAGAAGAATTATAGATTTCCAGACCAAGTGTTTCACCCGTCATAGAGGAATTATAGATTTCCAGACCAAGTGTTTCACCCGTCATAAGAGGAATTTCTCAGACTTAAGTGATTCAAACAGCATCTAAATACAGGGCTGTGGGTCTATTCTAATCTGCGCCAGGAGAAGTGTGTATTCCAAAATTGTGGGGTAAGTGTAAACAATTTATTTACTAATGTAAATTTTACAGGTTTCTTGCTAAGTTGTTATATATGAGGCTGGCAACCTCAACATATGAAAATAGTATATGCATGAACCACTACTGCAAGAGCTGGTTCTTGTTTCTGACTAGTCGTGCGGAAAACCCGACAGAAGAGCGACCCCAGACCCCGACGGGAGTAGCGAGGAGTAATGAGTGATAATTACAACACATGTGCCTAAAGTGTAAAGAATCATTTTGTGAGATTTACATACCTTTTTAATTGTAATTCAGGCAAATCATTATTCATGCACTCCAGACACAATTTCCTAGTTAATACCCAGAAGGATATGGGTGAATTTTCATCATATTCCCTGAGTTAAATTGTGTGCTCGGGAATTTAATTCTTTTGAGAGGTTAACATTCGTGGGTGAAGCGAATGAAAATTGGCCTGTTAGTTTGCGGAGAACAAATGTACTCAGAAGGCATTTGTTTCTTTCTATTTGTCACAGTTCGTGGTTCCAAGACATCAGACTTAAGTACTGAAGTTCCTACGCCACTAGTGTGAGAGAAGATTTTCACCACCAACCGCCTACAGTGGACGAATTATGTGGAGAAGTGTACTCATCACCAAAAAGAAGTAACGGAAACCACAGCTGCAGGACGCATCTGGATCTAAGTTTTATATAACAGGCTACAGCAAAATTACGGACATTATTATTATTATTAACGCCCTACTGATATGGGTGGATTTAGGCTGTCTTCTCAATGATGATAAGGCCACACTGTCTGGCCACTATGGACGTTGCAAGTATAAGTCCAAGTACGTTGTAAATCTTTAGCTCTGTCAAATACCACCCCTATCGACACCAGGTATATTATAGTTGAAGTGTAGGGTGTCTTATCTGGGGTTTTTTGTTGTTGTTGCTCTGTGTATAGTAGTGAGATAGTTCACAGAGTTACAGCACATGAAATATGACATGCGAAGTTATAAAAGGGTAAACTGCTCTGGACGTTTCATCATTTATTTGACGCCACAAGTACAGATACGTTACATAAGTCATAGACATCAATAGTTCAATGTATTCAGCATTCTAAAGTTTCTTCATGGATCTGCATACATAAGGTTCATCAAAATCCTGCAACAGTGTCAGCTGCATATCATCAATGTTCATTAAATAATAATCAATACTCCTCTCTGATGCTGGCAGATCAGATGTACAAAAATAAGTCTATTATTGTCCGCACGAGAATAGCATTTCAGGAGTACAGGTCAAGCTGACCTTTATAGCGTCCCTAAGTCTAACCCTCGACATAGGTGCAATCGCTGGCATAGCGAATCCTAGAACATAGAAATTGTTATGTGGGCCTAGAGCGACCCGTGTATATATATATATATATATATATATATATATATATATATATATATATATATATATATATATATATATATATATATATATATATATATATATATATATATATATATATATATATATATATATATATATATATATATATATATCAGGTATAAAGATACCGGTGGTGGAATTTCCTAGTAAAAGAACCTCTCCATACTGTAACACACAAGCGAGCAGAGATCGAAAAATGTCTAACATCTAGGTAAATCACAAAGTTCAATAAAGGAGGGTATTACCTTTCTTCAGAATCAACACCACAAAACATACGCCTCCAGGCGGTTTTTGAATCATATAGGGAAAGCCTCGTTAGCTAACTAACTCACAGGAGGACTATAGAATTCCCTATCAAAAAGCACAGACGCAGCAGCGTCCTTTCTCTGCTCAGTACATCTCGTCGAATCCCTGGGCGGAAGACGATTCTAACCTTCTTAAAGTTTAGACATGCGCAGAATGCATACATCTGACTAACACTCACAACGAAACGATGAAGGAACCATTTCAACAAAGCTATGTTCAGAAATCACGCCTTATATGGACATGGGAATAAAACTCAACCCTAGTTTCAATCATTCCAAGAAATAGTTGACCGATACTACCGTATAAGGAGACATCGTTCGAAAAAATGAATCAGCGAGTCAAGACACAAGATAAGATAACCAACGAGTCAACCAACAAGAGAAGGTAACCCCCATAGTACAATGTACCCATAGTTTAACAAGGGTTATTTGCCTTAGATCAAAAAGAATTTAAAGTGTACAATTCATACAGATTAATTACACACAGTCTTAGAAAAATTCTGTGCGTAACAGATTACCGCACCCCCCGGGAAAAAAATGAAACTTTTTTTCTGAATCCTAGAGCCAGAAAAAACAGGCTCCTAACGCACGTATGATGCGCGGATATAATGCCTAATATGAGGCTAGTCGACGCATGGAGCGAAACTGAGATTATATCTCAGATCCTTAGAGAAAAAATTTCCCTAAGTGTACACGTATATTCCAGGGAGGTGCCACCAACATACGCCACATGATGGCAACATCATAATGTAAGCAAAATTATACTCACATAAATACAAATATGTTATCATAGTATGAAGTGTAATAAACTACACATTTGAAACAAAAAATACATTATACAATCATACAATGTATTACTAATCAATACTAATAAATCAGATGTTCCTCTTAGACATGGATATAATCGTTCCACCGCAGGTAAGAACTTGAAATACTTCGCAGACGTCAATGATGTGCTGCGAAAATATCAATAACACAAATCTTTATGGTATATGCTAAATTTCTTAATACAGTACTCAAAATACAATATATAAATTGTGGCCATGTGAGCTTTTGGCCCGTATATTGCTAACTAAGCCTTCTTCCGTTATACCAAAATCAGTAACAGAACAAGGCAATTACAATGCTATAAATTCCCAAAATGAGCACCTATGTGCTAATATATCCTTATAGTAGAGAACTGTTATAGATCTCGACGTTTAACAGGGAATATATATGACAGAAGAATTAAGTGGAATCATGTGGGCATCTAGACAGAATGTCTACCATCACATTATCCGAACCACGGATAGCTCGCACCGTGAAATGAAAGTGTTGAAGAGCTATGGCATATCGAGTGGACCTCGAGCTCTTCAAGTTTTTGCTCTGAATAGCAGTAAGAGCTTTCTGGTCGGTTTCCACAATGAAATGTGCGCCTAGAAGGAATCTTTGCAACTTGAGAATTGACCAAACTATAGCCAATAATTCACGGTCTAAAACCGAGTAATTCCTCTCTGCAGCATTTAATTTCCTAGAGATATACATCACCGGATGCAGAGTATCTGCATACTCCTGCTTTGGTGCTGCCCCAATCCCAGTGGACGAGGCGTCACTTTGAAGAACAAAAGTCTTCTCAATAGTAGGTAACCTAAGGATAGGTGGCGATGAAAATAGAGTTTTAATCTGGTCCAATGTGGATTGGCATTCTTGAGACCAGCGGATCAGATTAGGCAATCCTTTCTTCAATAAAGTAGAAAGAGGTGCCATAATGGAGGACAGATTCGGAATGAATCGTCCATAAAATTGTATCAAACCTAAGAGACTACGCACTTGTTTTTTAGTCTTAGGGACAGAAATGTTAAGTATTTTTGACACATTGTGGTTTTCTGTCTTTAAAAGACCATGACCAACACGATGACCCAGGAAAGAAATCTCACTAAATCCTATAAAGGCTTTAGAGGGTTTTGCAGTTAAGTTATACTCGCGAAGAGTAGACAGCAATTCGTATAAACCCAAATAGTGATCTTCCCAGGAATCACTGAACAGACAGATATCGTCTAAGTATGCTATGACATCTGTACGATATGCGAGAATTCGACGCATCATGCGTACGAATGTAGCAGGGGCGTTCATAAGACCGAAAGGCATGAAATTCCATTGGAATAAACCCCTCGGTGTAGAAAAAGCAGTAAAAGGTTTGGCTCGTTCAGTTAAAGGAACTTGCCAATAACCTTTCGATAAGTCGAGTTTGGTAAAGAATTTAGAATTAGAAAGCTTGTTTAGTAGCTCTTCCAATGAAGGCATAGGTTCAGCATCAAACTTCGTAACTTGGTTCAATTTGCGATAATCAACGCAAATGCGAATGTTATTATCTTTTTTTCGAACAATAACCATAGACGAAGAGTATGCTGACGTGGATGGTTCAATGATTTCCAATCGTATCATTTCATCCAATTCTTTTTCGACTTATGACTGAAAATGGATAGGTATCGGATAGGGTCTGACTCTGATAGGATTATGGTCAGTTAGTATTTTGTCATGTTCAATGACATGTGTGTGTCCAGGGATGTCGGTAAGGACATCCTGAAATGTTTGTAACATCGAAGAGACTTGTCGACGATCCTCAGCGGAAAGATTAGGAGAAACGGAAACGTTTTTCCAAGATTCCATTGAATGAAGTGGGATCACAGGAAGTGGAAGATTAACATCAGAAAACGTAGTTTCCTCATCCTGTATAACTGACAGGGATGAGTAATGACCATGAGGTACTGGAGAATTGTCCGTTGCCTGGAAAATAGGCTGCAAATAGTCAGGTCTTTCATGAAATTCCGTGAGCATATTTATGTGGAAAGTTTTATGCTTTCCATCAATATCGACAACATAGTCGACATCGGAAATTTTAGAGACTATTGCATACGGACCTTTCCATGCAATAAGAAGTCTGTTCTCCCTTGACGGAAGAAGAACGAGTGCTTTGTCACCTGGACAAAGTTGTCGTAGACATCTATTTTTATTTGCAAACTGCCTTGCCTTTTCTTTAGCAAATTCGGATGAAGAAGTTGCTAGTTTGCATGCCTCGATAATCTTTTGCCTAAGAGCAATGACATACTCATAAGACGACTGAGTGTCATCGCTAATATTATCGGCAGTGATAAGATCGTGAAGTAAAGACATAGGGCCGCGCGGTCGCGCGCCAACG
The DNA here is from genome assembly GCA_024509875.1 of Oreohelix idahoensis. NCBI lineage: Eukaryota > Metazoa > Mollusca > Gastropoda > Stylommatophora > Oreohelicidae > Oreohelix > Oreohelix idahoensis. The sequence goes on from JAMPIV010011939.1 coordinate 78,779, forward strand.
ACAAGTTCAAAAGGAGAAAATCCTGTGTGTTCATTGGGGACCTCTCTATAAGCAAAGAGAGCCGCGGGTAAAACACTGTCCCAATCCTGAGGATGATCCTCAGTTATCTTCCCAAGTAAAGTTTTGAGTGTTCTATTCAAACGCTCAACTAACCCATTAGACATTGGGTGATATATACTGCTGAGAGACCTTTTAATATGTAGCATAGACATTACCTGTGACATAGTGTCGGATATAAGTTGAGTGCCATGGTCTGACAATATTTCTCCGGGGAATCCCAAGCGAGAAAATATTAGCCAAAGAGCGTCTGCGATATCGGCAGTGGAGATGCTCTTAAGAGGTATAGCCTCTGGCCAACGTGTGCACATATCAACACATGTAAGGATAAATTGATGTCCTCTGGCCGACTTGATCCTAAAAGGACCGATAATATATATTGCCATTTTCTGAAAAGGGCGAATAGGAATGTCAGCAGCCTGGATAGGCGCAGTATGTCGTGGTCCTTTCGATTTGACCTCCTGACACACTTTGCAAGAACGACAGTAAATTCGTATGTCCTTGCTCACAAATGGCCAAAAGAAAGCCGCAAGAACCCTCGACTTTGTACGGGAAAAACCCATATGTCCAGCACATTGCGAGTCATGAGCATGTTGCAATATTTGCAATCTCATACTCTTAGGCACAAGAATTTGAGAATGAGTGGACGTAGTCGAGTCTTGTACCATACGCACAAGTACGCCGTTCTTCATAGAAATCCAAGACTTTCTATTAGTATTCTGATTTGGATCACCTTTTTTTGCTAGAATGAAGAATTTTGTAAAGAAGGATCTTCTTGCAATTTTATAAATGAGTCACGTGAAATAATCAAGTAACTATTTTGGCTATCTACTTCATTATTATCAGTTAATGAAGTTTGAGGTGGATCCAGAGCATGTGCTCTTGTGACCACCGCATTGGTAGCTTCAATGTTTTGCTCCTCCCAAACAGCAATCTGCTGTGGGGTACATTCCCTAACTCCGTGAATACGACCAATAATAAGGTCCGCAATAGGGTTTGGAAGAAGACACGCGTGGACATCTCCCGTAAAGAAGGGAGTAGAAATATGTATTATGGCAGTAGGATACTTTTCCAAAGTGCCACCAAATGTGACACATTTGATCACCTTTCCTGTAGCACAGGATGGATCTACAAGAGATTGTCTAACACCAATAGTAGTACATCCAGAATCAAAAAGGACTGAGACTGGATTACTATCTACAAGACCCTTATGTAGGATAAGAGACCCTCTCCCGTCATGTGCAACTGCAGCAGGAAGAGCGTGAAGAGGGTGACCACAGCTTAAAGTAGTTACGGTAGTCGGTTCGAACAAAGTACTGCATTGGGGACATTTAGTTGCCCTACCAAAGTCAAAGGCGGAACATGTGATAGCACTAGAGTTTTTATCATCATCACCTTGTTTACATGCTCCCTGAGACTCTTGCTGTACAGAGTTTGCCTGTTGATATCTCTTTCTTTTATGTTGCGATCTACCGCGACCATTATTGCCTCTGAAATTATCATTAAACTCTCTACTGTAATTGAATTCCAGTTTCCATAACTGTCATTACCATTTCTATACTGTTGAGAACCTCTATTATATTGGTTTTGAGGTCTCCACGAAAAATAGTTTCCTCTATACTGACTACCTTTGCGAAAATGTCTAAAATTATTGGGAGTAGTATAACGTGGAGTATCAGCTTGTCTCCAGTTCTGCGAAGAAGAATCACCCTGAAATTGATTGCTATGATTTTGAGCATAATTACGGTTACTCTTCTTATTAAAATGTTGTTGGCTACCCTGAAATTTACGCATGAAATTTGGGCCATAAGGTGCTGCCGAAGCAACTGGCAGACCTTCTTTTACTTTAGAGTTGCTAATGGTTACGTGAGGATGCGCAGTGACATACTGTCAACAGTATTCTTCCATTTCTTTTATGTTTTTAGGCTTAAGCTCATGAAGAAAAGAAAGAAAAGATTCATTGACAGAAGACATAACCTTGTCTCTAAGTAGTAAGTCCATAAGTGCTTCATATGTATGTTCTGTCTTAGACAGCTCAACCCATCGTGAAAAAGTAAGACGTATCTTTGAAATGAATTCAGAGAATTCAACTCCAGTATCTGGCAACATATTTTTAAATTGAAGACGATAGCCGTCTTCGTTAAGTTGGTACTTCTTTAACAAGACTGCCCTGATAACCTCATAATTGTTCTTGTCAGGCTCATCTACCATACTTAACATACTCAAAGTATCACATCTAAGTAAATTGGACAACTGATAAACATACGTGTGATTTATCTATGTTATGTGTTTTACATGCACGTTCGAATCTATCCAGATAAAACGTTATATCGTCACTTGAAGCATTGAATGCAGGTAGTTTAATCTTAAAAGTACTTGCATTGAACTTATCTGACACCTTATTTGCATCATTAGCATTACCAGTGTTCAACAATTTCAACTTTTCTAACTCCAAAGCTAAGAGTTTTTCTTCATGTTCCATTTTTGCTTTTCTCTCATCAGCCTCTCTTTGTAACCTTCTTTCTTCAGCCTCAACCTCTAATCTCTTATTTTCAGCCTCTTTTTCAAGTCTTTTATTCTCAGCCTCTTTTTCAAGTCTTTTATTTTCAGCCTTTATTTCAAGTCTTTTATTTTCAGCCTCTCTTTGTAACCTTTTCTCTTCAGCCTCAGCCTCTTTTTCAAGTCTTTTATTTTCAGCCTCTTTGTCCAATCTTCTCTCCTCAGCTTCTCTTTTCTGTTTTTCCATTTCCATTTGGAATCTCCTTTCCTCCACCTGCATCTGCAATTTCTTTTGTTCAGCTTCTATTTCCATTTTTTTCTCTTCCACCTTTAATGCTTTATCATATTGAGTAGTCGCATATTCTTCCAATTTATAACCAGTCTTACCAAGGGATTTCCCTTGCTCAATAAAGTACTCAAGTGTAGACATGATGTCTAATATTATGAGTCCCAAAACCTGAAATAATTAATTAACTTATTTCAACCTTAATGGTAACAAGACTTAAAAAAGTACTTGTATAATCACAATGTTTACTCCAGTCTCTGTGGGAAACAAGTCTTTGACAAAGAACTTGTATTATCAAATGTATAATAATACCACCAGTCACTTCTTAATCATCAGGGCACTACACAAATAATAGTGCATAACCATATATCCATCAGTTATTTATCATAACTGCACTACACAGTTAATAGTGCATAAGCAAATATTTAACAATACTGAATGCTAACTAAGAACTATGTAAACAATAACAAAGATCCAAGACAATGTAAACAATAACAAAGATCCAAGACAATGTAAACAATAACAAAGATCAAAGACAATGTAAACAATAACAAAGATCAAAACCAATACGAAAACATTCGCATAAGTCAACTAAATAAACAGCAGAACTAAAATAAATATCACAAAGGATGTGATGACAAATGCGAAAAATGTAAACAAACAAATGACGTCACAGTGTATAAACGAAAATGGTGTAAAGAACTGAATAATAGAAAAGAGGAGACCTACAAAATACAAAGAAATCACAACAAAACTAAAGAATGCGAAAAAATACCGAAAACAAAACTGCACATGTCGTCACAACTAAACGTAAATAGCAATAAATATTGCTAACAATTTCCAATTAAGGAAATTGCTCCTACAGAACGCTATCATAAGACCTCTATGACGTGGTATCTCTTATGATAGTCACCTACCCAACCAGCCCGCTGAAATATAAACATATAAATATACAAATAACATATAACATGTAAACATATAACATGTAGCAAAAAGTGTGAAAGTATAGAAGGCTCAGTTAGAACATAAGGGCACAGTTCACAAACAAAACAGGCCACTTAACTTATATGTGTCCAAACGTCAGCACGGTGCAGAACAGGTTGCGATCAGCATTCTGAGAATAAATGATCCAACGTTGATCGACAACTGCTCCCATAAACAGCCATGACGCAGGAAATGAGCTTCTAATACAGGAAATGTTGTTTCGGCACTTGTCCTTCTTCCTTACAATGCTCGGCACTTGACCCTCTAAATGTATTAGCAGAAAATCGACTTGATCGGTACTTGTCCTTCTAGATCAGGAAAACTTCGATAAACTGTAGAGCAGCGCCGGGTACTTTCAAAATATTTCTTTGAAGGAAGTGAGTTCAAACTGCAATGTTGTATGAAGTATGCTGTCCGGGTTTGTTGACCCCCTTGAGTGCTGGTACCAGATTAAACCAACTTCTGGCCACCATAAAATGATATGGGTGGATTTAGGCTGTCTTCTCAATGATGATAAGGCCACACTGTCTGGCCACTATGGACGTTGCAAGTATAAGTCCAAGTACGTTGTAAATCTTTAGCTCTGTCAAATACCACCCCTATCGACACCAGGTATATTATAGTTGAAGTGTAGGGTGTCTTATCTGGGTTTTTTGTTGTTGTTGTTGCTGTGTGTATAGTAGTGAGATAGTTCACAGAGTTACAGCACATGAAATATGACATGCGAAGTCATAAAAGGGTAAACTGCTCTGGACGTTTCATCATTTATTTGACGCCACAAGTACAGATACGTTACATAAGTCATAGACATCAATAGTTCAATGTATTCAGCATTCTAAAGTTTCTTCATGGATCTGCATACATAAGGTTCATCAAAATCCTGCAACAGTGTCAGCTGCATATCATCAATGTTCATTAAATAATAATCAATACTCCTCTCTGATGCTGGCAGATCAGATGTACAAAAATAAGTCTATTATTGTCCGCACGAGAATAGCATTTCAGGAGTACAGGTCAAGCTGACCTTTATAGCGTCCCTAAGTCTAACCCTCGACATAGGTGCAATCGCTGGCATAGCGAATCCTAGAACATAGAAATTGTTCTGTGGGCCTAGAGCGACCCGTGTGTGTGTGTATATATATATATATATATATATATATATATATATATATATATATATATATATATATATATATATATATATATATATATATATATATATATGTATATTTATATATATATATATATATATATATATATCAGGTATAAAGATACCGGTGGTGGAATTTCCTAGTAAAAGAACCTCTCCATTCTGTAACACACAAGCGAGCAGAGATCGACACAATGTCTAACATCTAGGTAGATCACAGAGTTCAATAAAGGAGGGTATTACCTTTCTTCAGAATCAACACCACAAAACATACGCCTCCAGGCGGTTTTTGAATCATATAGGGAAAGCCTCGTTAGCTAACTAACTCACAGGAGGACTATAGAATTCCCTATCAAAAAGCACAGACGCAGCAGCGTCCTTTCTCTGCTCAGTACATCTCGTCGAATCCCTGGGCGGAAGACGATTCTAACCTTCTTAAAGTTTAGACATGCGCAGAATGCATATATCTGACTAACACTCACAACGAAACGATGAAGGAACCATTTCAACAAAGCTATGTTCAGAAATCACGCCTTATATGGACATGGGAATAAAACTCAACCCTAGTTTCAATCATTCCAAGAAATAGTTGACCGATACTACCGTATAAGGAGACATCGTTCGAAAAAATGAATCAGCGAGTCAAGACACAAGATAAGATAACCAACGAGTCTACCAACAAGAGAAGGTAACCCCCATAGTACAATGTACCCATATTTTAAACAAGGGTTATTTGCCTTAGATCAAAAAGAATTTAAAGTGTACAATTCATACAGATTAATTACACACAGTCTTAGAAAAATTCTGTGCGTAACACCTACCAAAACCTCAATGAGGAAAAATTTAATATAACTTTCACCCAATTTTCCATATTTATTTTCCCATGTTACAGACTAATTGACTATTAAATGTGTTGTATGTTATTTTAAACTAAACAATAATAGTTGATTCAATTTATATGTACGAAACCAAACGTATGAGCCAGTTCTTCTTGGTAAATACATAAATATAAATATAGAGCCATTACTTATAAGAGGACATTCGTTGGAGTACTCCAACTGGGGGCTTGACGGGCCAGAATCATTGCATAACCCCTTCACAAAAGGCGACGGACCAAATAATAAGTTTACAAATTTGCTCAGCCCTTAAGCAGCGTTTGTTCTTGACTTCTGGGAATTTCTTGTGAACGCTCCCCTAAGGTAGAAACGACATTCATCTTCTATCTACATCTTTGCCAAGAGTAATCTTGCGCGAAGATCGATACCTTTTACGACCTAGTTTTAGATACGCTTGCGTTGTGATCATTAAGGGACCACTACTGCAAAGCAAGGGGAGGCAATCCCGTGACAGCTGTGCTGAAATCCTCCTTGTATGATCTAAAGGAGGAGATCGGAGCACTGATGGAGTTGTCCGTGTGCAATGAAGATAGTCCTTAAAAACAAACCAAACCGTTTTATTTCTGAACGGCATAAGATAGCAACGCGATCTTTTCTGTAAAGTAAAGCTAAATTTCGGATTTAAAATATCATTTAGTTTGAATTTTCAATTGGTCTGTCGACAGAATTGCATGAAATAAAATGCTGCACTTATTTTAAATTTCAAACTCTCTGAAAGATAAAAACAGACGTAACTTTAAAAAGGTAGATGTTCAGAGAACTCAGTGTTTCAGAAGTAGATAACCACAGCTTCTAGGCTGCCTACAGCTGCTGTAGAGAAGGTTTTTGCATGAGTTCACAACTAAAACAGGGACCTCCGAAATGCGACAATACAAAAACAAAACAATTCTCGAGGTTAATTTGGTAGGCTACCTTTCAAAAGTCAATTGCAGTAACATTTAATGCAGAACTGACAACAAGAACCGAACAAATTCCATTGGAATAAATGAATATTAGACAAACATAAAGGCTCCTGGGTTCGAGTCCTGGGTAAGCCACTCACGTCTGTTGTTTTTCTGTTGTTTAGTTTTCTACTTCTTTATTTCTTACGAGTGCCTGAAAACATACCTTTATGTTTGTCTAATATTTATTTACTGTTTACAGGCCTCGGGTTTCCCTTCCTTATGTGTTATAAATCCATTGGAACAAGCACGTTTCTTCGGGTAAACAAGTAATATTGCTGCCAGGATAATCTGCAGTTATCAAAAAATGGTCCCAAATTAATAAGAGTCAATGAAGCACACACGCAGAAAGTTATTAGCCTCCTACTTTAGTGTTACAGCTAATCTTGTGGTAGTACCTCTAGTGAAGGAGCTGTCATGCCCTTTTCAGGGCAGCTCGACCACCTTTGGTCCAAACCTGGCATCCAGCTCTCACCTGTGGCTCCTCGTAGCTGTCAGCATGCAACAGCGGCCACCCCCCGGGCAACGGCTTTGACAGGCCGGCTAAACTAGGTGAGGGTAGCCGAATGGTTATAAACCTTCGGTGAGTTAGGGTCTTCCTACCCATGCATGCGAAGACTGGATTCGATAGACTGCGCGGAAGAAACCACCTGTTGGTTCAACGGGCATGACGGCGATTACCAGCAACGCGCTGTGGAGCGTAAGGAGCACGGCGAGTCACGTAGAAAGCCCTGGTCATCCACTGCACCTGACTTCATCTCCAGTCGTCTTGACTTGTCTTGCCACTGGATTGAGATGGACCCAGGCGAGAGAGTGAGGTCGACGAATAGCGCAACTCTTCCTCACTTTAATCCAAATCACCGCGCAAGTCACTCTTTCATCCATTCATCCATCCACTCACAACAAGTCCTGTGGCGATGGGCGAGCGGCGAAGCGGCAGGCGTGGGTACGCTGCCAGTCGTAGTCGCAGACCTACACACAGGCGGCTCAGGCCATATGCTCGTCTTCCACTGATCGGAGCAGCAGTGGGATTCGGCAGCCCCCTGAGTGACTGAGCAGCCCTCTTTAGGAAAGCACTGCTCACCTCCATGGCATGAGGAAGGGGCTAGAAAAGGTGCCCTAAACATTGCCTGCTCCACCATTACCTAACCAGCTTACCGCGGTTGGTGGGTACCCTACTTCGGCGGGCGACATATAAGAAAAAGAAAGAACAGATTTTTCCCCCTCATTCTAGGCGCATAGAATGTGCGCACTCTCCTTGACAAAACAGAAATCATGTACCAACCAGCTCCTGGCACAGTTTATACTGAGCCAATCATCAAGGTTAATGGTGAGAAACTGAATGTTGTGAACAGATTCACATACCTTGGTAGCACACTATCCCAGAACATTGTCATTGATGATGAGGTGAACACCAGGATCTCCAAAGCCAGCAGCACATTTGGCAGATTATACACCAACGTTTGGCATCGAAGTGGCATTAGTCTACAGACAAAGCTGAAGGTGTACAGAGCTGCGGTGCTTCCAGTGCTGCTATATGCAAGTGAAACATGGACTGTATACAAGCGCCACGAAAAGAAGCTAAACCACTTCCATACAGTCTGTCTCAGGAAGATAATGAACATCAAATGGCAAGACAAGATCCCGGATACCGCCGTTCTTGACAGAGCTGGTATCCCTAGTATTGATACTATTCTGATGCAGTCACAGATTCGCTGGGCAGGTCATATAGTCCGCATGCCAGACCATCGACTGCCAAAGATACTCTTTTATGGTGAGATACAGAAGGGTAAACGCTCCCATGGTGGCCAAAAGAAGCGCTTCAAAGACACGTTAAAGACGTCATTGAAAACCTTTGACATAAACCAAGACACATGGGAAGCTGCTGCGCAAGACCGAACTGCTTGGCGCACATCTATTCGTAAAGGTGCAGCGGCATGCGAATTATCCAGAAGAGCAGCAGCGGAACAGCGGAGACAAGCTAGAAAGGACCGTGTAATAAAACCTTTACATGAAGCAAACATTCCCTGCCCACACTGTCCGAGATCTTTCCAGGCCCGCATCGGGCTCATCAGTCACCTTTGTACCCATAGACTAACCTAACATATTCCTAAATAATTGGATGAACAGAGTGGTCTTCATCACCCGTGATGGACGAACAACAATCTTGTGGTACTTACTCAATAACTGTGACTATGTTCGCTGGTATTTAAAATTCCTACCCAATGTACTTGGACAGACCTCTCGTTTTACACATGAGGGAAAAAAATTGATATCTTAAGTTGTTCGGTATCACACGTTCGTATCGAACAACTACAGATACTCTACACGGCAGCACTCAACAGCTACAGAACACACGCAAATTCATCATCTTAGCACTATCTGAGAAAGAGCAACTAGCTCAGCAACTCTAGTTAAAAAAACAATGCGTCTTAAGATTCCTGTAACTCAAACCTGGGCTATGGACTTTACGCGTTAATGTCAAATTATAAATAAACTTATTTCGCAGTATATTTCGATCTGTAATGAATAGCCCAAGGCAGTATAAACGCGGGCAGCTGTTAAGTTTGTTTAATGGAAAAGATTAGTTGAACCCACTGTTTATTCTTTTTAGTGAATGGAATTGGGAAAAATGCTTAGATGCTCTATAAAAAGTGATCATTTGGTTTTATTATTTTGCTGTTACCTGCGTGCAGACGTAGTCCAAACCTTCTTAGTTTAATGACATGCATCAGGCTATCTATGTTATCTGTCTACGTATTGTCTATGTAGCTACTACCCACCTAGCTATTTTCACGCTTACCCACATCTATCTATCTATCTATCTATCTATCTATCTATCTATCTATCTATCTATCTATCTATCTATCTATCTATCTATCTATCTATCTATCTATCTATCTATCTATCTATCTGTCTGTCTGTCTGTCTGTCTGTCTGTCTGTCTATCTATCTATCTATATGTCTGTCTGTCTATCTATTTATATATCTATCTATCTATCTATCTATCTATCTATCTATCTATTTATGTGTTTTTCGGTCTACCGCTGCCTCTCTTACTCTGTGGATTCCAGAACAAGGACTGCCTTGTAACGCTATCAACAGGTTTCCTCAATGTGTGTGTCCTATTTATCTCTAGCGTCTTCCGCTCAACTCTTGTTCCATTGGCACTTGTCTGGTTCTTGTCATCAGTTCCATATTAGTGCATTTGTCATCAGTTCCATATTAGTGCATTTGTCATCCCATTTCATTTCTTCTGTTCTACGCAAGCACCAATTTAGTTTTTGTTACGTGTTTTTCTTTTAATTAAAATGCAGTATTATTTAGAGATAATCTTTTATATATATATCTCTTGATGAACATTCAAGCACAAATAGACCGTTGCATTAAAATCAAAATTTTTTTTTTCTGAAGAATGGAAACAATCAACTCAAAAGGTTTGTTGATCCTCGCTGATAAAACAAAAATCAGGATATTCCATTTCTGTATTAATAATATTATATTTCAACGCGTCCGTTTTTTAATGAATTTTGCTCAGGCGCTCAAATTTCAGTTAGAAAAGGTGATAACAGCAAGGTCTGTCTCTCGTCTGTCTATCTTTTCTTTCACAACATTCTTTATATCTTCTACAGCAGTGGTTCTCAGCGTGGGCCATGTGCCTCTATCCATAGGGAGCCGTGCCATATTTTTAGGGGGTGTCGTAGATTTTTGATAGGGGAATTAAGACTTGGGTTGGTCCCTTCTGAATTGATTAGAATGAGTGATAGCCACAGTGAGAGATGATGGTAGAAGTAGATTTCCACGAGTGAGATGGTAGAATGTGATAGAGGCTGTCTCTGAGATCGAGAAATCTTCTTTCTCTCTCACCTATCTTCTACGACAGATTTAGAGTAGTCAGACAGTCTAACACCTATACATATATTAATATATATATTACCACTCACGTGCACACACACAATTGACGACAGTGAGACACGCGGACGTGGGAAAACTATAACAATGATTATATAGATAATTTGGAACGAGCTGACCCGACACACTGATTAAGTTTAAGAGAAATTTTAATTATCATCTAAAATTTCATCACAACACATAAAAATACATCAAAGCATATACAAATAGTCATAAAGTCAATAAAAGTGCTACAAGAATGATAGACCCACCGTATGATCCCTTCCCTCGATGTATGCCCACAGTCCTATTAGAAGAAAGTGATAGCCCCAAGGAAACAAGGATACGTTAGCGGTAATCTGATGATTTTCCCCTTTTAAAGGTATGAACAGACTTAAATATTAGTATGATCTATTCTAAGGAAAAGTATCTTGTTTGCAACAAAACTTGCATAAAGAAATTACAAAGTGAGTGAAATTTGGCATACCATAAAAAGAGTCACTCGTTCCTGCTTTCTCTCGGTTCATTCATCGGGGCCCTGTCTCACACAACCTTACTTACAATCGTGCTGCTGTTCGCCGTCTGGCGCACGTTATGACACATCTGTTTTATCGTTTGATGAAGTGGATACCCAGCTCCGCAGATCTTGGTTTCATCCAATTTGTCCAATTTGTCCAATGGTGTTCCCACTATTGGCATTTCACCCATGGGGACTGGGGGTGTCCGTTGCTTGGGTGGTACACGTTGGCACTGGGCACAGGATTTGACATACCTGATAATATCAGTATTTACTCCTGGCCACCAATAATGAGTGATTATCCGTTGGTTTGTGGCGTTCT
>JAMPIV010011940.1:0-146395 GCA_024509875.1 Oreohelix idahoensis
TGGGGGTTTTGGGGGTGGGTGGGGTTGTTGGTGGGTTGTTGGGGGTTTGGGGGTGGGGGGGGGTGGGGGGGGGGAGTTGGGGGGGTTGGATTAAGTGTTTGATTTTTGTTGTTTTTGACGATTGATTAATCTAGAGGTGGTTAGTTTTTTTTGAGGGTTAATATTGGATTACTTCGTATGGTCTTAGTGAGATTGGTGGAGATGGGGATAAGTATATCCCAGGGGTTTTACAGGTTGTTTTATAAAAGTTATTTGTTATATATATAATGCTATAGAGACGACCAAGACAATTAATGACATGCTAAAGCAGGCTATAAATTGTGTTATTGAGATATGAAAAGAATGTGAATTTTATCGTAAGAAATTTAGAAATGCCAAACTGTTGTCTGGGGAGACATACCACCAATTCTCTGCCAGACTGGAAACCTATTTGGAGAAATGGACTGCTTTGGGGAAGACCCAAGATCTCTCAAAGAATGATCATGATAGAGTTTCTTTTTTTGCAATTAAAGAGAGTCCATGGCTCCAGACCTGAGAAAATGTCTCATGGAACAAGGTGCAGCGAGGTTGGGGGAGGTTTTGAATGTCGCTGAGAGGTATCAAGCAGCCCAGGCAGAGGTAGTTGGCTCACTAAAAAGAAAAACATATAGAAAATTTTAAAGCCCCACAGCACTTTAATAAATTTGATACCAGAGAACAAGGTAATAAAGGTAGGACAAACTTTGATAGGCCACGAAATGATTATCGTGATAGAAGCTCACAGTTCAATGACCAAAAATATAATGAAAGAAAACCTTTTAACCAAGGAAAGAGGCGGTGTAGAAAATGGTGTAAGAAGGACAAACCATAAACACCGAATTTTGTAAAAGGAAACCTTCAAACATTGCTGCAATGAAAATCGGGGGAAACAGAGATTAAAGGTTAATCCTAATGGACAGCAGGAACCTTATCACCCCCCAGTTTGTGAGGATGTTATTTGTAATGGGGTCACCATAAGGTGCCTATATGATACAGGTTTGGATTATGATTCAGTTGTGAAGTCTAGCCTAGTGGACCCAAGTCAGTATACCACAGAAACAGTGGAAATACAAGGGGCGACTAAGGACATACCACTCATGACACTCCCATCGCAAGGATAACGGTGAAAACTCGCTATGTGGAAGGAGAAATCAGAGCAGCAGTGATAGATGAACCAATCTACCCTCTGATATTGGGGTGTAGATACGTCTTCTTGGGGAATCCCGAGAGACCTGTGATCATGGCGACAGTGCAGACCAGGTCACAGTCAAAGGAGGAAGAAGGTGAACCTATAAATGCTCATCCAGAAGAGATGAGGAAGGCGCAGGCTGAGGATAGGACACTCAAGCCATGTTTTAAAAAATTGCCCAAATGCCACACACCTCCAAGCAAGGGGGAATATTTCATGAAGAACAAACTCTTATACAGGAAGGCCGGAACTGGAACCAATGGTCACAACCAGCTGGTTCTTCCCACTTCATATAGGGATAAAGTGATGGAACTCGGGCATGCGATTCCCTTCAGTGGTCACATGGGGATCAGCGCCACAGGACAGCGTATAGCTTGTCATTACTTCTGGCCAGGGATAACGGAGGATATAAAAAGATATGTCAAATCCTGTCCAGAATGTCAAAGGGTAGCTCCAAAGCATTGGACTGCTCCTGCAACTCTAGGGGAAATGCCCATAGTGGGAACACCTTTTGAGAGGGTTGCAGTGGATATTGTGGGACCTCTCACTCGGACCAAGAGGAGGAACAGTTACATCCTTACTCTGGTGGACACTTGTTCTATGATGGGGAGAGGCGGTAGCCCTGCCATCAATTGATTCAAAACATGTAGCAGAGGCACTACTTACAATATTCACAAGATTAGGATTCCCGCATCAAATCTTGACGGATAATGGTTCTCAGTTCAAGGGGAATCTAACGGAAGAAGTTTTTAAGCTATTTCAAGCCAGACACTTTCATTGTAGTCCGTACCATCCACAAGGGAACGGCCAGGTAGAGAGGTTCAATGGGACTCTCATTTCTATCCTGAGAAAGCTGGCACACGAAAAACCGGATCTGTGGGATCAATTCCTGCCCGCCGCATTGTTTGCGTACCGGGAGGCACCACATAGTTCAACCGGGATGGCTCCCGCAACTCTGCTATTTGGGAGGCCAATAAAAGGTCCATTAGAAGCTTTATTAAGGACCTGGACAGATGAGAAGGCGGAAGAGACTGTTACCTCATCATATCAATATGTGAACGAACTGACCACTCGTTTGAAAGCTGGATGGAAACTGGCAAATGATAATTTGAAACAAGCCAGGAAGAAACATGCAGCATATTTTAATAGTAAAGCAAAGGACAGAGAAACTGCTGTGGGAGAGAAGGTGCTTCTTCTACTACCCGGCAGCCAGAATAATTACAAATTGGATGGGCAAGGTCCATATACGGTTCTAGAGAAGGTGTCTAGAACAAACTATAAAATTGACAAAAAAGGGGAAGGAGAAAAGATATATCATGTAAACCTTTTTTTAAAGAAGTATCTGGACAGACCAACTCCAGGAAAGCAGCCCCCCTTACTGACCTTGGCTATCGCAACTGAAAATGAAAAAGGAACCACTCACCTCACATGAATACCCATTACATCCCTTGTGAGACAGCACGCACAGGTTATTATAAAAAATTATATAAAAAAGTCAGTAAGCACCTGACTAAAAATCAGAGGGAGAGAGTTCAACAGGTTCTGGAGGAACATACAGATGTATTAACAGATAAACCGGGACATACAAATTTGCTACAGTATGACATGAAACTGGTAGACTCAAACCCAATCTGTATGAGAGCCTATTCTATTCCGTTCGCGAAGGAGAAGGCATTGAAAGAGGAAAATAGATTATTTGTTGAAGGAGGGGATTATTTCGCACAGTGAATCATCTTTTAGTTCTAGTGTCGTTTTGTTGAGAAAACCGTCTGGGGAACACAGACTGTGCATAGATTACAGGAAACTGAATGCTGTCACAGAAGGTCAAGTGGATCCATTACCAGACACAAAACAGTTATTTGCCAGATTGAACAAGGCAAAATACTTTTCAAAGGTGGATCTTAGTAAAGGCTATTACCAGATCCCAGTGAAGCCTGAAGTGAGACCTTATTTGGCTTTTAGCACTTCGGATGGACATTATGAATTCAATATGCTACCATTCGGACTGAAAAATGCTCCGAGTGTGTTTTCTAGGATGATGCGCAAATTGTTGGATCCCCTGAATAACCCATGTATCACGAATTTCATGGATGATATTCTCGTCGCCACAGAGACATTTGAAGAAACACATTAACTCTCTGAATATGTTATTTGATAGGCTCATAGAGAAGCGAACTTAACTGCTAGACCAAACAAAATGTTGTATTGGATGCAAAGAGTTGGAATTCTTGGGACACACTGTATATCAGGGTAATATGACCCCTGATCCTAAGAACTTGGAAAAACTGCAGAGAGCACCTAGGCCGCAAACAAAAAAGGACGTGCGATCATTTGTGTCGTTATGTGGGTTCTACCAAAAAAATATATCAAAAATTTTAACTCTATATGTGCTCCTCTGACTGATCTGACTCGCAAGGGAAATCCAGATAAAATTGTTTGGTCAGCGCAATGTGAATTGGCATTTCAAGAGTTAAAGGAAAAAACTCACTAGCAAGCATAGTCTCAAATTGCCTGATTTGACTCAGGACTTTGTGGTGAGAACAGACGCGCAAGCAATGTAGGCCTGGGGCTACTTTGTTGCAAAGATCATCTTCACCTGATGGGGAACTGAAACCAGTCGCTTATGCAAGCCGCAAATTGAATAAGGCGGAACAAGGATACTCCACAAGCGAAAAAGAATGTTAGCGTTAATCTGGGCAATAAAGAAGTTTCAAATCTATCTGTATGGTAGGACTTTTGTGGTCCAGACAGATCACCAGCCTCTCGTGTTCTTATCTCAGGCCAAGCATGAAAATGCAAGATTGTTAAGATGGTCCTTTATTGTTGCAAACCATATCAGTTTTAATATTGAATAATATCCCGGGATCACAGAATGTCGGTGCAGATTTCCTCAGTAGGAAACCCTGTGATCAAAATTTAGAGTAGTTGGCAGGCGTGAGGAGTTTAATTTTATCTATGTGTATCACTGTTTTGGAACTTGCATTAGTGCATGTTCTCAGGTGGGGAGATGTGTGTGTGAAAATACAGTGAGTGTTGCAGAGAAGCGTTAAAAAATTCCTCCATTTTGGGATAAAGATAACAGGTAAAATTAACATGGTAGGGATTAAATTATGGGTAAAGATATACCTGTACCTTCTTCGCCCTACGCCAGCGTTTCCTAGGCGTCATTGAAACTAACTAGTTAGAAAATGCAGACTATAAACGGTATCCTTTTAGAACGGGGGGGAAAACGGAGATAAAAGAAAAAAATGTGATTGGTCAGAGCACGTGTTTGAATCTAAAGTCTAAAAAGACGCAACTATCTATTTGTAGTCTTTTAAGAACTATCTATTTACGCCTCTAGTCATACACAATAGAAAGTGGAAGAAAATCTACCGACCTTTAGTCTGCGTGTTATGTACTGGGAACGTATCTTGAGACGTATCATAATCGGTGAGCAAATAGTCGTTATTAGTTTGATCTATAGCGGCATATCTACGCCAAACGTGATCTACAAAAACATAATTTCAGATCTAATCTACTTGAATGTATTAGGTGGTTTTTTCTTGATTAATAATAAGATTTTGAAAACTCGATTAAAAGGTGGGGGGAAATAAATACTAGCAAGTTTGATAAATTAGTTATCTGATAAAAAATCGAACTTTTATGGTAATTATAGGAAAGTATATTATTTCTCAGATAAAAATGGGCCTTATCAAATCATTGCTAGTTTTTTATTCTTCTCTAAACTTAAGATTAAGTAGAAATAAACATACTGTTTTTTGGCAAGGTTAGTTTTGCAAGCAATTTGTTTTTTTGTTACACTCAAACGTGGTGTCATTCGGGCTCGTTTGCCGCATATAGATCAAATTCTAAAACGATATTTTACCGTAGATGCGTCCATAGATACGTATGTTTTTCTAACAAGAAGCTATCTAAGGTCGATTTTTTCGGAACTCGCACCCTTTCGTACATTGTGATAGATGGCCGTAATTTTTTGTCTTTAAAAACTACAAATAGCTTCTGGTTCGACTTTAGGATAAAAAAAGATTAGATAGTGCATTAGATCATAGACGTCCCACAATATTTTTTCTTTTATCTCCGTTTCCCCCCGTCTAGAAGGGTTTTATAAATCGTTTTAACTGGCATTTATATTTTCTAAACCTAGTTAGTTTTCAAAATGACGGTAGAAAACGCTGGCGTAGGGGGCTGAAAGAATGCAACGGCAACATATCATATTTTGATATCCCTAGCATGTTATCTTTACCTGAATATTATCTTTATAATGGAGAATTTTAACGCTGCATCACTGTAACATTTTCACCACACATCTCCCCACCTGAGAACATGCACTAATGCAATTGTTCCAAAACCAGTGATTACACATAGATAAAATTTAACTCCTCACGCCTGCCTACTACTCTAAATTTTGATCACAGGGTGCCTACTGAGGAAATCTGCACCGACATTCTGTGATCCCGGGATATATTCAATATTAAACTGGATATGGTTGCAACAATAAAGACCATCTTAACAATCTTGCATTTTCATGCTTGGCCTGAGATAAGAACACGAGAGGCTGGTGATCTGTCTGGACCACAAAAGTCCTACCATACAGATAGATTTGGAACTTTTTTATTGCCCAGATTAACGCTAAACATTCTTTTTCGCTTGTGGAATATCCTTGTTCCGCTTTGTTCAAACTTGCGGCTTGTGCATAAGCGACTGGGTTCAGTTCCCCATTGGGTAAAGAGGACCTTTGCAACAGAGCAGCCCCCAGGCCTACATTGCTTGCGTCTGTTCTCACCACAAAGTCCTGAGTCAAATCAGGCAATTTGAGAATAGGCTTGCTAGTGAGTTTTTTCTTTAACTCTTGAAATGCCAATTCACCTTGCGCAAACCAAACAAATTTATCTGGATTCCCCTTGCGAGTCTGATCAGTCAGAGGAGCACATATAGAGTTAAAATTTTTGATATATTTTTGGTAAAACCCACATAACGACACGAATGATCGCACGTCTTTTTTTTTTTGTTTGTGGTCTAGGTGCTCTCTGCAGTTTTTCCAAGTTCGTGGGGTCAGGGGTCATGTTACCCTGATATACAGTATGTCCCAAGAATTCCAACTCTTTGCATCCAATACAACATTTTGTTGGTCTAGCAGTTAAGTTCGCTTCTCTGAGCCTATCAAATAACATATTCAGAGAGTTAATGTGTTCTTCAAATGTTTCTGTGGCGATGAGAAGAAAATCATCCATGAAATTTGTGATACATGGATTATTCAAGGGATCCAACAATTTGCGCATCATCCTAGAAAATACACTCGGAGCATTTTTCAATCCGAATGGTAGCATGTTGAATTCATAATGTCCTTCCGAGGTGCTAAAAGCTAAATAAGGTCTAACTTCAGGCTTCACTGGAATCTGGTAATAGCCTTTGCTAAGATCCACCTTCGAAAAGTATTTTGCCTTGTTCAATCTGGCAAATAACTGTTTTGTGTCCGGTAATGGATCCACCTGACCTTCTGTGACAGCATTCAGTTTCCTGTAATCTATGCACAGTCTATGTTCCCCAGACGGTTTCCTCAACAAAACTACACTGGAGCTAAAAGAAGATTCACTGTGAGAAATAATCCCTTCTTTCAACAAATAATCTATTTCCTCTTTCAATGCCTTCTCCTTAGCGAACGGAACAGAATAGGCTCTCATACAGATTGGTGTTGAGTCTACCAGCTTCATGTCATACTGTAGCAAATTTGTATGTCCTGGTTTATCTGTTAATACATCTGTATGTTCCTCCAGAACCTGTTGAACTCTCTCCCTCTGATTTTTAGTCAGGTGCTTACTGACTTTTACCTGTGCTGCTGTCTCACAGGGGTGTAATGGGTATTCATGTGAGGTGAGTGGTTCCTTTTTCATTTCAGTTGCGATAGCCAAGGTCAGTAAGGGGGGTGCTTTCCTGGATTGGTCTGTCCAGATACTTCTTTAAAAGGTTCACATGATATATTTTCTCCTTCCCCTTTTTGTCAATTTTATAGTTTGTTCTAGACACCTTCTCTAGAACCGTATATGGACCTTGCCATCCAATTTGCAACTTATTCTGGCTGCCGGGTAGTAGAAGAAGCACTTTCTCTCCCACAGCTAATTCTCTGTCCTTTGCTTTCCTATTAAAATAAGCTGCATGTTTCTTCCTGGCTTGTCTCAAATTATCATTTGCCAGTTTCCATCCAGCTTTCAGACGAGTGGTCAGCTCGTTCACATATTGATATGATGAGGTAACAGTCTCTTCTGCTTTCTCATCTGTCCAGGTCCTTAATAATGCTTCTAATGGACCTTTTATTGGCCTCCCAAATAACAGGGTTGCGGGTGCCATCCCGGTTGAACTATGTGGTACTTCCCGATACGCAAACAACGCAGCGGGCAGAAATTGATCCCACATATCAGGTTTTTCATGTGCCAGCTTCCTCAGGATAGAAATGAGAGTCCCATTGAACCTCTCTACCTGGCCGTTCCCTTGTGGATGGTACGGACTACAATGAAAGTGTCTGGCTTGAAATAGCTTAAAAACTTCTTCCGTTAGTTTCCCCTTGAACTGTGAGCCATTATCAGTCAAGATTTGATGCGGGAATCCTAATCTTGTGAATATTGTAAGTAGTGCCTCTGCCACATGTTTCGAATCAATTGATGGCAGGGCTACCGCCTCTCCCCACATAGAACAAGTGTCCACCAGAGTAAGGATGTAACTGTTCCTCCTCTTGGTCCGAGTGAGAGGTCCCACAATATCCACTGCAACCCTCTCAAAAGGTGTTCCCACTATGGGCATTTCCCCTAGAGTTGCAGGAGCAGTCCAATGCTTTGGAGCTACCCTTTGACATTCTGGACAGGATTTGACATATCTTTTTATATCTACCGTTATCCCTGGCCAAAAGTAATGACAAGCTATACGCTGTCCTGTGGCGCTGATCCCCATGTGACCACTGAAGGGAATCGCATGCCCTAGTTCCATCACTTTCTCCCTATATGAAGTGGGAAGAACCAGCTGGTTGTGACCATTTGTTCCAGTTCCGGCCTTCCTGTATAGCAATTTGTTCTTCATAAAATACTCTCCCTTGCTTGGAGGTGTGTGGCATTTGGGCAATTTTTTTAAAACATGGCTTGAGTGTCCTATCCTCAGCCTGCGCCTTCCTCATCTCTTCTGGATGAGCATTTATAGGTTCACCTTCTTCCTCCTTTGACTGTGACCTGGTCTGCACTGTCGCCATGATCACAGGTCTCTCGGGATTCCCCAAGAAGACGTATCTACACCCCAATATCAGAGGGTAGATTGGTTCATCTATCACTGCTGCTCTGATTTCTCCTTCCACATAGCGAGTTTTCACTGTTATCCTTGCGATGGGAAGTGTCATGAGTGGTATGTCCTTAGTCGCCCCTTGTATTTCCACTGTTTCCGTGGTATACTGACTTGGGTCCACTAGGCTAGCCTTCACAACTGAATCATAATCCAAACCTTATCATATAGGCACCTTATGGTGACCCCATTACAAATAACATCCTCACAAACTGGGGGGTGATAAGGTTCCTGCTGTCCATTAGGATTAACCTTTAATCTCTGGTTCCCCGATTTCATTGCAGCAATGTTTGAAGGTTTCCTTTTACAAAATTCGGTGTTATGGTTGTCCTTCTTACACCATTTGCACCACCTCTTTCCTTGGTTAAAAGGTTTTCTTTCATTATATTTTTGGTCATTGAACTGTGAGTTTCTATCACGATAATCATTTCGTGGCCTATCAAAGTTTGTCCTACCTTTATTACCTTGTTCTCTGGTATCAAATTTATTAAAGTGCTGTGGGGCTTTAAAATGTTCTATTTGTTTCTTTTTAGAGCCAACTACCTCTGCCTGGGCTGCTTGATACCTCTCAGCGACATTCAAAACCTCCCCCAACCTCTCTGCACCTTGTTCCATGAGAAATTTTCTCAGGTCTGGAGCCATGGACTCTCTTAATTGCTCTATCATGATCATTTCTTTGAGATCTTGGGTCTTCCCCAGAGCAGTCCATTTCTCCAAATAGGTTTCCAATCTGGCAGAGAATTGGTGGTATGTCTCCCCAGACAAAAGTTTGGCATTTCTAAACTTCTTACGATAAAATTCACCATTCTTTTCATATCTCAATAACAAAGCCTGCTTTAGCATGTCATAATTGTCTTGGTCGTCTCTATTCATTTTAGCAAAAACTTCATAAGAAGTACCTCTAAGCCCCTGGGATAACTTAAGACTCCACCTCTCTCTCTCTAACCCATACGTAGTAGCCAATAGTTCAAATCTACTTAGGTACCCCTCTATGTCATCGTCTTTCTCAACAAAATGGTCTAAATGAAACCCCATAGCTGAGGTTGAGGCTCCCTGACTAGGCGTGGCATCGGAGTGAAAGGGGCTGGCACCATTTTCGGGAGCATGGCCTTGAATTTCCAACTCCCTTAGTCGTAATTCGTGCTCCCTTTGCAATCTTCTATCTTCTGCCTCAGCAGCCTGTCTCTTTTCCTCTCTTTCAGCAGCCTGTCTCTTTTCCTCTCTTTCAGCAGCTTGTCTCCTTTCCTCTGCTTCCCTTTCAGCCTTTTTTTCTTCTAATTGGAGCCTCTTTATTTCAGCCTCCCTATCTGCCTCCAATGCCCTAGCCTCCCTGTCAGCCTCAATTTGCAGCCTTTTAAGTTCTTTGTCAGCCTCAATTTGTAACCTCTTCTCTTCAGCTAACCTCCTATCTTCCCTTTCAATATACTTGTCACATTCTGACGTCACATATTGAATTAAAACCTGACCATCCATGTTCATTTCCTTAGCCGTCAGCACAGCAGCCGATCTGAATTTTTCTAGATCTGCCATACTATATCACACAATTTAACAATGACTAAGGTAAATTATAAAATATAATTACAATGGTAATATACTAATTAATTAATTACCACTGGCTGTGAAGATTCATCAACTTTTACTTTCACTTTTATTTTTAGGGACACTGTTAAATTTATACAACTTATGCCCCCAATAGTTTAATTCCCGGACCAGGAGACCCTAATATCTTTGATAAACCTAAATCCCGGACAAGAGCTACCCAATATTTGTAGTGGTTTTTGATGTTATTGCGTGGTTGCTATGTTACCTAGTGTACTGGAAGAGGTCAGCTGTGAAGGCTCCTGAAGATAACAGTTTATGTGAGTTACAGAATGCCTTTCTGCTACCACTTATGACCTCAAACAGACTTATTCTGCTATTATGTATGTTAGCTACGTTTAATGTCTAGGGTAATGAAATGTGATGTGTAGGTAATTAAATACACAGACACACACATGTGAACACTAATTCTAATAATAATAATAAGCTCTATGATCAAATCAACTAACACTGGCTTTAGAATTTAAATTTGACAATTTTTTAAATTTATTTAGTCCTGAACCAAATGTTCTTCTGGTCAGGACGTATGAAACAATATGTATTTATCAATAAAAGTGCATATATATATATTGAATAATCAAAATGAAAATTTTGTACATAGATATATTGTTACATTGGTTAATATTAACACTAACTACAGTGTCTTTGGAAAACTAGCACTGGATGTCTAGTCGGGGTGGTGTCATCATTCCCGATCTATGTTTATAATGTTCATTGTCTTTGAAATATGGAATTGAGGTATAGTTTTTATACACCAGGATTTTGTTTATTTATTTTATTGTGGAAAAGTTTGATGAATCCACAGCAGGCCAGGTTTTCAACTTATCTGGCCTGTGACGATGCAGTAAAGAATTCAAGTGGCCCACTCCTCACAGTCGCTGGAGTAAAATGGTAGGCTTCTTAGGCATCCACTCTTGGACCTCTTCAAAGCATCTGGCACTAGCGTAGTGCCAGACCAGAAACTCTGAAACCAAAATTTGTGCCATGTGTCAACACACTGCCTACTGCACCATTTTTACACACAACAAAGCAAAAAAAATTACAAAGATCGGGTCAGATCTCTCTGACCAACTCAGCACATCTCACCCAGGTGGTATCAAATAGCACCAGTTTCCCATGACTGCATTGCATCCGAAATATGTTCAATAGTCTCCTCTTCCATCCAATAAGGTGGGTGATATGTTCCCACTGATCTCAAATATAGATCTGTCTTCTATAGTCTTAGATATGTTTTCCTATATTATTTGTTTGCCTCTAGGCCCTGGACTGTCGCTGGGGACCTAGAATAAGCACTCACGTGTCGTAATCATTTTTCATGACATGACAGTATCAATCACTCAAAAATATTAAATAAAAAAAGGTAAATGCTTTTTCCCTTACCACAATTCAAAATTGAAAACACAGTTACGTTGTACTAGCAAAACTCAGCTGAGCTGCTGGCTAGATTATGGCGTCCCCCTGATAATATATAATATTTCCTGGAAATCACTCTTCTGGCATTAACGAACTGTGTATATGGACAGTCTTTTAAAAAATGGCACTAGCGGGCGTCTTTCTTTCTATAATATGAACGCTTCCGTCCAATCATAATATTCAAACTACAATGTCTAATTTAGTTCCAGTTTCAGTCTAGTGTGTAGTATTTTTCTGTCGGTCTGTCCGTCCCAACCTGGTTTTTCCCAAAATTACACTTGTTTTTGGACTAACTACAAGAAAAAAACTACACAAATTTTATCTCCCCCTACTTCTAAGATTCTATGCTAAGTTATTTTTAGCTACTATCCTCCTATCCTGCCCCTAGTCCACATGCAGTTTGTTTTTATGCGTTAGACTCAAGGACGCGTCAAAAGTGAATTTTGTGAGAAGTACGCACAAATAACTGTCTGCTAGTCTGTATTGAACAATACAGTCTTTCGTCAATATCTTCCGTGTTATCTGTCCGTCTGTGTAATTAAAAGTATATTATTTCTCAGATAAAGATGGGCTATCAAACTAGCTAGTTTTTATTCTCCTAAACTTATTATTAAGAAAAAAACCTACTTTTTTCAAGGTTAGTTTTGAAATTTGTTTTTGTACCTTCGTTCACGGCGTTTGCCGCTATATTCAAACTAAAACGACTATTTACCGTAGAACGTCCAAGATACGTCTGTTTCTAACAAGAGCTAAGGTCGTTTTTTCGTCCACTTTCTTACATTGTGTCAACTAGTGGCGTAATTTTTTCTTTAAAAACTACAAATTGCGTCTTTTAGACTTTAGATTCAAACACGTGTTCAGACCGTCACATTTTTTTCTTTTATCTCCGTTTCCCCCCCGTCTAAAAGGATAAACCGTTAGTCTGCATGTTCTAACTAGTTAGTTTTCAATGACCCTAGAAAACGCTGGCGTAGGTGAAGAAGCAGCGGCATATCTTACCCATATTTTTATCCCTACATGTTATTTTACCTGTTGTCTTTATAAATGGAGGAATTTTAACGTTGCATCACTGTAATTTCACCACAGTTGCTGACTAACCTTCTTTCTTCTAGGAGAACTTCCAGATTTGGCACCTGGAATGTTCGGACATTAAACGAACAAGGGAAAGTGGCACAAGTAGCAGTAGAAATGAGGGAATATAAAATAGAGGTTCTGGGAATGTGTGAAACAAAGTGGAAGGGGGTAGACAGGAAGAAACTCATCACAGGTGAATTGGTGCTGTCCTCAGGACATGAAGACGAAAGTTCACACCACAGTGAAGGGGTAGCTCTTATGTTATCTAAAGAAGCACGGAAAGCACTCATTGAATAGGAAGCTGTTGGACCCAGAATAATAACAGGCACTTTTAAAACAGCTAAAAAGAAAATACATGTAAGTGTCATCCAATGTTATGCGCCAACTAATGACAAAGAAGAGTCGGTGAAAGAAGCATTTTATACTAGACTACAGGAAATTATGGATAAAGAAAAAAGAAGAGACATCACAATTTTGATGGGTGACATGGGCTTTTCTTGGCACGCGCCCATAAGCGTTAGGACTTTGCCGCCTTCAGGGAAGTACCTATTTTTAAATTTTTATATTTTTTTAGGTTCTTATGTGTCCTATCTAACCTTCACTTTCTTTCCTTTCCCTGACGAAGGCCTTGTGGCCGTAACGTTGGCTATTTTCTCATTCTTTTGTCCTCGTAAGACGAATCACCTTTTTTCGATTTTTTTTCCACACCCATCCATTGTATTCCACGTCTTACCGCAGTTCCCCTCAACTTCCTCGCTTATTCTGAATATCTTGTGAAGACTCCCTTTGTAATAGAAGTGTCATCACCCTTCTTCTACATCTCTGCCAAGAGTAATCTTGTGCGAAGGTAGATACCTTTGAAGCCCATATTAGATACTCTTGAGTTGTGGACACTGTTGGACCACTACTGCAAATTAGGAGAGGCAATACTGCCACAAACTAGTACACTTGGATGCCCTAAATGCATGAATTAATAACAGTAGTATATGCAAGCCGGTGGTACCACCCTGGGAGCTTAAGAAACCAGAGTACCACCTGGCGGGCATAATTAATAAAACAACTGATACGACAACATCTAAAACAAAGCCAGGAATTATATTCAACAAATATCAAAGGACAGTATTAAAGTGTAGACAGATGGATCTAAGGCAGACAATAACGAATTGGGGATAGCAATTTATGTTCCCATGTGGCAAATTGTGAAAGGATATAGTATAGCTGATAATACATCTGTTTTCACGGCAGAGATAGTTGCAATTCTGAAAGCTCTGGAAATCTCCTTTAACAACCCTCGTCATAAATTGACAATATTAACATACTCAATTTCAGCCATTCAAGCTATAAGAAACTTACGAGAATGCAGTTGACCTGATATAGCAGAAATACTTACCTATACTCCAGAGGATGTTCCGTTCTAATGGCTTGGATACCTTCTCATGTTGGCATAGAAGGAAATGATTTTGCGGATAAAGAAGCTAAGAAAAGTAGAAATAATATAAACCAAATAAATGTGGGACGAGTAAAACAGAGATCAAAAGCCTTATTAAAAGAGTAATAACTGACGAATGGACAGTAGTGTGGGATGGAAGTCTGAAAGGTAGACATGCATATAAATTGTTCAAGGCTTCAACAAGAAC
This sequence comes from Oreohelix idahoensis, assembly GCA_024509875.1. Classification (NCBI taxonomy): domain Eukaryota; kingdom Metazoa; phylum Mollusca; class Gastropoda; order Stylommatophora; family Oreohelicidae; genus Oreohelix; species Oreohelix idahoensis. Next base: position 14,254 of record JAMPIV010011940.1, read on the forward strand.
GTGTCAGGTATCTAGAGAACTTTTTTTTTTTTTTAAAAGTTTTGCCTCGTTTTGGCGAGGCGCGTCCCGTTCAACCTAGTCGGTTATATTAGGGCGCATGTCCAAATATAAAAGACCCTTAGATCTAGGATTCTAGAGAACTAACAATTCCTAGCTATAAGAAACTTCTTAGACGGCAACTAGGAATATGGACTATTTTAGAAAAGAAGAACTTTACTGTGCAGAGTGTCTAGAAAACAATACTATGGAGTATTTCCTACTAAAATGTAGAAGTACGAACAACAGAGAAAACAAATATGATATTATTTACAGGCATGCAATTCATCCATAACTGTGGAACAGGTGTTGAGCATAGATAGACCTAGAGAATTGCACATTATAGTAAAACAGTAAATACGAACAAGGAACAAGAACTAAAATTAATATACAAGGATCAATGATGGTGTGAGGAAAACTGGTAGTCTGATGGGATGTTCGTGTGGATGATGGCAGACAATTGGTGGATTGGATGTAATCTTGGACACCCCCGGGCTTTCTCACCGCTTTTCACCTTGTTGACAACAGGGCAGTTATGAGAGACTTTACTTTGTTTGTGTGTGTTTGTGTGTGTGTGTTCGTATTTATTTTTATTGTTTGTTTGTTTCTTTGAAATTGGAGGTCACACACAAATACATTCACATAATTTTGGTTTTGATTTTCTCTATTTGAACTGAGCGAAGAAAAGGGGGGGGGGGGGGGGAAGAAGATGCTATATTTATATATTGGAAATCTGATTTTATTGTCTTGAATAAAGTAGTTTTTTTTTTCATGACTGTAGTTACTTTTACAAACACTACTTCTTTTCAATCAGTGGTCCTATCTAAGAACCATATAATTTAAATATCTTCAAGTACCATGCCTAGGGGCGTAGGAGATCATGCCTCTCCACAACGTCCTGTCTCCAGTACTATTTATCGATCATGTTGCTGACTTATTTCCATGCCACTGTCGTACCGATAGGTTTGTGAGTTATTTTTTTGTCCCGTCTGAGTAGAGTGGATGGTGATAAGTACGTGAGAAAAAGGAGTGAGAAATAGATTTCACGGGTGAATAGCTTAAGGAGAAGATATGTCTCTGGAATGAGTAAGTTTCTCTATCCCAGCATATCTATACGACTATAATTTAGTACAAGACAACCTTGCCCTCCTCATACATATACAAATATAGGTTTAACTACACACACACACACAGCTATGTGACAACAAGACACACAAACATGAAAAACTATGGTTAATTGGGTATGGGTCTGACCAACACACAAAGTTAAGTTTCTTTTGTTGTTTATTATCATTTAAACTTGACAACATCAAACATCTAAAGAAAGATCAAAATAAAATCAGATTTACATACATAGGAAATAACGGAATAAATGTGCCCTCCCCATATGGATAAAAGAACCCAAAGAGTTAATAACCCAGAGGTCAAAGGTTAGCATTATGTTACAGAATAGACAGCAAAGAAACAAGTTCCTACTAAATGCTTCCCAGTAAAGTAAACAAGTTTAAGCAAAATCAAATGTTGGTAAAGTTCCTGTAACAAAGAAAAACATTCACTCTCTCTGTCATACAGTGGCCACTCAATCATGCTAACCTACTCTTGGTGATATCCCTTGGAAATACTATTATCCTGAATATAAAAATGCGAGGTTTTATCTCCCAAATTGGCCCCAGTCCATCCTCTAACAAATCAAGACTAGCGAGGTGAACGCCGAATCTGGTGTGGGTTTTTCCTGGATGAACAAATGTCACCGCGAATAGTTAGTGTAGCAAAACGTGCTCTTGAGGTTCACAGTTAAAAAGGAGGAAAATACTTCCAGTATTGGGAAACATCTGGTTGCTAAAAATGTTACAAATGATGATGATGATAATCATATCGGCTGACTCTATGGGAGAGCGCCGATTCTGAAACAGCGTAACTTTCTGGATAAATCCGCTTGAATACGACTGTCAACAGTTGGGAGTATAAGTGTTATTTTGTATACCCCAGTGGGCTGATAAAATTGAAAAAAATATTTCTGGGTTTTGTAAGTCCAGTTAAATTTACAAGTTAAAATGTTTCTCATGTATCTTTGGCAAGTCCTTGCTCACAAATGAAATTGTTGACGCACAAAACTAGAAAAGACAACATAACCAATCAGTAAATGAAGAAAAGACCTCTGGACGCCCTTGTGATCAGATCTGCTAGGAATAAAAACATTTATGGAAAAATGCTACTATTCTATAAAGCTATATATATATATATATATATATATATATATATATATATATATATATATCTATCTATATATATATATATATATCTATATATATATATATATATATATATGCACACAGACGGGGACAAGACGATCTCTTATCCACTCCGTCAGTCCTGATTAAAGTTAAACGGCACAGGTGTTTTCCTTTACGCATATGCCGTCAGCTTTCGCTAGCGCTGAGATTTCAGGTCGGATGCACTCTCCCCGCACCTTTCTCGCACTTTAACGATCAGTGTATAATGTCAATTATTATTTAATGATCTATATGCGCACTTACACAAAGTATCGCCTGTCTTTAATAATATTAAGTTGTCGGCGTCTGATAGTTTAGTCGTATGATATTAAATAACAGGCACTTATAATCAATACGCACAATGAAATAAACCGTGAATTCTTTTCTGTCACTATCAGTCGCGCCTAACATATAAATCAGCCAACTAAAACCGTTTCTTCTTGTGTGAGAAAGCGTGTGGTGAAAATTAACATTATAACTGAACATCTGGTATGAAATAGCTACGCGTTATTTATTTCACTAGTTTTACCAGCTAGAAAATCTAAGTGAATTATAATGGTACGCTAACAATGTTAACCACGTAAACACTAATTTCTATTACCAGAATATCGGAATGAAAGATCCCCACGAATGCTATTAACAAATTTTCCACAATGGTTCTAGAACTACGTGCTTAGACAATCTAAAAATTCTGAGTGACAACTGATAGCAGGTTTAAGAAAACACAGTTTATATATCATCATGTTTCTCTGATCTAAAGATGATGTTACTTTTCGCACTATTGTGTGAGTAACGGGGAATCAAAACAGAGTTCCTTGATAAAAGTTTACGGTCGGCCTTCTGGTGAGGTTTCAACTGTCATCAAAAGACTTATACGGGTAACGGGGTTCTCGAAGAATTTCTCTGTACGAATGCCCGCTTCTGAGATCGAAGAGCCCAGGGGTTTTTCTGAGTCCCCTGAGTACGAACTTCAAAGGGTCTGTGGTTTTTCACATGCGGTCTGCTAGGTATCGTATGATTGACAGATAAGCTCTCGTGAGAAAACTAGGTAAACAAACCTGATTCGCTGTTTGTAAACACTTATGTTCGCAGAAAGAGGCGTGGATGAAAAATAAGCTTGTGTGAATAAGACAGTCAGAAAAATGCATGGTTTTGCTAGCAAATCAGAACGCTAACAAGATTACAAAGACTGTCAGATTACCGTAGGCTCTTTTTCCATTATACGTCACAGCCACGATGTCAAACTGTCCAGTATCTGATCTTTTTGTCTTCCTCTATCTCTTTTTCCCTCAGTCTTACCTGTTGTTGCGATATATTTCACCTTTTCTCTTCTCATTACACGCCCCAAAAATGGATTGCTTCTTTTAAATTGTGAAATAAATTTCCTTTGCGCATTGGCCTCTTCCAGGACGTCCTCATTACTCTTTTTGGCTGTCCATGGTATTTTTAACATTCTTCCGTAAAACCACATCTTTGTGGCCTCTAGTGCCTTCCTACTTGTTTACTTATTATCCATGACTCACTCCCATATGTCCGGATTGGTTCTATACAACACTGAAGAACTCTCTTTCTTACTTTCATTGACAAAAAATTGTTGCATAAAATACTCTTCATTTTATAGAATGCTGTTTTTGCCTGACCTATTCTGCTCTTCACTTCTGAGATGCATCTTCTATCCGTTGTTATTAATATGCACAGGTATTTGAATCTACTGACCTGTTTTAAAACTCCATTTTCTTTATTTTCCTCAAGTCTTTACCATCAATGTTGATGTTTACATTTTGATAATTTCCTCATGTTTCACTTTGTCACGTGCCTTCGTGTAATCTATAAAGCATAAGTACAGATCTGTTTTTACTTCTACGGCTCTTTCTGTTAACGTTCTTATAATATATACGGCATTGTTTATGCCTTTATTTTCTACAAACCCACACTGTTCATCACCAATTTCTGGTTTAATGTTATTTCTCACTCTTCTCATGATAATTTGTAATAATATTTTGGTCACATGACTCATAAGACTAGTTGCGATGTTCTTCACATTCCATGGCTCCAGGTTTCTGTGGCAAAGCTATGAATATGGATTTTAGCAGATCATCAGGTATTTGACCACTGTTGTAGATGTCATTTAAGAGTTTTGTTATCACTTCTAGTCCAAATTCTCACAAAGCTTCCATTTCCTTTACATATATCTGGTCCAGACGTTTTGACTTTCTTCATATGGCGCATTGCATCCTCTACCCCTGCCACAATTATTGAAGGTTCTTCACAGTTGTCCTAGTCGTTCAAATCTGGTCTTTCATTATCACACAGCTCCTTGGTGTATTCTGCCCACCTTTCTATTATGTTTTCGTGACCCATTAACAATGCTCCTTCTTTTGATTTCAAACAGCCAGTGGCTGTTTGTGTCCTTTTGCCAACTCATTTATTGACTAATTTTGTAAATTTTCGTCAACAAGAGAGAGCATCTGTGTTTCTAATTGTAAGCGTAGAACATTGATTGTCTCCCTTGTAATGCAGGAATATTTTTTTGTGTGTGACCTCGCCAAGAGCCGTAAGTGTTATGGAAGGAAAAGACAGCGAGGAAATGCTGCTTGTATGACAGCGGTTTTCAACCTTTTTGAGTCCATGGCTCCCCTGACCAACTACATTCCTTCTGCGGCTCCCCTGTGGGATAACTGGTTAAAAACTCTAGCAGTGTTTCGACATTTAGCCTAACTTTTTTTGAGCAGGCGAGCTTTTGACAGGCTTTTAAACAATGTCATTTTTAAATGTAATTTTAAAAAAAAATACTATTGGACAATCTGTGAAAAAATTACACGTGCAAGAAAAAATATACACAAAGTGCACTTTGAAAACCCTTACTATAAAAAAAAAAAAATAAAACAGCACAGATAAAGTAGTTTCTTTCTAACACTTTTTTATATTTTTTATCTGAAAATCAGTCACTGATATACTGCACTCATGATTCAATCTCCATAACAAAAAACTTGTACAGTAAAACTAAAAAAAATATGATGAATAAAGTACCAGTCACCTCATTGTTAAACTATAGCTTGCTTGTTGTTACACAGCTTGTCAAATCTTGGCACCAATTGAGATACAGCTACCCTCATTTCCTTCTCCACATCAAGTCTTGATCTGAACTTGGTTTTTATGACAGCCACTGCTGAAAACCCAGCCTCGCAGAGATAGGAGGTTGCAAAAGATATTAATATCTTCAGTGCTCTCTTGCTCAAGCTTGGGAACTCCTGTTTTACTGAATACCAAAATTTTGGCAATGCCATGGATGGAAACTTCGCTTGTAGTGAAGAGTTTGATGAAAGTTCTAACAGTTCTTCCTCTTCTGCAGTACTGAAATCCGAAGGAGCATCACTACTGAAGGCATTTTGAACCCACTGAAACCTGTCACAGTTATCAGGAAAGTATTTTTCAAAATGAACACCGAGTTGAGATAAGTGTCCTGGAATTATAGAAACAATATCTGCACTAAAATCTATTTCATTGTCTGTAATGAACTACTGCAAACCTGGGAAGTAGTCCATTTCTCCTTCATTGATTTTTCTCTTCCAAAGAAGAAGCTTCCTTATGAAGGCCGAAACTTTGTCAATAAGTTGAATCAAATGAGTTTCACTTTCTTGCAGAGACTTATTCAACGAGTTCAACTTTTCAAAAAGATCACAGAGGTATGCAACTTTTAACAGGAAGTCAGTGTCCAGAAAGCACTTAGCACTGACATGGTGAATGCGCGGAAAGTTGATAGGCGGGACAGGGGAGCGGGACTTCAAAGGCTGGCCAACATCAAAAGTGAAGTTTCCCCCGGGGTCATGCAGGTTGACAAACACCAAAAATAAAATTTCCCACAGCTCTGTGTTTTCTTTACAGCTAAATACGAAAAAAATCCACGCCCACACGCGGCGCCCCTGACCGTCAGCCACGGCGCACAGGTTGAAAACCGCTGCTGTATGATATAACTTTGAGTTTGTTCAGTTTTACTTCTGCGTGTGCACCAAAATATAATTCTAGGTGCACATGAGCTATTTTATTGTAGTGTACTTTTTGCTCGAAAAACTATAGGCCTACTTATTAAAGTATGGAGAGGATCACCTCTCAGCTGCCCGAGGATCTTAGGGATATAAACATTGATTTAAGCATATTTTGGAAGAAAAAAAAACTTAGGCCAATGTTCAGTAACATAAGAAATATGTCTAGATTTATTTACATGTATTTGGTCTATTATTGGAAGTATAAATTCCCGGGCGTCCGAGTGGAATAATTAGAATGCTTACAATGGGACCGGGTTCAAAAGCAAGTCGCATCAAGCTAAAATCTACCTAGCTGTAAAAATGGGTACCAGACTGTGCTCTTGAGTTACGAAAGGCAAAGCAGATAGGAAGTGCATGAGTTACTCCATCTCATAAAGCTGAGACCTAGTACAGGTGAAGTTTCTAACTCATACTCCCCTCTGGCAGTACTACATCTGCTATGGTACAACACTTACCTTATACATTCATTTTACGGCATTAGTATGATAGGGGGGCAAATATTATGTTTGCTGGGGTCTTTCACTGATGTCTGTATTTTTCATTATTAAATGTATTATTGTCAGGTCTTTATTTTTAAATATCCAATAATTTGAAACATGTTTTTTTCATATTACATGTATTCATCTTATCTGCTGTCGAATGAGATATGTTTGTTAGTGATGTAATGCATTTATGCACATGTGCTCATACACACACCCATGCGCCCATACAAGTAAATACACACTGACATACACACGTGCATGCACACACAAACACACAGACACCAGGCACTAATAATGACATATATGATGGTGTTGCTCCATTGTGTTGAGTGAACCTTCCCTTTGTTGGTATATGTGAGAGCACCGTTTAAATTTCCTTTTGTTTGAGTGCATTTGTGTGTTGTTCTGTTTTAAATTGCAGGTGGTTCCAACCGTTCGCACTTCGTGCTCTGTGTTGCTTTATTGTGGAGAAAATTAGTTTGGTGTCCTTTATTGCTTCTTGACGTTTTAAGTGTCTGCAAAGACTGGGTTTCAATAAAACCTTCTGGAACACTCTTTCAATACTTGAGAACGTTCTTCTTGTGTCGGTAGACTGTGGTACAGTACTATTAAATATCAGTCACACTGCATTATTACATCAGCACTTGTTGCAGTTGTTGAACTACGGCTGCTGAGCATGTCGCTCATTGGCAGCCAATGCCAAGTTTATTCCTTGCATTATATACATTGTAGATCAAGGGATTTCCTGTGGCTTTTCTGCCATTCTGCCACTTTTGAGCTGGAGTCACGAGCTGCAGTTTCTGTCCCGGGCATTCCATACTGGCTCATCACGCATTAAAAAAAATATTATGACAATTTAAACTAGCAGAGAAAAAGAGCTAGGAACAGGATACTGTGCATTCCCTGCAATCCATGGGGCCTCACCAGATATGTAGGGCTGAAATACTGTGCTCTAGTTATAGGCTGTCACAAGGAATGATCACGTCAAGCTCATATTACCTGTAATCTATCCACCGTGTTACCCTCGTGCATTTAGTAAACCAGGTAAAAGCCAGAGCTCAAATGATTCCCCATCAGACGTAGCGTGCTATGCTGGGTTCACAGCAAGTTGCACCACAGTGGGAATTGTGGTGTTGTTCCACTCTCGTGCGGCTAATCGATCTCTGAGCGCGTTAGACAGGAACCTCGAGTACTCGGAGATTGCCTGTTTCCAGGATGCTCCGCGTGGAGGTGCTTCAGGGTCTTGCTTACGCATCATCAGCAGCAGCATTTTCTTTTCCGATTCCTATGGAACACGGAGCCACGACTGCAGGTGGCTCCCTCTGTAGGAAGCCTGCACAAAGCATTTACATGCTCTTGCAGCAGTTGTTTATGTAGGAATTAGTTTTGCATGATGAGGTCATATTAGTGGCCTTGTACGACATGCGGGAGAAAGCAGTAGCATGCTCTTTCTTTGTCCCGTAAGCGACCCCCAAGATCTACACGGACGTCTTCGTTAGGGCAACAAATACTCCCGGAATTCACATACCAGCGACATGAATTCCTTTGCGTAGCTGTCATGAATCGGTTCAAATTCTCTGAGAATTTATCACTTACCTCCCTTTGCTTGACACGAAACTTACGGGACAATCCGATGGGTACGACTAAATCCTTATACCGCTTTGTTATCACATAATTAGCACACTTGATTATTCGTAATATTTACTTTATGATCGCTCGGAATTGGATTAGATTTTGACAAATATATAATAGAACAAATAAGAAATCCAGGGAATATCGTTTAGAATCACTACAGGATGTTATCATGGAGATATTGGAATGATTGCTACAAAAGTTACACAAATCGATCTGACGGGATGAAAAATTCGAGTCAGAAAAGAAATTAACAAGTATGCCTTCCGAGACGTTCACTTAGCCACTATAGAAAGAAGGGATGAAATTCAAATCGGACTACTGTGACATCCTTACCAACCTAGTTTAACTCGGGCGTTGGTATAGCTGGCGAGTCCTTTTTAAGGCTTTATGCTAGCAGATAGATAAGGTTAGTCCTTTTCAGGACTTAGTATCTGATCGGGTTAGCAGTCAACAGAGTTGACTTTTTATGGATGGTAAATGCGCTCTGATATAACCAAATAGGTTGAAAGGAACGCGCCTCGCCAGAAGAAGGCAAGCACTGAACCAAAAAAAAAAAAAAAAAAAAAAAATTGGACACACACACGCTATGAAAGTAAGTCGATGAAGCTGACGTCTGTTTGAGGGCTAGATCTTATTGAAAGCATAGAAAGCTTCCGCAGTGTGATTGATATAAGATAGACGAATACGGGCATTGTGAGCAATCAAACAGCTGCAGTCAGCGTAGTGCTTGTGAAACTGAGGGTATGTTTGTTATTCTCACAAAATACATTAGGTTTGAAAAATTAATGTACATTTACAAATTGATGTATATTTTGTGCTTGATTTTCATGTTATAATTTTGCTTTGATGTGTATTTTATGACTGACTTTTTATGTCTATATTCTTGCTTATGCCCGCATGAAGCTTGGTTTCACAACGATCCCCTACAGCATTGGCATAGCTAGAGTTCTTGCCAGGACCGGTATTCACTAGCAAATAAAGCTATCAGTCCTTTTCAGAGCTGACATTTAATGTTGAGCTCAAAGAGTTCGCCCGTTTCCTTTTCCTATTTTCTGTATTTACTGGGCACCTTTTGTTTATTTGTAGAGGTTTACTCTACATAGAATTATAATTTCCGTGTTTACCCGAAGGTGCAGAGGAATGCCGAAGTGAGCTCCATCCGAACAGACACGGCACCCCGTCTCGCAGTTTAAAACTGGAAGGGCCCGTAGTCGGGAACACCACACACACAGTCTTTGGAAACAGTTGTTCGCCTGCGGCGGTAAATGGAGTGTAATTAGACTAATTACTGAACATCTCTTTAAACACGCCATTTTTTGTAAATGTACAGGTTATCTTTAAAATCTTTCTCTTGATAGCATTTGTCCAGAAAATATACGTTAGGATGTATTGGGTTCCTTCCTGGCAAAGTATTTCTGGAAAAGATTACCAAACTATTGACACTTTCATAGAAATGTTATCTACTTCACCCTACGTTGCCACAGTTTAGTATGTATTTTCTGGACTCTGGTGATGTCAGGTGTAGGTTATCTCATGTGACACTCGAGGTAACCTTAGTGCACTTACTCCAAACTCTGAATGAATTCCTAAATACTCTGAAACATGAAACAGATATGATTTTTGTCAAGGTAAGACTTTTATAGAGCTCAGTGTTTCTAAAGTAGATTTTCAGAGCTCCTGGATTGCCTATCGCTGATGTAAATCAGAGAGTTCCTCTGCTTCTCTACCTTCTTGCTACCGACACCTCAACCCTCCCTCCCCACTAGCCTATTTCAGATGCAAAATATTTCTTTTGAAATACTAAGGATTGCCTGAAGTCGATCCAGAAGAGAGAGAGAGAGAGAGAGAGAGAGAGAGAGAGAGAGAGAGAGAGAGAGAGAGAGAGAGAGAGAGAGAGAGAGAGAGCTCAAAAAAGAGTAATAAAGAAACTAGGCAAGATAAGAACACTTGAGCAGAGAAGAAAATAAAAGAAAAATAATCAGGGAAAAAACATTATTTGTCTGTATTTTTTTTAACGCTATTAATCCATTACTGCACTATGTAATTTTTCCTGTTCCCCTGTTCCTAACTCGTTCTACACAAACCTATTTCTTCCCTAGTTTCCTCTCTGTTTCTTGCCCACACTCTTGTTCCATCCTAATAATATATATCATTTCCCCACCCTCAATAATTTTTTCTTCTTTATTTTCTGTTCTGTCGGCCCTCTCAGCCAATCCGTCATCAATACAAGCCGCCAAACCACGTTGGATTCGAGAGAAATCGTTTGTCGTATCGACAGCGCCCGTCCGGAGGGAGGTGGGGAAAAAATGGAAAGGGGGGGGGGCGCAAATGGATACATTCAATCACAAAGATGGTCCTCATAGCCTGCGCTCGTATTTCAACAGTGCAATCATGAAAACGCGTACGGAATTGACAATATGAACGTTATGGGACACACGGCAATGTCGATGTATATTGTGCAGAAAGAAAAAAAAAGGAAGAAAGAAAGGAGAAAATGAGTTGAAAGAAAAAGAAGACTGAGTCAGAAGAGAAGGAGAATGGCGTGTTACATATTGCAGCTTGGATAGCTTCTAAAATTCCTCGGCTGTTTAGCAATTAATCTGCGTACTGTTCTATACGCCCGCAAGTTATCTCCTAACATAGGCTACATTCCAATTTTGAAATGCCTCCACACTAATCGACGCATAAGTTCACGGAAAACTCCACAAGCACCCACACACACTCATATGTTAAAGTCTCGTTAAAATAACGCACTCCAAATCTGATAAATCAATAAGCCATCATCCACTTATATCAAAAATGTATATACACTCATAATTCAAAGCAACAACACATGCACCCCACTCTCGGACTCGGGTCATCATTTTGTACATTAACCAACACCTATCTCCCTCCCCGCCTCTTCAACAATTTCTATCTTAATCCATTCATTCCCTGGGTTTCATACAAGGAAATATGCATACGAATCTCAGTCCCAGAAAATTTATAGAAAACTCATCCCGGCAGTGACAAATGGAACGATAGCGTTTCTATTCCAGTGAATGCCGTGATCTAAACAACTTGTCCAGGCGAAGTCAAGAATGGAAGTTTGTAGTGTTAATACAGTATTTTAAAAGGTTTTATGTATGCACTGCGATGTGTTCTCTATGTCTTTGTTGTCACTTGTCAGTGGTATTTGTTTTAGGTTTACTGTAATACTGTCGCTTTCTTTCTTTCTTTCTTTCTTTCTTTCTTTCTTTCTTTCTTTCTTTCTTTCTTTCTTTCTTTCTTTCTTTCTTTCTTTCTTTCTTTCTTTCTTTCTTTCTTTCTTTCTTTCTTTCTTTCTTTCTTTCTTTCTTTCTTTCTTATCCTTTCTTTCTTTCTTTCTTTCTTTCTTTCTTTCTTTCTTTCTTTCTGTCGGTCTTTCTTTTCTTATCCTTTCTTTCTTTCTTTCTTTCTTTCTTTCTTTCTTTCTTTCTTTCTTTCTTTCTTTCTTTCTTTCTTTCTGTCTTTCTTTCTTTCTGTCTTTCTTTCTTTCTTTCTTTCTTTCTTTCTTTCTTTCTCTGTCTGTCTGTCTGTCTTTCTTTCTTTCTGTCTGTCTCTGTCTTTTTTTTCTTTCTGTCAGTCTGTCTGTCTGTCTGTCTGTCTGTCTGTCTGTCTGTCTGTCTGTCTTTCTTTCTTTCTTTCTTTCTTTCTTTCTTTCTTTCTTTCTTTCTTTCTTTCTTTCTTTCTTTCTTTCTTTCTTTCTTTCTTTCTTTCTTTCTTTCTGTCGGTCTTTCTTTTCTTATCCTTTCTTTCTTTCTTTCTTTCTTTCTTTCTTTCTTTCTTTCTTTCTTTCTTTCTTTCTTTCTTTCTTTCTTTCTTTCTTTCTTTCTTTCTTTCTTTCTTTCTTTCTTTCTTTCTTTCTTTCTTTCTTTCTTTCTTTCTTTCTTTCTTTCTTTCTTTCTGTCTTTCTTTCTGTCTTTCTGTCTTTCTTTCTGTCTTTCTGTCTTTCTGTCTTTCTGTCTTTCTGTCTTTCTTTCTTTCTTTCTTTCTTTCTTTCTTTCTTTCTTTCTTTCTTTCTTTCTTTCTTTCTTTCTTTCTTTCTTTCTTTCTTTCTTTCTTTCTTTCTTTCTCTGTCTGTCTGTCTGTCTTTCTTTCTTTCTGTCTGTCTCTGTCTTTTTTTTCTTTCTGTCTGTCTGTCTGTCTGTCTGTCTGTCTGTCTGTCTGTCTGTCTGTCTGTCTTTCTTTCTTTCTTTCTTTCTTTCTTTCTTTCTTTCTTTCTTTCTTTCTTTCTTTCTTTCTTTCTTTCTTTCTTTCTGTCCTCTGTCTTTCTTTTTTTCTTTCTTTCTTTCTGTCTGTCTCTGTCTTTCTTTCTTTCTGTCTGTCTCTGTCTTCCTTTTTTTCTTTCTTTCTTTCTGTCTGTCTCTGTCTTTCTTTCTTTCTGTCTGTCTCTGTCTACCTTTTTTCTTTCTTTCTTTCTTTCTTTCTTTCTTTCTTTCTTTCTTTCTTTCTTTCTTTCTTTCTTTCTTTCTTTCTTTCTTTCTTTCTTTCTTTCTTTCTTTCTTTCTTTCTTTCTTTCTTTCTGTCTGTCTGTCTGTCTGTCTCTGTCTTTCTTTTCTTTCTTTTCTTTCTTTCTTTCTTTCTTTCTTTCTTTCTTTCTTTCTTTCTTTCTTTCTTTCTTTCTTTCTTTCTTTCTTTCTTTCTTTCTTTCTTTCTTTTTTCTTTCTTTCTTTTTTTCTTCCTACCTGTCTTACTTTCTTTCTTTCTTTCTCTGTCTTTCTTTTTTCTTTTTCTCTTTCTGTCTGTCCGTCTTTCTTTCTTTCTTTCTTTCTTTCTTTCTTTCTTTCTTTCTTTCTTTCTTTCTTTCTTTCTTTCTTTCTTTCTTTCTTTCTTTCTTTCTTTCTTTCTGTCTGTCTGTCTGTCTGTCTGTCTGTCTGTCTGTCTGTCTGTCTGTCTTTCTTTCTTTCTTTCTTTCTGTCTGTCTCTGTCTTTCTTTTTTTCTTTCGTTCTTTCTGTCCGTCTGTCTTTCTCTCTTTCTGTCTGTCTCTGACTGTCTTTCTTTCTTTCTTTCTTTCTTTCTTTCTGTCTCTGTCTTTCTATTTTCTTTCTTTCTTTCTGTCTGTCTCTGTCTGTCTGTCTGTCTTTCTTTTTTTCTTTCTTTCTTTCTTTCTTTCTTTCTTTCTTTCTTTCTTTCTTTCTTTCTTTCTTTCTTTCTTTCTTTCTTTCTTTCTTTCTTTCTTTCTTTCTTTCTTTCTTTCTTTCTTTCTTTCTTTCTTTCTGTCTGTCTGTCTGTCTGTCTGTCTGTCTCTGTCTTTCTTTTTTTTCTTTTTTCTGTCTTTCTTTCTTTCTATCTCTTTCTTTCTTTCTTTCTTTCTTTCTTTCTTTCTTTCTTTCTTTCTTTCTTTCTTTCTTTCTTTCTTTCTTTCTTTCTTTCTTTCTTTCTTTCTTTCTTTCTTTCTTTCTCTGTCTTTCTTTTTTCTTTTTCTCTTTCTGTCTGTCCGTCTTTCTTTCTTTCTCTTTCTTTCTTTCTTTCTTTCTTTCTTTCTTTCTTTCTTTCTTTCTTTCTTTCTTTCTTTCTTTCTTTCTTTCTGTCTGTCTGTCTGTCTGTCTGTCTGTCTGTCTGTCTGTCTTTCTTTCTTTCTTTCTTTCTTTCTTTCTTTCTTTCTTTCTTTCTTTCTTTCTTTCTTTCTTTCTTTCTTTCTTTCTTTCTTTCTTTCTTTCTTTCTTTCTTTCTTTCTTTCTTTCTGTCTGTCTGTCTGTCTGTCTGTCTGTCTTTTTGTCTTTCCTTCTTTCTTTCTTTCTTTCTGTCAGTCTTTCTTTCTTTCCTCCTGTCTTTCTTTCTTTCTGTCTGTCTGCCTGTCTTTCTTTCTTTCTCCATCCACTGATCCAACACAGACACACATGCCTGCCCTTCGACTTACATACTTATCTACTAAGCAAACTAACTTTCTGTCTGTCTTTCTGCCTGCCTGCCTATCCATTCGTCTGTGAGTCTGTATATGTTTACGTTTGTATGCCTGCTTGTTTGTCCATTCATGTATCTGACATTTACCGTCTGCTAGAAAGGTTGTTTTGTTTGCTTTAAAATCTGCCTGTCCACATCTAAATGTAGCAGTGACAACAATCAGGTTCGTTACTTCTTGTTGGATACTTCAGATATCGTTATGTCTAGATGCAGCACGGGCAGTGCAGCGACAACTTCAGTGTAAGGTAACCAATTTAAATTCAGTGGTTTAAGTCTATTGTTTTCACACACACAGGCCACACGCACCCACAATTTGCCATCTGAAAACTTAGTAGAAAATAGTATTATGTATGCTTCTGTGGTAATTTTACGTTGCTGGTGGTTTTAAAAAACAATATGTAACTTGGCTTATTGAAACAAACAAACTGTATTTGATTCTGCTTTCGCACCTTTACCAACATAAGTCGTGAATGAGGTCACCTGCCCCTTTAAGTGTTTGAATGTTTCGTTTGAAATGAGGTTTGTTAGAACAAATGAAACAATCCACTGTGATTTGCCAGACTGTTGGATTAGGAGAGGAACCTATTCTTCTAAAAAAATAGCCGCAGGTGTTGCATTCGTCGGATAATAATAAAAAAATTGAAAAATTAGGCGGCTCAATGCAACGTTTAAAGTAGCGAGCTTTTTGAAAATCGTCATCTTTGTCCTTTCGTTCCGCATGGAGCATGGCGCCAACACCGCAGCTAGTTTCCTCGCAGGCAGCCGGCACGAAGCAATCACATATTCTTACAGTGGTCGTTTCTATTGCAATGTGTTTTACACGTTGAGGTTGCAAACCCCATGTACAATCTCATCTTAGTCGTCATGTACGACATGCTTGAGGGAGCCGTGATACTATTCTTTGCATGTCTCGTCAAAGACCCCCCCCCCGGGCCGGCTTGAACATCTTTATTAACATCGTGTACATTTTGACAAGGTTGGTTGGTTTTAAGGACTATCTCCATTGCACACGGATAACTCCATCATTGCTCCAATCTCCTTCCTTAGATCACACAAGGAGGATCTCAGCACAGTACACGAACTCCGTAGCACCGGCGAGAATCCCAGTGTGTGTTTATAGGAAGACAAGGTACTTTGTTATAGTTGCTTCATCACGCACATGATTAAACACAAATTAAAAGAGAGAGAGAGAGAGAGAGAGAGAGAGAGAGAGAGAGAGAGAGAGAGAGAGAGAGAGAGAGAGAGAGAGAGAGAGAGAGAGAGAGAGATAAAACTGTGTCTGACAAGTTGCATAAATGATGGCTGAATAAGCAAAATACACTTTGGCATAACTCAAATTCTTCCCACATTCTTGGCCAATTTTCCATCTGCGACGATTGATGACAAGGTTGGTTGCCCACCCCTGTGCCAGATGACTTAGAACAGACATCTGTGTACTGGTCTCAGACTTCGATGTTTGTTATTAAAGCGCTCCACTGCCTTCTAGGCCTCCTAATCATAAGGTTAAGCTATTATAGTATATTACAATAAGTGAGGTTAAGCTGTTACTACGAGTATATTCTTTATACAGGAACCCTGCTTTACGGCGGGTTAGGTTCCAGGCCCTTGCTGTAAAGCGAGAATCGTCGTAAAGCGCAGAAACGCTATTTTCTCTTGCAAATGCATAGCAAAGCCTAATAACATGTTTACACTATCCAATACCATCATTCCCGCCGTAAGGTACTTCGGTCGGTCGGTCTGTCTGTCACACCGTCATTTGCGCACATTTTTCTATTTTCGAGAGAGTGCATTATCTTTCGAGCACAGCTAAGGGGGTGCAACTGTGGTTGAAAGTTAGACAATAACATTGTATTGTTTCCCCTTATATGCACTCTCCCGAAAATAGAAAAAATGTGCAAATGAAGGTGTCCATGAACATTTTGATTATGGAAAGAAGCCAACAACACGATTGATAAACATATTTAATACATCCATATAATTTTCACTAGAAATATCTAATGGCGGTCGCCTGCAATGAAATGACCACAGTAGTAATAGTACCGTCTCGAATGCACGTAACAGAAACAACATACTATAATTAATAACCTGTCAATGTTGACGGGTTATTGCTAGTCATATATTAAGTTAGCAATACAACTACACATAAAAACAAAAGAATACTAATAAGAATATACAGTTTAGATTACTCATTGATTACCATAACATATTTAATCCTTAGTTTACAGTGATTGGCTAATGCAAACTTGAGAAACAGTTAATATTTATTATAGGAAAGATGAAAACGTGGAACTGAGGACAAGAACAAGACAAGTACCAGTGGAACAAGAGATGAGAAGAAGACGATGGCGATGGATAGGACACACATTGAGGAAACCTGTTGATAGCATTACAAGACAGTCCTTGTTCTGGAACCCCCAAGGCAAGAGAGGCAGAGGTAGACCAAGAAGCACATGGAGAAGAGAGCTGGAAACAGAGGTGAAAATGATGAGGAAAACGTGGAAAGAACTTGAGATGATGGCACGTGACAGGAGGTATTGGCAATTGTTTGTTGAAGGCCTATGCTCCTTTGGGAGTGGAGGGTTATGAATGATGAATGAATAGGAAAGATGAAGGAGATCATCATCTAACAATCTTAGTCTTTTTGATGGTGGAGACATGGATGGAACAAGGACTATCTTGTGGCAGGTGAAAACTCTCCACATTTTCGGCGCATTCTTCTCTCTTACAGCGCCTATCGGCCAACCTGCAATCACAAATAGAAATTTATGTTGAGAAGGGTTATAATTGAGAACCGTCGTATCAGCGAAGCGCCCTAAAGCGCAGCGCCGTATAGCGGGGTTCGCCTGTATGTCTAATTCTATCTTTTGGTCCTTGTTGTGAGGTTTTCACCTGCCACAACTGACAAGAACCAGACAAGTGCAAGTGGAACAAGAGATAAGAAGAAGACGCTGGTGATGGATAGGACACACACAGAGGACACCAGTTGATAGCATGACAAGGCAGTCCTTGTTCTTGAATCCCTAGGGAAAGAGAGGTAGACTATAAAACACATGGAGAAGAGAACTGGAGACAGAAGTGAAAATGATGAGGAAAACATGGAAAGAACTTGAGCGGATGGGACGTGACAGGAGTACTTGGCATGTGTTTGTTGATGGCCTTTGGTCCTTGGGGAGCTAAAGTGTATTGATTGATTGAACTCTCATGGCGTGTCAAACGAAGATTGTCTGTCCTTTTTTTTTCCCTTATATTTTTAACTGCACTTCTTTCTTCACCAGCGTATTTCAGTAATTTGTTGCGTGAAATATGGCATTCAAACATTGTTGGAACCTTTTTGTTTGTTTAGAGTAGAGATGAGAAATATATTTTGATCTGACTTGAAACTACATTCGCCATTTCGCTTGTGAGAGAGACACAGCAAGGAGCAGTCTTGGATCTGGTAGTAAATTGCTTCTCGGCGGTAAATGCGTTTCTTCAGCCTTCCCAGAATGGAGAAATAATGTGAAATTATGGTAACGTTTTATTCCCAAATTCGATTTTAGCTCGTGGACTCGCCTTGTCCAGAGTGAAATTACTTCACTCTATCAGTTGTCTCCCTTCCATTTTTCTTGGCTAAAGATTGTTAAGTCATCTATTAAGCGGTCTCTCTTTCTCTCCAGTTATATTCTAAGTCATATTTTACAACCGTCACATTAATGTTTTTTTTAAATGTTTCCTGGCTTTAAAAAAAAAATTTGCTTTGTCTCTTTGCTTTGCTTTTTATAAACCCGATCCAAGCAAAAATTATCCATGATCTACTTTATTTGAGGGTTTATAACTCTCTCTCTCTCTCAAAAAAAAAAAAAAAAAGAGTGGCTAGAATATTTGAATGAAACTATTATCCCTTGCTTATTTTACGGACACGAAATGGCTGTTTTGGTATAAATAAGTCGTATTCTTAGCTGCTTGGATCTGTGTTGAAACTGACAAATATTTTGCTGTCGTTGGGTGAAAAAGAAATTATGTCCCTTTGAATAATATTTCCATTACAAGACGCGAGTAATCTCGCTTCCAGACACAAAACTGGAACTAGGGAATGCAACTCTGACAACAACGATGGACAAAACCCATCACGAACGGCCAGCGGGGGAAGGAGAGTTGACAGGAGATTTCGATGGCGGGCTGCTGCTGCTGGGGGAACATGTAGTTTGACGACCAATGCCGCAGGTGAATGATGCAGTCTAGAAGGACTAAAATTGTGAGTATAAAAGTCGAGACGTCAAAGAGACAGCTACTGTAAAGAAAGTAACAATAAGAATGTCACTGGCTGGAGTAAAGAGAGGCTTAACGGAGAATCTAACCCAGGACCTTCTGAACGGCACCACCGCCTAGCTACGGAAGCGAATCCCATTTTCCTTCCTGCCAACTAGGTACGATAGTGCGATTCGCTTCCATAACCAAGCGGTAGTGCCGTTCGGAAAGTCTTGGGTTCGATTCTCTGGTAAGCCTCTCACATCTTGTTTTTCTGTTTAATTTTCTCCTTCTTTATTTCTTACGAGTGCCTGAAACATACCTTTATATTTGTATTATAACTCTTGTTGTTGCTGCTACTACTCTTCCTACACTTGCTACTCTTGCTACTGTTTCTGTTGTTTACTCTTACAGCTACTGATACTATCGAAACCTCAGAAATGAGTTATCTTAGGAAGGTGGTTGAAGTAACAAGAAGAGACATGGTCCGCAACCAGACGATACGTCAAGGCCTTAAATCCCACCCCCTGCAGACCCAAGTAGAACAGTTCCAACTAAGATGGTTTGGCCATGTCTGCAGAATGGGAGAAGATCGGCTACCACGACAAGCATGGGAAACAAAGAGCCAGGGATCCAGACCCCCAGGACGACCCAGAGTCCGCTGGGAGGACAACATTAGACAATCTTTGAAGGACCGAGGACTAGAATGGAACCAGGCCAGGAGGAAGACAGCCGATAGGATAGTCTGGCGCTCTCTCTTCCAAACCTCTACACCTCACGGTAGAAGGGGAACGATTAAGTAAGTAGCTACTGATAATACTACTCCTAATACTATTATTCTCGCTGCTGCAACAATTCCTACTGTTGTTACTCTTAATACCGTTTCTTTTGTTACTCTTACATCTACTACCACTACTACTCCTACTTTTGTTACTCTTACATCCACTACCACTACTACTCCTACTGTTGTTACTCTTACATCCACTACCACTACTACTCCTACTGTTGTTACTCTTACATCTACTACCACTACTACTCCTACTTTTGTTACTCTTACATCTACTACCACTAGTACTTCTACTTTTGTTACTCTTGCATCTACTACCACTACTACTCCTACTTTTGTTACTCTTACATCTACTACCACTACTACTCCTACTTTTGTTACTCTTACATCTACTACCACTACTACTCCTACTTTTGTTACTCTTGCATCTACTACCACTACTACTCCTACTTTTGTTACTCTTACATCTACTACTACTACTACTCCTACTTTTTTACTCTTACATCTACTACTACTACTTCTACTTTTTTACTCTTACATCTACTACCACTACTACTCCTACTTTTGTTACTCTTACATCTACTACCACTACTACTCCTACTTTTGTTACTCTTACATCTACTACTACTACTACTCCTACTTTTTTACTCTTACATCTACTACTACTACTTCTACTTTTTTACTCTTACATCTACTACCACTACTACTCCTACTGTTGTTACTCTTGCATCTACTACCACTACTACTCCTACTTTTGTTACTCTTACATCTACTACCACTACTACTCCTACTTTTGTTACTCTTACATCCACTACCACTACTACTCCTACTTTTGTTACTCTTACATCTACTACCACTACTACTCCTACTTTTGTTACTCTTACATCTACTACCACTACTACTCCTACTTTTGTTACTCTTACATCCACTACCACTACTACTCCTACTTTTGTTACTCTTACATCTACTACCACTACTACTCCTACTGTTGTTACTCTTACATCTACTACCACTACTACTCTTACTTTTGTTACTCTTACATCTACTACCACTAGTACTTCTACTTTTGTTACTCTTGCATCTACTACCACTACTACTCCTACTTTTGTTACTCTTACATCTACTACTACTACTACTCCTACTTTTTTACTCTTACATCTACTACTACTACTTCTACTTTTTTACTCTTACATCTACTACCACTACTACTCCTACTTTTGTTACTCTTACATCTACTACCACTACTACTCCTACTTTTGTTACTCTTACATCTACTACTACTACTACTCCTACTTTTTTACTCTTACATCTACTACTACTACTTCTACTTTTTTACTCTTACATCTACTACCACTACTACTCCTACTTTTGTTACTCTTGCATCTACTACCACTACTACTCCTACTTTTGTTACTCTTACATCTACTACCACTACTACTCCTACTTTTGTTACTCTTACATCTACTACCACTACTACTCCTACTTTTGTTACTCTTACATCCACTACCACTACTACTCCTACTGTTGTTACTCTTACATCTACTACCACTACTACTCCTACTGTTGTTACTCTTACATCTACTACCACTACTACTCTTACTTTTGTTACTCTTACATCTACTACCACTAGTACTTCTACTTTTGTTACTCTTGCATCTACTACTACTCCTACTTTTTTACTCTTACATCTACTACCACTACTACTCCTACTGTTGTTACTCTTGCATCTACTACCACTACTACTCCTACTTTTGTTACTCTTACATCTACTACCACTACTACTCCTACTTTTGTTACTCTTACATCTACTACCACTAGTACTTCTACTTTTGTTACTCTTGCATCTACTACTACTACTACTCCTACTTTTTTTACTCTTACATCTACTACTACTACTTCTACTTTTTTACTCTTACATCTACTACCACTACTACTCCTACTGTTGTTACTCTTGCATCTACTACCACTACTACTCCTACTTTTGTTACTCTTACATCTACTACCACTACTACTCCTACTTTTGTTACTCTTACATCTACTACCACTACTACTCCTACTTTTTTACATTTACATATACTACTACTACTACTCCTACTGCTTTTACTCTTACATCTACTACCACTACTACTCCTACTTTTTTACATTTACATATACTACTACTACTACTCCTACTGCTTTTACTCTTACATCTACTACCACTACTACTCCTACTTTTGTTACTCTTACATCTACTACCACTACTACTCCTACTGTTGTTACTCTTGCTTCTGTTACCATTACTATACTATTATTACCATTGCTTCTAGTTCTATTGTTACTCTTGCACTACTGCTACTGTTGTTACTAGCACCACCACTATTATTATATAACAACAACTTCTAGATTTTGTAAGTTACAACCACCTCAGCCATCGCTAAAACATCTCTGTTTCTGCCGACTGCTACTGTCTTTGGTATCGAGACTGCGGCTGCTGCTACGATTACTACTACTACAACAACAACAGCAACTAACACTACTACTACTACTACGTATGCTCTAACACCTACTACTATTACTTCTACTACTGCTACTACTACACTTCTACAACAACAACAACAACAACAACTACTACTATTACTACTACACTTCTACAACAACAACTCCTCCTACTGCTTATACTTCTACAACAACAAAAACAACAACAACTGCTACTGTAGTGTCCGTTTGCTGGTGCTTTGTAGTTAGAACTTAACTGGTATGAGCGAGTTCTGCAGCCTTGGTTTCGTCAATTCTTTTGTGATGATGACACTTCACAGTCTGATAGCTTCGTTCCTCGAACCGTCTGATAGCTTAGTACCACGATCTGAATGGGATTATACAATAGTAGTATGTCATGGAGGAACCGAAGCAGATTCAGGTGGAGCGCAGGTGGAGCGGCAGGTGGGGCGTGACTTTTTATATAAGGAAAAACGGTGCGATTTCAGGCGGAGCGCAGGCGGAGCGGCAGGCGGGGCGTGACTTTTTATATAAGGAAATACTCATTGTGCAGGTGGAGCATCAGGAGGAGGAGCGTGACTTTTTATATAGTAATATATTAGTTCGATAATGGCGTGTTGTATTTAGACTATATATTACATCATTTAGACATATATTATGACTTTTATATAGTCCGCAGACGCGTGACTTTTTATATAAGGAAATGTGGTGGAGGAGCGTGGAGGAGGAGAGGTCTTGTTATATAGTAATATATAAGTTCAATAATGGCGGGCGTGGTGTTGTCCTGGTAGTGCGTTGTTTATATAAAATATGTAGTTAGACGTGTATTTATTTTACAACATAGATACAAAGGTTTATAAATAGAAGTATATAGTTAATGAGCTCTTTTAAAAGAATACTTGAGTTAAAGAGGAAAAATAAAAAATCGATAATGGTGGGTTACTAAGGGGGTTTTTGAAGCGGGTATTGTTATTTTTTTGCTGGCGGTGATGACTCACGGGTGTGTGTTGGGGTGTAGCTGGTGTTTGTGTGTATGAGCGGGCGTGTTGTTGTTTTTACAGATAATATTTATGTAATACATATATTACAACATATATTACTCATATACATATATATACACATACAATATATAAAATATAAAAAATGGATAATGACGGAAAAAAATAAAATCGATAATTATTAAGTTACTAATGGGGTTTTTGAAGCGAGTGGGGTCTTTTTGTGCTGGCGAGGGTGATGATGTATAGCGGGTGTAGGTTAGGGGGAATGTTTGTGTGATGTTGTATTGTGTTGTTGTATTGTGTGTTGGTGTGTTTGTTTATACATATATACATACAATATACATAAAAAATATAAAAAATCGATAATGACGGAAAATATAAAAAATCAATAATTAGTAGGTTACTAAGAGGGGTTTTTGAAGCGAGGGGAGTCTTTTTGTGCTGGCGTGGGTGACGATGCATGGGTGTAATTTAGCGGGCGGGGTTAGGTTAGGGGGATTTTTGTATGATGTTGGGTGTGTTTGTTTAGACATATATACATACATATATACATACATATATAATGACGGAAAATATAAAAAATCAATAATGGCGGGTTAGTAGGTTACTAAGAGAGGTTTTTGAAGCGAGTGGAGGTTTTTTGTGCTGGCGTGGGTGACGAAGCATGGGTGTAATGTAGCGGGCGGGGTTAGGTTAGGGGGGATTTTTGTGTGTTGTGGTATTGTTTTTGTTATGTGTGTTGGTGTGTTTGTTTATACAGTCTGCAGGCGCGTGACTTTTATATAAGGAAAATGGGGTGGAGGAGCGTGGAGGAGGAGAGGTCTTGTTATATAGTAATATATTTTAGTCGGGGTGACTTCCTCTGACGAGCAGCTTGCGTCCTGGTAGTGTATTGTTATGTGTTATGTGTTGATTATTTACAAACAATTATACGTACATATTACAGACAGATAGACAATATTTATATTTACAATATGTAGACGATATTTAGTTATACATATATTTAGACAATATCACAACCGTTAGACGATATATAAAAGAAAACACTAGATACATTTTATATATTTATTGACAAAGTTAGTTGATTTATGGGTGACGTCTAACCGCACTTCTTTTTCATGTACGCCTAGGAGCTCTCAGAACACAGTCGGTTCGGATTACTTAGCAAGTCTGTCACTTCTTTTTCGTGTAAGCATCTTCAACAAGGTGAGTGTCTGTCGTTATCACGGCATCGTTTATGAAGGAAAAACAGTCTTGTGGCTCGCTAGCCATGGACTGACTAGTCGGATAACTAATCGCTCGTTGGCGTGTTGTCTAGCCGAAAAGAATAGTAGTACGCGTCCCATAGTACCACCGCAAGCTTTGACCAAGATGAAATAAATCCCGTAAAGACCACAAACATTGGTAACTACATATTGTAATTGTCTAGCGTTGTAGTTAACAGGTCGGGTAGAGTTATTTCATTCTTTTAAAATAAGATGAAATGTCAAGCTAAAGCACAAGTCTCAGCCGCTTGGTAGGTTTCTTCTGCTTCTTCGGTGGTAGATTAGAGACATCGGCCAGGTGGTTGTCTGTAGTGGGAGCTGACGTACAAGTGTTAGTGGTAGGAAACCAACTCGGTTCTGGGGATATTGGATAACTGGAGTTGATGTAGTCGTCAAACGTGTTACTGGAGGAGGTAGTAGGTCTCTGCTTCTTCGGGGGTAGATTAGAGATATCGGCCAGGTGGTTGTCTGTGGTGGGAGCTGACATACAAGGGTTGGTGTTAGGAAACCAACTCGGTTCTGGGGAAATCGGTTGGTAACAGCTGGAGTTGATGTAGTCGTCAAACGTGTTACTGGTACAAGTAGTAGGATAGGTATCCGTGCGTGGTGACTGTAGTCGGGCAAATTCGGCGAGGATTTCACCCTGTAACGTCAACAAATGTTGAAACTCAGATCGAGTTAACGTAATGCCGGTTTTGGTAGGAAACTTTAGATATGATTCACCAAAATATTTTCGCACGTGTAGTAAAGGTTGGCCTCGGTAAACACTTACAGACGCGGCCTTCAGCCCACTAGCCAAAGGTTTAAGCATTTCATCACAACTTTTGATGTAGACCCAGTTGTTGGGAACAGTGGAAGTCATCTTCAATACGTTGTGTTTGTAAGTGTCTGTCGTTATCACGCCACCGCGTTAGTAAAGTATGAACGTGAGTGCTTTGGTCTTCCAAGTGTCTATATATGCAGGAATACCAGTTCAATCTGGTTTTTGGAAGGTAGCCAGACTTGTGTTACACAGGTGTTGATTAGTCGAAAAACTAATCGATAGTTGACGTGTTGTCGATGTGACAAGACTTGCTGCGTGCTGGCGTTGTAAGTGTATGACTCATGGACGAATTGGTGTGAAGAAAAAACGACAGCAAAAATCCGATAAAATGGCGGGCAAGTTTTTAACACAACACTCACACTTCCATTTCTTATTTTTGATATCGGTTTTCATATTTCCTTTTCATACTTTTTGCAACACAACCTTCACATTTTCCATTTCATACTTTTGGTATCAGTTTTCAAATTTCCATTTCTTAATTTTGGTATCAGTTTTCATATTTCCATTTCATAATTATTACAGCACAACCTTCACATTTCCATTTCATACTTTTGATATCAGTTTTCAAATTTCCACTTCATAATTTTTGTATCGGTTTTCATATTTAAATTTCCAAATTTTTACAACACAACACTCACACTTCCATTTTCTTAATTTTGGTATCGGTTTTCATATTTCCATTTCATACTTTTTGCAACACAACCTTCACATTTTCCATTTCATACTTTTGGTATCAGGTTTTTTCAAATTTCCACTTCATAATTTTTGTATCGGTTTTCATATTTCCATTTCCTAATTTTTACAACACAACACTCACACTTCCATTTCTTAACTTTTGGTATCAGTTTTCATATTTCCACTGTTTATAACGTGAGGTGATAGAAAGGTGCTCGTGAGGTGATATAAATGTACCCGTGAGGTGATAGAAATGTACCCGTGAGGTGAAAGAAATGTGCCTGTGAGGTGATAGAAATGTACACGTGGGGTGATAGAAATGTGACCATCGGTTTTGGTCGGAAACTTTAGATATGACTTACCAAAGTATTTTCGCACGTGTAACAAAGGCTGGCCTCGGTAAAAACTTACAGTTGCGGTCTTCAGCCCGCTCTCCAACGGTTTAAGCATTTCATCACTTCTTGTCACGTACACCCAGTTGGTGGGAACAATGGAAACCACCTTCAACGAGGTATGAGCGCTAGTTTCTGTCGTTATCACACCACCTCTTCAGTAAAGTATGACCATGAGTGTGTGGGTGTGTGTGTGTGTGAGCGCTCGCGTGTGTGGTTGTGCGTCTGTGAGTGTGTGTGTGAGTGTTTGTGTGTGTGGGCTGTGTTGCGGTGTGTTGTATTGTATTGTGTTATGTGTTGTTTATTTATACAACAGTTATACGTAAATATTACTATATATATTTTACAAACAGTTATAACATCTAGAGGTGGGAGTGAAGTGTTAGAGACATGCCCAGGTCCACAATCGAGAGGTCGGAGTGAAGTGTTGGAGACGTCACTATACTATGGTCAGTAACTAGAGGTGGAAGGGCGTGTTAGAAACTATACTAGGTCTAGCATCGAGTAATAAAATCTACTCACCCCAATGTCCATCTAGTGTTATGTAAATGATCCGTACACAGTCGAGGTTTCCAACATAAAACATAATGTCAAAGGCCAGGTTGGACAAGGCCAAATAGACAGTTTTATTGAACACAACCATAGAGATATATGTCACAGGCAGACTAGATTATGGTGCCAACTAGAGACTCCTTAGTGTTACAGGTTGCAATCGGGAAAATGTCGAGGCCAGTTTCAATCATTTTAAGAAAACCCAACACGCACGTGCCTTTTACCACTCGTTGTTAAACTCGATCGATGGTCTGCACTCGCGAGGACAACATTATCAAATGTAATCGATGAATGAGTCATACTGTTTGTAGTCGGTTAGGGTGGGTGCCGTCAACGCTAAATATAGACTATCGGATACAAATTTATCTGCTAGTCGCCAAACATCTCTGCAAAGGCGACCATCTTTCATGCGACTAATATGACCAAGCCAGCGTAGGCTTTCCTGTCTCAGCCGGGTATACAGACTTTGAAGGCTAGCACGTGAAAACACCTCGCCATTTGGCACTTTATCTTTCGACGAAAGCCCGAGGAGGTGGCGCAGACACGGTAGATGGAAGGTATTGAGCCTTCTTTCTTGCTTAGAACATATTGTTCAGGTCTCACTGCCATATAGAAGTAAGCTGATGATACAGGCGTTATATGTTGCAGCTTTGGTCATCGTTGTGAGTTTGGAGTTTCCCCAAAAGCGGGATGTGAGGTAGGCAAAGGTAGCTGCAGCTTTGTTAATGAGACTAGCAATTTCTGTGGCCAGAGAGAGTTTGTCATTGATAATATACACAAGGTATGAGTGATGCATCGCACACAACCCGGCAGGGCAGACCCAGTTTTAACTGGGCACCAGAGGAACTCTGGGACGGTTAAGGAGGCCGCCACGATGCTGATTACAGGAAAGCCTACGCTGGCTTGGTCATATTAGTCGCATGAAAGATGGTCGCCTTTGCAGAGATGTTTGGCGACTAGCAGATAAACTTGTTTCCGATAGTCTATATTTAGCGCTGACGGCACCCACCCTAATCGACTACAAACAGTATAACTCATTCATCGAGTACATTTGATAATGTTTTCCTCGCGAGCGCAGACCATCGATCGAGTTTAACAACGAGTGGTAAAAGGCACGTGCGTGTTGGGTTTTCTTAAAATGATTGAAACTGGCCTCGACATTTTCCCGATTGCAACCTGTAACACTAAGGAGTCTCTAGTTGGCACCATAATCTAGTCTGCCTGTGACATATATCTCTATGATTGTGTTCAATAAAACTGTCTATTTGGCCTTGTCCAACCTGGCCTTTGACATTATTTTTTATGTTGGAAACCTCGACTGTGTACGGATCATTTACATAACACTAGATGGACATTGGGGTGAGTAGATTTTATTACTCGATGCTAGACCTAGTCAAGTCTCTAACACTTCACTCCCACCTCTCGATGCTAGACCTAGTATAATTTCTAACACGCCCTTCCACCTCTAGTTGCTGGCCCTAGTATAGTGACGTCTCTAACACTTCACTCCGACCTCTCGATGGTGGACTTGGGCACGTCTCTAACACTTCACTCCCACCTCTAGATGTTATGACTGTTTGTAAAATATATATTGTAATATGTACGTATAACTGTTGTATAAATAAACAACACATAACACAATACAATACAACACACCGCAACACAACCCACACACACACATACAATCGGGCGCACGCACACACACAGACGAACAACCACACACGCGAGCGCTCACACACACACACTCACACACTCATGGTCATACTTTACTGAAGAGGTGGTGTGATAACGACAGAAACTAGCGCTCATACCTCGTTGAAGGTGGTTTCCATTGTTCCCACCAACTGGATGTACGTGACAAGAAGTGATGAAATGCTTAAACCGTTGGAGAGCGGGCTGAAGACCGCAACTGTAAGTTTTTACCGAGGCCAGCTTTTGTTACACGTGCGAAAATACTTTGGTGAGTCATATCTAAAGTTTCCTACCAAAACCGGTGGTCACATTTCTATCACCTCACGGGCACATTTCTATCACCCCACGTGTACATTTCTATCACCCCACGTGTACATTTCTATCACCTCACAGGCACATTTCTATCACCTCACGGGTACATTTCTATCACCTCACCGGCCCATTTCTATCCCCTCACGGGCACATTTCTATCACCTCACGGGTACATTTATATCACCTCACGAGCACCTTTCTATCACCTCACGTTATAAACAGTGGAAATATGAAAACTGATACCAAAAGTTAAGAAATGGAAGTGTGAGTGTTGTGTTGTAAAAATTAGGAAATGGAAATATGAAAACCGATACAAAAATTATGAAGTAGAAATTTGAAAAAACTGATACCAAAAGTATGAAATGGAAAATGTGAAGGTTGTGTTGCAAAAAGTATGAAAGCGAAATATGAAAACCGATACCAAAATTAAGAAAATGGAAGTGTGAGTGTTGTGTTTTAAAAATTAGGAAATTTAAATATGAAAACCGATACAAAAATTATGAAGTGGAAATTTGAAAAACTGATACTATATGTGTGAAATGGAAATGTGAAGTTTGTGCTGCAATAATTATGAAATGGAAATATGAAAACTGATACCAAAATTAAGAAATGGAAATTTGAAAACTGATACCAAAAGTATGAAATGGAAAATGTGAAGGTTGTGTTGCAAAAAGTATGAAGTGGAAATATGAAAACCGATATCAAAAATAAGAAATGGAAGTGTGAGTGTTGTGGTAAAAACTTGCTCGCCATTTTATCGGATCTTGCTGTCGTTTTTTCCTCACACGGAGACGTCCATGAGTCATACACTTACAACGCCAGCACGCAGCAAGTCTTGTCACATCGACAACACGTCAACTATCGATTAAATTTTTGACTAATCAAACCCTGGCTAACACAAGTTTACTCACATCGACACCGCGTCAACTATCGATTAGTTTTTCGACTAATCAACACCTGTGTAACACAAGTCTGGCTACCTTTCAAAAACCAGATTGAACTGGTATTCCTGCATATATAGACACTTGGAAGACCAAAGCACTCACGTTCATACTTTACTAACGCGGTGGCGTGATAACGACAGACACTTACAAACACAACGTTTGAAGATTACTTCCACTGTTCCCAACAACTGGGTCTACATCAAAAGTTGTGATGAAATGCTTAAACCTTTGGCTAGTGGGCTGAAGGCCGCGTCTGTAAGTGTTTACCGAGGCCAACCTTTACTACACGTGCGAAAATATTTTGGTGAATCATATCTAAAGTTTCCTAACAAAACCGGCATTACGTTAACTCGATCTGAGTTTGAACATTTGTTGACGTTACAGGGTGAAATCCTCGCCGAATTTGCCCGACTACAGTCACCACGCACGGATACCTATCCTACTACTTGTACCAGTAACACGTTTGACGACTACATCAACTCCAGCTGTTACCAACCGATTTCCCCAGAACCGAGTTGGTTTCCTAACACCAACCCTTGTACGTCAGCTCCCACCACAGACAACCACCTGGCCGATGTCTCTAATCTACCACCGAAGAAGCAGAAGAAACCTACCAAGTGGCTGAGACTTGTGCTTTAGCTTGACATTTCATCTTATTTTAAAAGAATGAAATAACTCTACCCGACCTGTTAACTACAACGCTAGACATTTACAAGATGTAGTTACCAATGTTTGTGGTCTCTACGGGATTTATTTAATCTTTGTCAAAGCATGCGGTGGTACTATGGGACGCGTCCTACTATTCTTTTTGGCTAGACAACACGCCAACGAGTGATTAGTTATCCGACTAGTCAGACCATGGCTAGCGAGCCACAAGACTGTTTTTCCTTCATAAACGATGCCGTGATAACGACAGACACTCACCTTGTTGAAGATGCTTACACGAAAAAGAAGTGACAGACTTGCTAAGTAATTCGAACCGACTGTGTTCTGAGAGCTCCTAGGCGTACATGAAAAAGAAGTGCGGTTAGACGTCACCCATAGATCAACTAACTTTGTCAATAAATATATAAAATGTATCTAGTGTTTTCTTTTATATATCGTCTAACTGTTGTAATATTGTATAATTTTATGTATAACTAAATATCGTCTAAAAAGTTAGTTGCTTATCCTTTACAGGACGTGGCAATCAACCCCAGCTTTTATTGGCTGTTTGTGATTTTTCTAGGCAATTTTTACGTTCAGTAGTTTGCCATTGCTTTCTGAACGGTACGGCGCTTATACCATTGTTAAAAATCCACACAAAGCGATCTGCCACCAAACCGCCTGCAGCAGGTTTCGAACCTGGTATATCTGGATTATGAAACTGCGTTCATATCCATTAGGCCACAGACGCCGACAAATATCGTCTACATATTGTAAATATAAATATTGTCTATCTGTCTGTAATATGTACGTATAACTGTTTGTAAATAATCAAAACATAACACATAACAATACACTACCAGGACGCAAGCTGCTCGTCAGAGGAAGTCACCCCGACTAAAATATATTACTATATAACAAGACCTCTCCTCCTCCACGCTCCTCCACCACATTTTCCTTATATAAAAGTCACGCGCCTGCAGACTGTATAAACAAACACACCAACACACATAACAAAAACAATACCACAACACACAAAAATCCCCCCTAACCTAACCCCGCCCGCTACATTACACCCATGCTTCGTCACCCACGCCAGCACAAAAAGACTCCCCTCGCTTATAAAACCCCTTTAGTAAACTACTAATTATTGATTTTTTATATTTTCCGTCATTGTCGATTTTTTTTTTTTAATATATATTCTATGTATATATGTATAAACAAACACACCAACACACAATACAACAACACAATACAACAACACAAAAAATTCCCCCTAACCTACACCCGCTATACATCATCACCCTCGCCAGCACAAAAATACCCCGCTCGCTTCAAAAACCCCATTAGTAACCTACTAATTATCGATTTTTTTCCCCGTGATTATCGATTTTTTATATTTTATATATTGTATGTGTATATATATGTATATATGTAATATATGTTGTAATATATGTATTACACAAATATTATCTGTAAAAACAACAACACGCTCGCTCATACACACAAACACCAGCTACACCCCAACACACACCCGTGAGTCATCACCGCCAGCAAAAAAATAGCAATACCCGCTTCAAAAACCCCCTTAGTAACCCACCATTATCGATTTTTTATTTTTCCTCTTTAACTCAAGTATTCTTTTAAAAGAGCTCATTAACTATATACTTCTATTTATAAACCTTTGTATCTATGTTGTAAAATAAATACACGTCTAACTACATATTTTATATAAACAACGCACTACCAGGACAACACCACGCCCGCCATTATTGAACTTATATATGTTACTATATAACAAGACCTCTCCTCCTCCACCCTCCTCCACCACATTTTCTTATATAAAAAGTCACGCGTTTGCGGACTATATAAAAGTCATAATATATGTCTAAATGATGTAATATATAGTCTAAATACAACACGCCATTATCGAACTAATATATTACTATATAAAAAGTCACGCTCCTCCGCCTGATGCTCCACCTGCACAATGAGTATTTCCTTATATAAAAAGTCACGCCCCGCCTGCCGCTCCGCCTGCGCTCCGCCTGAATGCGCACCGTTTTTCCTTATATAAAAAGTCACCCCCACCTGCCGCTCCACCTGCGCTCCACCTGAATACTAACCGTATTTCCTTATATAAAAAGTCACGCCCCACCTGCCGCTCCACCTGCGCTCCACCGGAATCCGCTTCGGTTCCTCCATAACATACTACTTACAATCTCCTCGCACAGTTTAGAATGGACGCAAGCAATTTTGGTTATATGCTTTCGAATCACTTGGCCTGAGAAATTCCTCTTATGACGGGTGTTCTGCGAATCACTTGGTCTGGGAAATGTTAGTAATCCTCTTATGACGGGTGTTCTGCGAATCACTTGGTCTGGAAATATTTTCTCTTATGACGGGTGATCCAATTCCTTAGGTTTCCAGTCTTAATATTTAAAGTCCTGGTCCCTTAAGTTTACAGTCTTTGTATTAAATAGGCGGGTTTATTTAAAGTTGATCTCTCACTAATAATTATGGAATTATAAGTCCGAAGTCTCACTGGCTTCTGGGAGTTGCTAATTTGACGACGCGATGCAGTCTCTTATCTGTGTCTCTGATTTCGCTAGGTTATATCTCTCATTTCTCAGTTCAAAACCCAAATTAGTCTTCCGACGAATTTTCCTATGAGAACCATTGTGTATTTCGGCTTCTCAAATCAATCCAATCGAAAGGTCTGAACTATATGGGTAGGGGTGTTTAATTTAATTCTCCCGCACGTGTTTTAAAATATTCTTCTTCATCTTCTTCTTTGATCCATAACCGTCAACCGTCAAAGCAGTCAGCGGCCATCACGCCTGGTGGAGTCCTGTAGGGCAGCAACAAATTGATTCCACCTTGCTCGGTCGGCGGCCATCCCTCATACAGTGTCCCAACTCTGGTTCATTCTTTGCATCTCGGCTTCCACAGTTCTCCGCCAAGTTGTTTTTGGTCGGCCTCTCTTTCGCTGTCCCTCGGGGGTCCATAGCATAGCTGTTCTTGTGATGGTATCAGGGTCCCATCTGAGGACGTGGCCAACCCAACTCCAGCGTCTGCCAGCTATGATGGTTTGCATGTCCTCCTGGTTACTCCGAATAAGTAGCTCTTGGTTGCTGATGGTGTTTGGCCAAAAGATTCGGAGAATTTTCCTTAGGCAGATTGTGTGGAAGGAAGAGAGTTTCGACATTTCCTTCTCTGTTACTCTCCAACATTCCGCACCATAGAGAAGCACAGAAAGTACACAGCTCTCATACAGTCTTAATTTGGTGTTTGTGCTGTTCTGCGAAGACTTCCAAATGTTGTTGAGAATAGCAAAGGTTGTTCTCCCTTTATTCATTCTGTTGTTAATGTCCTTGCTTGTTCCGCCGTCAGGTGTTACTATACATCCTAGGTAAGTAAATGTGTCTGTCTGTTCTAACTTCTGGTTCCTTACTGTTATTTGCTCAGGATTGCCTACATTTAGTGTCATGACCTCTGTCTTCTTCAGATTGATGTTCAGGCCAACCTGCTGGCCATACTTATTCAGTCTATCGGTTTTGTCTTGAATGTGTTGATGTGATTGCGCGAGTAGTGCAATGTCATCCGCATATTCCAGGACTTCTAGTGTAGAAAATGTTGTCCATCTAATTCCTCCTGGACTGCCCTCTGTTGTCTGGCGCATCACCCAATCTATGGCTGTCAAATATAATGTTGTTGATAAGAGGTATCCCTGTCGTACTACTGTTTTCACTTCGAAAGTTACATTACTCAATCCAACACCGCACGTAAAGTTAGAATAGAGGCTTTTTATGATGGAAACAATGCGGCTGTGAATTCCATAAGCCCTCAGTATTTTCCATAGGCTGTCCCTGTGTATGCTGTCGAAAGCCATTTCAAAATCAACAAAGTTAATGTACAGCTATCTCTGCCATTCTGATTACTGCTCTATAATGTTCCCGAGGGTGAATATATGATCTGCACATCTTCTGTTCTTTCTAAAGCCTGCTTGTTCTTTCCTCAGTTTATGGTCAACTGCATTTTAAATTCTCTGGATGATTATCCTGCTTAGTATTTTGCTTGGAACTGAGAGGAGAGTAATTCCTCTCCAGTTGTTGCAGTCTGCAAGGTCGCCCTTCTTGGGCAATTTGACAATTATTCCTTTACTCCACTCTGTTGGTGTTGTCTCAGTTTCCCTGACTTGTGCAAATAGTGGTTCTAATAGTTCTGCTGCTAGTTCAGGGTCTGCCTTGAATAACTCAGCATTTAGATTGTCGTGACCAGGCGCTTTTCCATTTTCAACACTTTGATAGCTGTGATGATTTCTTCTTTTCGTGGACTGTCTGTATTTACGTCTAAGTCACTTTCAGCCTCAGGAACATTCAGCTGAGTCTCTGGTGGTTCCTTATTCAGTGTTTCTCTGAAGTGCTCTGCCCATCTTGTTTCCTGCCCCTGTGCTGTGGTGATGAGATTTCCTTGCTTGTCTCTTACTAACGTTATGTTGTTTGCACCTCGTTTTCCACTGATAGTTTTAGTTATTTTATAAACTGTGCTTTGTTCATTTCTCAGTGCTGCCTCATCTGCCTGTCTTGCAAGGTCATCCAGAAATGTCCTTTTATTAGCACGGGTTTGACGTTTTACTTCCTTGTCCAGCTGACTGTACTGTTCACTATATATGCCTTTAACCTATGAGACTTAGCTTCTGTTTTCTTTCTTTTCATTTCTTTTCTTTTCCATATGGTGTTTAGTGTTTCTGGTGTTATCCAGTCTTGGCTCTTTCTTTCCTGGAATCCCAAGCATGACTTGCTGCTTTCCTTGTATATTGTTGAGATGGTGTTGAATTTCTGGTCGACATCATCGGTCTCTGTTCTTTCCCGGCTTTTGGTAATCTGATATCGTCTCTTTACGTCGACCACGAAAGCTTTTCTGGTGAGGGGGTCCTTAAGTTTCGTGATGTTATATCTTTTCTGTTTGACTGCAACTGGTCGAGCAGCTCTGAGTTTCACCTTCAGTCTTGCTACTACTAGGAGATGATCACTTCCCACATCTGCGCCTCTTCTTACTTTCACGTCTTATAGTGCATGTCTCCATCTGCCATTGATCATTATGTGATCTATCTGGTTTCTGTCTCGTCCGTTTGGTGATCCCCATGTTAACGTGTGCACTTCTTTGTGTGGAAAAAGTGTTCCTCCAATGACCAGGTTGTTAATACTGCAGAAGCTTATTAATTTGTCCCCATTCTCATTTACTGTTCCACTGCCGCATTTCCCCATTACTCTTTCGTTATAAATATTGTGTGTTCCAACTTTCGCATTTAGGTCTCCCATTACAATAATAAGATCGTAGCTGGGTGCAGTTTCCATTTCCTTTTGTACCTGTTGATAGAACTCGTCCTTGATCTCTTCATCGCTGTCGTTTGTTGGTGCGTAGTGTCGTAGATTTGTGATAGGTGATTAAGACTTAGCAGCTCTAAAACAAAATCCATGGTGATATCACGAGAAGAAAGAAGACATCAGATTAAGCTGGGAGAACAGGTCCTGGAGCAGGTCGACCACTTTAAATACCTCGGAACTATTATAGACCAAAAAATCGAGGCATCAAAGAAGAGTTGGCCACTCGAAAAGCAGCAGATGGGAGACTTTTTCAGGCCATAAATCGAGGATTCCTCAGCACGAGAGAGGTTGGTAAGAAAACGAAGATGGCTGTATACCGCTCCACCTATGTCCCAGTCTTGACATATGGATGCAAGTCATGGGCAATGACTACAACCCATAAAAGCCAGATCCAAACCTCAGAAACGAGGTATCTGAGGAAGGTGGTTGAAGTAACACGAAGAGACATGGTACGCAATCAGACGATACGTCAAGGCCTTAAATCTTACCCCCATGCAGACTCAAGTAGAACAGACCCAATTAAGATGGTTTGGCCATGTCTGCAGAATGGGAGAAGATCGGATACCACGACAAGCATGGGAAACAAAGAGCCAAGGATCCAGATCCCGAGGACGACCCAGAGTCCGCTGGGAGGACAACATTAGACAATCTTTGAAGGACCGAGGACTAGAATGGAACCAGGCCAGGAGGAAGACAGCCGATAGGATAGTCTAGCGCTCTCTCTTCCAAACCTCTACACCTCACGGTAGAAGGGGAACGACTAAGTAAGTAAGTAAGTAAGTAAGTAAGTAAGATTAAGACTTAGTTTGGTCCCTTCTGAATAGACATAGAGATAAGCGATAGCTCAGTGGGAGGTGAAAAAATATAGAAATAGATTTACGAGTGGGGTGGAGGAAATATAGTAGATTCTGTCTCTGACACTCGAGAAGCTTCTCTCAGTCAGCCTATCATCTACAACAGAGTTAGATTAGTGAGACAAATCTAATATAATATATAGTAGTATATATATACCTCCCATACACACACACATAAGTGACTACAATAGACACACATACGTGAAACAATGACACATGGAAATATAGATAATTGGGAACGAACTGACCGACACACTGAAATAAGTTTATGTGAAGTTTAATTATCATAATAAACTTCCATCACAACATATAAAATTACATCAAACATATACAAATAGTCATAAAGTCAATGAATTTCTACAAGAACGATAGACCCACTGGTATGATCCTTTCCCTCGATGTATAGCCCACAGTCCTTTTAGAAGAAAAGTGATAGCCCCAAAGAGTAACGGATACATATGATTTAGTCTAAGATTTTCCTTTAAAGGTATGAACAGACTTGGATACTCTGATCTATCCTAAGGGAAAATATTGTTAGCAACAAAAACTTGCATAAAGAAATTTAAGACAGTAAAAAATGGGTGCCAAAATACAACAATAAAAGAATCGCTCAGTCCTGCATTCACTCTATTCAGTCAGCCGTAATCACGTGCTTTCGTTCGTACTTACAGCTTTGGTAGCACCTTCTGGACAAACAATTTTTAGGACATGCACATACAGAATCTCCAGGGTTAGACATTGGCCAAGGGAACCCCAGCTCCAAAAAAATAGGTTGAATTCGCTTCTTCAAGGAACGTTTCCATGGTATTTCTTATTTAGGGATATCTGGTTCTGTCACATTAAAACTGTCCAGGCACGAACGTTAACAGCGAGCAAAGTGTCAATAGCTTAGATTTCTAGTAACTAGGAATGTCAGGTAACTGCCTTCTCTCAGTATAGGATTTTATTTGGTCACACCACATACTAGTCACAACTCCGTCGGAATGTTTATTGATTGTAATATTTTACTTGCCACAGGGGCTGAAATGTACTTGAGGTTTCTCTCAGGAAGAATTAAATCTGGCGCGATAGGCCCGTTACTTTATTTAAATCTTAAAGTTTATGGAATGGGTACTCTGTCGTTCTGGATGCCAATGCAATGCCAGACAGGTTTTACTTTATACACCCACGTCTTTAAGAATAAAATGTTTATGTTCTTCACAGATACTATTCAGTACTCAACGCTGGCAAAGTTGGGTCACCACAGTTTCAATGAATAAAGAGAAAACAACATATAAAATACTTATACATACTATTCCCTCGGTTATAACTTACATTATAAACTGCAAGCGTAGAGCTTGTCTTATCATTTAAATCTCCCGTGAAATAAGTTATATTCACAAAATCAGTCATCATGAATTAGAAATACATACGTATTTCGTTAATACTCAATGATGAATCGTGCAGTTATAAGTTAGTTAAAATATTCTCGACTGATTATTCGCAGTTTAATTTAATTCATTTACAGCTGCATGAGTTTAAGCTAGAAATTATAATATATTCTGCTTTCCACTGTAACATGTCGACTAGCGAATATAACAGACTTAATATTAATTTCTTCTGCACAGAAATCTAACTAGTAAAATGAAAATAAGCGATTTATCACTAGATCACTCAACACAATAGATATTAAATATTACCTCCAAACAGAACTACGTGTATCACAACGAAACTGAGAGTTTCCCTTATAAATAAGTATCTAGAACGAAGCGATCCGTCTACTGCAAATTCGGAGGTCAGAATGATGAAGTCTGAACTACTATGGTATATTATATGAAACAGACAAAGGATCCCACGTTATTTCGAAATCCGAAATAGCGCCGGTATCTCCCCCTCTCCTAACACTTCACATTAACTCAGAAGCCTGCCATAACCTGTCAATACGCATTTTAACGCCTTCTCCGACATACGGCTATTTTGAGCGATGTATGTCTGGCGCTTTCCACACCTCAGGCCGAGAAACTAGCCGAAGAAACACTGTGACAGGGGAAACTGTTGACAGATGTCTGCTCTCTATGTCTGACCAGAACGTATATTCACAGTTATTCGTCTAATGCAGTGACTGACACATTATTTCATAAAATGCGTTTCTAGTATGAGAAAAGAAACGGCAAAGTCAGAATGGGAAAGTAATATTTTGTCGCAAACGAACGAATGCGAAAAACAGGAAAAGGATAAAAGAGCGATAATAAAGTAGAGGACACGGGTAGAAAAGAAAAGAATATAGACAGTTTATTGATCATAAATCTCTATGCGACACATAGCATTGTATGATTGTGGTGTTGGTGAATCTCCCTCTCTGTCTTGCTCTTATAAGTCTGTTGTTGATGGGTTTCCATTCCAGTAAAGACCTTTCCATTCCTTTCTTAAGGATAATGGCTACACCTTCGTTGTGCTGACCATCATCTCTACCAGAATAAAGTACTGTTTCCCCTGTAGCTGTTTTTATTCTCCCCATCCCTGTCTATCTGCTCTCGCTTATTCCCAGGATATGTAATTTGTAGTTCCTCATCTCTGCTGTGATTTGTCTCAGCTTTTCTTCCTCACTCATATTTCTGACGTTCCAAAAACCAATTCTGGTTTCGTGTTTTGCGGTCTGGGCATCCGTTTTCATGCCAATGGCTTCCTTTCGGCTTTCACCACTGTCAGTCATACGAGCTTGATACTCCGTATGTCCGTCCCGCATCAAAGTTATTTCATCTGTTGCCGTTTCCGTAACATGTGCGATTTTTTACATAGACAGGGGTGTCGGCCCTGTGCTAAAACCCCCATCCTGGAGGACCAGGGTACCAGCTTTTGTCTGATCTCTACCCACACAGACCAGTCCAGCTTGGTTGAACCTGCCAGGAGTAAATCTCCCACTGGCATAGCTCTGGGGATTATTAGGGTACACAAGCTGCCTTACCGCTGTAAAATTCCATCCCGTGACATCCTTAAATATGTCGTAATGCTTCCGCTAACTCACAAACAAATCTGTGAACTCATTTTCTGGCGTAATACATTCCGCCAAGATTGCCGACCCAGACAAATTATCGGCAATATTGATACCGAGAGGGCTCAGATGAAACGATTATCTAATTATCACCGGTGTTTTCGCCAGTCCCTTAGGCGGCTTCCTTAGATAGCAATCTGGCATTCTGTGCGTGTTCGTGCGATACCACGTTGCACAAACAACTGACGTCTTTTTCAAAGGTGGCCAGACTGACTTACGTGATAATCGTATTAACCTGATAATACTACGTTCACTTAGTGAAACGTAAACAATCACTTAGAAGAATAATGAAGATGCATATAATATGCCAAATAATAGGACGATGAGTTAGAAAGATAAAGAAATAAAGTGATACTGCCCGAGTGGATGCGAGTTATAAAAAGTGCACGACTGATTTCGTCACAGCCCCTATCAGAGATGTAGTTATGTTTACATCTCGAGTGCCGGCCAATAATTTTCAGCATGCGTGTTTAGGATGGGGTAAATTCATACTATTTCCACTAAGAAATTTCTGTGCATCAGTACAAATGTCATGTCTTCCAAATATGGAATGAAAACATCCGATCACTCTCTCGGCAATGTTTACAAATAAGATATTACTTTCATCTAAAATAATGTCTTTGTAACAAGGTGTACAGGAAATGATTATGTCATTCCTTTTTGCCGAGTGCATGCCGACAGATCGATAATTTATCGCGGGACACTCCCAGGTAAACATGACACGCGTTCACTATACGAATAGTGACCGGGCCCATTTTGGTTTTACTGCGTCTTAATCAATTATGATCTTATGATCAATTATTACTGAAGGGATTCTAAACTTGATAAGACAATAGCTACTATCTGCTTGATAGCAGAGAAAAAAAATGGGCCGACCACTAAAAGTGCTAGTGATGTATTTCACAAAAAATGTAACTAAATACTGCCGGAGAGGAAAAGAGATCGACCCAATGATTATGTGACATACTTTTACAACAACAACTGCTACTACACTTATAC
The DNA here is from genome assembly GCA_024509875.1 of Oreohelix idahoensis. Lineage (NCBI taxonomy): Eukaryota > Metazoa > Mollusca > Gastropoda > Stylommatophora > Oreohelicidae > Oreohelix > Oreohelix idahoensis. Next base: position 54,716 of record JAMPIV010011940.1, read on the forward strand.
AACACCAACTACTACTACTTCTACTTATACTTCTACAACACCAACTACTACTACTACTAATTATACTTCTACAACAACAACAACAACTTCCACTATTACTACCCTTCTACAACAACATCTATTACTACTACACTTCTACACCAACAACAACAACTACTACTAAATTTCACCAACAACAACAACAACAACTACTACTACTACTAAATTTCACCAACAACAACAACAACAACTACTACTACTACTACTATTACTACTACATTTCTACAACAACAACAACTACAACTTCACTTCTACAACAACAACAACTACTACTACTACTACTACGCTTCTACAACTACAACAAAAACTACTACTACTACTACACTTCTACAACAACAGCAACTACTACTACACTTCAACAACAACAGTTACTACTACACTTCTACAACAACAACTACTACTACACTTCTAAAACAACAAGAACTGCTACTACTCCTACACTTCTACAACAACAACAACAACTACTACTACACTTCTACAACACCAACTAATACTACTACTACACTTCTACAAATACAACAACTACTACTACTACACTTCTACAACAACAACAACAACAACAACAACAACAACAACAACAACAACAACAACAACAACACTTTTACACAACAACTTACTAATAAACAAACTTCTACACAACAAAACAACACAACTACAAACTCACTATTACTACTACTACTACTACTTCTACAACAACATCTATTACTACTACACTTCTACAACAACAACAACTACTACTACTAAACCTCATCAACAACAACAACAACAACAACAACAACAACAACAACAACAACAACTACTACTACTACTACTACTACTACTACTACTACTACTACTACTACTACTACTACTACTACTACTACTACTACTACTACTACTACTACTACTACTACTACTACAACTACTACTACTACTACTACTACTACTTCTACAACAACTACTACTACTACTACTACTACTACTACTACTACTACTACTACTACTACTACTACTACTACTACTACTACTACTACTACTACATTTCTACAACAACAACTACTACTACTACACTTCTACAACAACAGCAACTACTACTACACTTCAACAACAACAACAACAATAGTTACTACTACACTTCTGCAACAACAACTACTACTACTACACTTCTAAAACAACAACAAGAACTGCTACTACTCCTACACTTCTACAACAACAACAACAACTACTACTACACTTCTACAACACCAACTAATACAACTACTACACTTCTACAAATACAAATAATATTACTACTTCACTTCTACAAATACAACAACTACTACTACTACACTTCTACAACAACAACAACTACTACTACACTTCTACAACAACAACAACTGCTACTACTACTACACTTCTACAACAACAACAACAACAACTACTACTACTACTACTACACTTCTACAACAACAACAACAACTACTACTACACTTCTACAACAAGAACTACTACTACTTATACTTCTAAAACAACAACTACTGCTACACTTCTACAACAGGAACTGCTACTACTACTACTTATACTTCTACAACACCAACTACTACTACTACTACATTTCTACAACAACAACAACTATTACTACTACACTTCTGCAACAACAACAATTACAACAACAGCTACTAATACTACTTCACTCCTACAACAACAACAACAACAAGAACTACTACTACTACACTTCTACAACATCAACTACTACTACTACTACTTATACTTCTACAACACCAACTACTACTACTACTACTACTTATACTTCTACAACACCAACTACTACTACTACTACATTTCTGCAACAACAACTACTACTACTACACTTCTGCAACAACAACAACTACTACTACTACTACACTTCTACAACAACAACAACAACTACTACTACTACTTCACTTCTACAAAAATAACTACTACTAGTGCTTATGTGTCTACAGCAACAACAACAACAACTACTACTACTACTACACTTCTACAACAAGAACTACTACTACTTATATTTCTACAACAACAACAACTACTACTACTACTACACTTCTACAATAACAACAACTACACTTCTACAACACCAACTACTACTACTACTACTACTACTTATACTTCTACAACACCAACTACTACTACTACTTATACTTCTACAACAACAACAATGTCACGGGTTGCCTCCACTTAGCTCCGCAGTAGGGGTTCAACCGTGGCGAAAACTCAGGAGTAACTAATGTGGGTCTCCAAAGGTGTCTACCTTCGCACAGATTACTCTTGGCAGAGTTTTAGATAGAAGGATAATGATGCTTCTACCTCAAGGGAGGTTATCACAAGATATTCAGAAAGCGAAAACCATGCTGCATGAGGCTGAGCAAATGTTAACTCTAGTATCTGCCGTCAACCTTTGTGAAGGATAGGGTTATCTTATAATTCGTTAGCTCATTCAAGCTCCCAGCTGAGTTAATTCAGCGAAATTCCTTTTATTATTATTGTAAATGTCTGTTTAAGTGTATTTAAGAAGTGGTCTGAGACATACTGTTGTAGTACATTCAAAATGATTAAAATCAACTTTGGATTTGTCTTTATACAAGTAACAGATTCAATAATCAATTATGTTTTAACAGTTATAAAAATTAATAGTTCCTTATAGAAAAAGTTGTCATCACTGGGTGATGTTATGGCGTTAAAAAAATTGGATAGTTCACTTGGGAGCGTTTATATTTCTACTTAGCTGCCAATGAGTTTGTCTATTCTGCCCCAGCTGATGTTTGGTTCTTTGTAGATAGATGACTGGATCACCCTCGTCACTGGTCAAGTTTGAATGTTGTAGCACGTTTCAAGAAGTGTCATGGAGTAAATACCACGCTGGTCCTGCGTCTCTAGGACCCTTCTGATGTTGTCTAGCCTCGACTTCAGACCACTTATACCCTCACTTGTTCCAGAGATAGTACTCTCAACTGGTATCACCAAGCCAATCTTTAGGCTCACAGACTGCTGGCTCAGAGAAATAGTTTAAGGCAGCTTGACGACACATCTTACACGTGGTCTGAGGTGTTGTTATTTCAGCAAGAAAGTTCCCACTTTGACTTTGTGTTACAGCTTCCTCAGATTCCGGTTTTCCTTGTTAAAATGGTAGAGTTTTCCTGGGCTATAAGTCCTCAAGATACTCAAACAAGGTTCCGGTCTGGTAAATGAAATCTGCTGCTATTATTAACTCTGGCAAGGTCTGGTTGTCTTCTTGACGCGAGGTGAATTTTCACAGTGCTTTCAACCGACTAAAGTGTCAAGTTATATTCACCCTTTCGTTCCTGGCACGTGTTGTTTACTATTAGACCAGGCCCCAATAAGAAATGTTGTTATTCCTACATCTCGAATGCCGGCCAATAGTTTTAAACTTGCGTGTGGCATGATGAGTTTATTCTAAAAATTTCCTCATAAAGTGTTATAGAAAAGGTCACGTCTTCCAAACATGGACGTGAAACCTCCGAATATTCTCGTCAGTGATTACAAATAACTTCTTACTTTTATCTCAAGTAATATCTTCGTAATACTTCTATCCCGATGGTATTACCTCATTCCGTCTTCCAGGTGCATGTCTGTAATATGTTCACAGACGGGTAATGTATCTCCCCGTTCATGTGAAAACACCGACCCTCGTGTAACCATCAGGTCTGTAACTCTTCACGGCAGTAATTAGTGAATCCCAATCGCCATATCAGCGCTAAATAAACTGGCTGTGCGTACGTGGTACTAATCCGGCGCGGCCAAGGTTTGGTACACAAGAATTTTACCAACCTGACTGTCGGTCATTATTGCATCACCTGCCAACTCTCTCAGCAGGGATGGTCAGGTAAACAGACAAGACGAATTATTACTGAAAGGAGTGGAAGTTGATTAGAAATTGGTTAATATATGCTTGATAGCAGAGAAAGAAATGTGCCGACCACGGAAATTTCACGTAATCAGTACGCACAAAAAATGTAACTGAATACGGCCCGAGAGGACAAGATTTCGATCCAAAAATGATGTGACAAACAACAACAACTACTACTACTACATTTCTACAACAACAACAACTACTACTACTACATTTCTACAACAACAACAACTACTACTACTTATACTTCTACAACAACTACTACTACTTATACTTCTACAACAACAACTACTACTACTTATACTTCTACAACAACTTACTTACTTACTTAGTCGTTCCCCTTCTACCGTGAGGTGTAGAGGTTTGGAAGAGAGAGCGCCAGACCATTCTATCAGCTGTCTTCTTCCTGGCCTGGTTCCATTCTAGTCCTCGGTCCTTCAAAGATTGTCTAATGTTGTCCTCCCAGCGGACTCTGGGTCGTCCTGGAGGTCTGGATCCCTGGCTCTTTGTTTCCCATGCTTGTCGTGGTAGCCGATCTTCTCCCATTCTGCAGACATGGCCCAAACCATCTTAGTTGGGACTGTTCTATTTGGGTCTGCAGCGGATGGGATTTTAGGCCTTGACGGATCGTCTGGTTGCGGACCTATGTCTCTTCTTGTTACTTCAACCACTTTCCTCAGATACCTCATTTCTGAGGTTTGGATCTGGCTTTTTACGGGTTGTAGTCATTGCCCACGACTCGCATCCATATGTCAAGACTGGGACATAGGTGGAGCGGTATACAGCCATCTTCGTTTTCTTACCAACCTCTTTCTTGCTGAGGAATCCACGATTTATGGCCTGAAAAAGTCTCCAGCCGCTGCTTTTCGAGTGGCCAACTCTTCTTTGATGCCTCCCTTTCGGTCTATAATAGCTCCGAGATATTTAAAGTGGTCGACCTGCTCCAGGACCTGTTCTCCCAACTTAATCTGATGTTTTCTTTCTTCTCGTGATATCACCATGGATTTTGTTTTAGAGCTGCTTATGACCATCCCTCTCTTCTCCAGCTCTTCCTTCCAGACTTGCAGGTTGGATTGGAGATGTGCCTCTGATTTAGCAATCAGGGCAACATCATCAGCAAATGCCAGCTCCGAAATATAGACCTGTCTCATCTTCCAGTACCCCACTGAATACTTTTTTGTTCTCTCCTTACATGCCTTGATGACATCGTCCATAAGGAGTATGAAGAGGTAAGGTGATAGGATATCACCTTGTCTTACACCAGTGGTGGTCCTGAACTCTTCTGACTTATGGTTTGCTGTCCTCACATAATTTCTGCAAGACTTGTAGAAGCTCTGTATAGCATGAATCAGAGGTGCTGGAATATTCTTCCTTGCCAAACAGTCCCAAAGGTTGCTCCAGGGGACCCTGTCAAACGCCTTTTCCAGATCTATGAAACAAAGATGGATCTCACTCTTATACTCAAGGGCCTTTTCACTCAGCTGTCTGAGTGTGAAGATTAGGTCTTGAGTACTTCGGTTTGCTTGGAATCCGCACTGGACCTCATCCAATTGTGGCTCAGCTAGGCGTCGGAGTCTCTGCTCTAGGATTCTAGAGTAGATTTTACCAGGGACACTGAGAAGGGATATGCCTCTATGGTTTCCACATTGTCGATTGTCACCCTTTTTGAAAATTGGTGTTATGATGGCAATCTCCCAATCCTTTGGTATGGTCTTGTTGCACCATGCTGCCTGTAGGACCTTTAAGAGTAATAGGTCGCCTGATGCTCCCCTGTACTTAACCATTTCTGGTGTTATACCATCATGCCCTGCTGCTTTGCCCATCTTGATTTTCTCTAGTGCTGCCCTCAGTTCTTCCATCTTTATGTCATCTTCACCATCATTGGTTTCCTCTTCTGTGTCAGTGGTTATCATTTCTGATGCTTCATCATGCTCACCATCCAGGAGTTCTGAGAAATATTCTTTCCATCTTTCCATTACTTCCTTCGGGGCAGTAAGCAATTTGCCTTGCTTGTCCTTTATAAATTTGAGAGGGCATTGTTTTTCTTTCCTCATGTTCTTTAGGGTCTTATAGAACAATTTCTGGTTTTCTTGTGCATCTTTTTCTAGCTTTTCTCCAAATTCTTCCCAGGACTTCTGTTTTGCTGCTAGCACTTTGTTCTTTGCTTCTGTTCTGAGTGTCACATATTCTCTATATTTTTCCATTTGTCCTGTTGTGTTTTTAGCTCCTAAGTATTGTTTCCATGCCATTTTCTTCTCTCTTATTTTCTCTTTGACTTCCTCTGTCCACCAAGGTGTCCTCTTTCTCTGGTTCCCAAGTCGGACTTCACCGCATGCTTCTGCAGCAGCTGTCTTTATGATATCCTTGAATTTATTCCAGAGGGTTTCCAAGTCATCAGGTCGTTCTTCTGTGTTGCTCACTGCTGTAGCAATAAGCCCCTGATATCTGGTCTTAATTTCTGGCTCTCTCAGCTTGTAGGTCCTAATGCCTTCTACAACAACAACAACTACTACTACTACTTATATTTCTACAACAATAACTACCACCACTAATACTTCTTCTTATACTTCTACAACAATAACTACTACTACTACTACTTATACTTCTACAACAATAACTACCACCACTAATACTTCTTCTTATACTTCTACAACAATAACTACTACTACTACTACTTATACTTCTACAACAATAACTACCACCACTAATACTTCTTCTTATACTTCTACAACAATAACTACCACCACTAATACTTCTTCTTATACTTCTACAACAATAACTACTACTACTACTACTTATACTTCTACAACAATAACTACCACCACTAATACTTCTTCTTATACTTCTACAACAATAACTACCACCACTAATACTTCTTCTTATACTTCTACAACAATAACTACCACCACTAATACTTCTTCTTATACTTCTACAACAATAACTACTACTACTACTACTTATACTTCTACAACAATAACTACCACCACTAATACTTCTTCTTATACTTCTACAACAATAACTACTGCTACTACTACTTATACTTCTACAACAATAACTACCACCACTAATACTTCTTCTTATACTTCTACAACAATAACTACTACTACTACTACTTATACTTCTACAACAATAACTACCACCACTAATACTTCTTCTTATACTTCTACAACAATAACTACTACTACTACTACTTATACTTCTACAACAATAACTACCACCACTAATACTTCTTCTTATACTTCTACAACAATAACTACTACTACTACTACTTATACTTCTACAACAATAACTACCACCACTAATACTTCTTCTTATACTTCTACAACAATAACTACTACTACTACTACTTATACTTCTACAACAATAACAACTACAGTAGAACTCCATTTATCCGAACCCCATGGGACCGAGCATCGTTCGGATAATCAAATGTTCGGATAATTGGATTACATAATGTATCGAGTACATGTACACATATTTCTAAAAATAATTAACCATCACAAGGAAAATACACTATAAAACATATTTACTTGTACTGTAATAATAATACCCACACTGTATTAGATCACTGTATCACCAAAATCTTTTATTACACTGCAGTGCATGTACTACTTGTATTAATTATTTTTTTTTAAGAAAGAGAAATGTTTTCAAAATAACATTACAAACGATTCAAAACCAGGCGCAACTTACGTATACATGTACTTGCACAGATGTAGCCCACTATTTAAAATAATGAGGAATCCTCTTTTGCACCAAACTGGATAGTCTCCTTTTGGCTGCTAAGTCCCGCATTCTCTTCAACAGCAGAAGCTGTGTAGGACAGCTGTCATCTTCTTGCTCGTACCAAGCCATCGCTGTTTCTAGTGCTATAAAGGCCTCTTCAGGACTTGGTCGACGTTTTGGTTTTTCTTCATAATCTACAAGTACATCGTGTACTTCTGAGGAGTCTTCATCATCGGTCACTACATGTATTTGGTTTTCTTCTTGCACAAAAGACAAAATTTCTTCGTCATTCAAAAACTGAAAACCAGAATCATTATCATCTTCTAGCCACATGTGTGCATCATCTTTGTCACAGTCCGAAAATCCGGGCATTGCTTGAAACAGTTCCACAACTTCATTTATACAATCATCATTTGTGTCCACTGCAGTAGTTTCATTTCCTCCTTTTTTCCCAAGCAATCTACTCCAAGCCTTGTTGAGATTATCTTGTGACAGTGTGGTCCAAGCATCAGCTAACATATAGCAGCAGTCTTTGAGATTAAGCTTTTTGGAAAACGCCACCACACTTTCTTCATCTTCAGCCAACAATAAACGACGCAGGACTTCCTTCTTGTACATCTTTTTAAGCTTTGCTATAACACCCTGATCCATTGGTTGAATCAGTGCTGTTACATTGGGAGGCAGAAAAATTACTTTAAAATTTGCATCAACTGCATTCAATGTATCCGTCTCTGGATGAGATGGTGCATTGTCCAGTAGAAGAATTACTTTTCCAGTTTTCTTTTCTTGTTCTCTCAACCTCTTCACATTTGGGATGAACTGATTTGTATACCAATCAAGAAATATTTCACTATTCATCCAAGCACTCTTCTGTGCTTTGTAACACAATGGGAGACATGTCACATTCTTTAAACAACGTGGTTTTTTTGGCTTTGCCGATCATTAGCACCGGTAAACGATGACTTCCACTGGCATTCGCGGCTACCAAAATTGTTACTCTCTCTTTGCACTTTTTAAACCCAGGGGCAGCTGCTTCGCGCTGAGATGCAAGTGATTTTTGAGGCAATGATTTCCAGTATAAGCCAGTCTCATCGGCATTATACACATCATCGAGTGAATAACCTTCTTCTTCCAAAAAAGCCAAGAAAGTTTCTTTAAAATTTTTAGCGGCAGTTGCATCGCTAGATAAAGATTCCCCTTGAATCTCCAATTCTCGTATGCCATGACGAGATTTAAAGTTTCTTAACCATCCCTGGCTAGCCTTAAAGTCAGGAGGACCGTCAAGTTGATTGTTGAACTGAAGTGCCTTTTCACACAACAGAGAACCAGAGATAGGTTCCCCTTTGCTTCTTCTTTGCACAAACCATATATACAAAGCCTCTTCCAAGTTCACATCTTTCGCATTTCTCATGGTTTTACGTTTCTTCGACCCATTTTCACTATCAAATTTCGATGCAAAACTCATAATTTTATCCTTGTTACTTTTGATGTCAGAGACGGTAGCTTTCCCAACATTGAAAATCCTCGCAAGTGAAGACACAGTTTCACCTTGTCCTAGTCTCTTGATAATTTCTGTTTTCGTTTCAATTGACAAAACATTGCGGTTCCTTTTATATGCTTTAGGCCTACTGGAAGGTGCCATATCGCACAGAGAAATACTTGTACACCAAAATTATTCTGCTGTAGTAGCAGACACAATTATTTTAAGTTGAACTGTCTGTTTAGCCAGTGTTCTACCTAGAACGCACACGTACTTTAGATTGGTAAACCAGATATTAACTGACTTTATGATCTAACTGACTTCCTGTACGTAAGCGACCGACCATTAGCCATCCCATTCTCTACAAATTGTTCGCACACATTTGAAGTTTGCCGCATCAAAAGATTCAGAATTTTAGTCTAACGTGACTGTGGCATCTGATTTTTTTTTTTTCTGGAAAAAGTGTTCGGATAATTGGATGTTCGGATAATTGGGGTTCGGATAAATGGAGTTCTACTGTACTATTCTTCTTCTTCTACTCCTACTACTGTTATTATTGTAACTGCTATACTGCTTATTATTTGTAATCTGCGCACTTTATGTTATAGGCGCAAATACATTTTCAGATCATATCTGTCTCTCCCCTCTCTCTCTCTCTCTCTCTCTCTCCCACCCCCCTTTCCCCCGATCCAGAGTCAGACTCAAACATTTCTCTTAATTTTAAAATTTTCAACTGTATCGACCCCACTATCCTCCTAATGCCTTCCCTAAAGTAAAGGAAATAAATTCCCGCATATTCTAGGACCGCAGAAACAGTATAGCATCGCTGTGAGGTCTGCAAACTGCTTTTTTTCCCGACGTCTGTTAGAAAGTCTCGGACAATGACTGTCGGGCAAATTACAAGTTGTTTAGGTAAAATGCAGTGACAAGCAAACTACCATTTTGACACTATCTGCACTCAGTAAAATACTTTCAGCTTACAAGAGTTGCATGATTTGAACGAAAATACTGATGATTTGATTGTAAAAACAAGGGGGCCAGTTATTGTTGTTGTTCAGAATCAACATCATTGCACTCCGGGCAAACCCATAAGTGCTCAGTCTCCCTCAGAAAATGTCGAAGGATATGAATGTTAACAGTTCCTGTTGTGCGCTGATTGTACATACGCCGGATGCATCCTCTCATACGTTCATTCCTAATGCCAAACTACAGCAATCTCAGCCGTGATGATTCATCGATTGCAGTGTCATTCTCTAACAGGCGATCATTAATTGTCTTCAGTATCTCTCCCTTATCCATATACATCGCACCCACTATAGGTGCTCTTGAAGCTAGTTTATCAGCTCTTTCATTGCCACGTACCTCTGCATGACCAGGACAGTAGATCCACACCAGTTCCTGAAGATTTGAGGCTGCTGTAGAGGTTTTCCATTCATGCCGAAGCCATCCATTTTGGATCTTCCGAAGCATGGACTGGGATTCTGACACAATAACTGCTCTTGTCAATGAAGTTTCAGACAACCACCTTAAAGCAGCAGTAGCTGCCTCTACCTCCATTCTCATGCTGGAGGTTGTTGTCATGTAGGCCCCTCAATGTTCAACTACGATCATTCCCTTAATTCTAGCCGTGAAGCCCCATCCTGATTTCCCACCACGGGCTACAGACCCATCAGTGTACACAACGGCATCATTATTCCCAACATTTTCATTTATCAGTTGATCAATTTCCAGTTCTGCTTTTCCATTGCCCCAAGCTCTGCATTCTCTGCCAAGGCTGATGATGACCTGCTGGTAGGTTGCCAGGTTCTCACTAGACCTACTCCACTCCTCTCCCTTGAATATGTTTTCAACTGTGGTCACCTGTCGAATAGTTGACTCAGCCTGCACCATCCATGCATCCCCCTCTTTATTCGTACTCCCTTGATGTCAGCTATAAAAAATTATTATGCCAGTTATAAAAAATATAAAACATGCATGAACTTGTTGAGGAAACATGTTGATGGCATAACAAGACAGTCCTTGTCACGGAATCCTCGGGGTAAAAAAAGGTAGTGTAAGACCGAATAACACACAGAGAAGAGGACTGGAGACAGAACTGACGGGGATATAGAAGACAAGGCAAGACTTTGAGGGAACAGCACAGGACAGGAGGACTGAAGCGCCAATTTGTTAAAAGCCTGTGATCCGTAGGGAGCTGAAGGGTGATGATGATGTTGATGATGGTGATGATGATGATGGTGATGATGATGACAATATAATGGTGATGATGGTGATGATGATGGTGATAATGACGATGGTAATGATGATGACAATATGATGTTGCTGATGATGATGGTGATGATGATGACAATATGATGTTGCTGATGATGATGGTGATGATGATGATGATGACAATATAATGGTGATGATGGCGATGATGGTGATGATGATGATGGTGATGATGATGACAATATAATGGTGATGATGTTGATGATGGTGATTATGATAATGGTGATGATGATGACAATATAATGGTGATGATGATGATGGTGATGATGATGGTGATGATGATGATGGTAATGATGATGACAATATGATGGTGATGATAATGGTGGTGATGATGATGACAATATGATGTTGCTGATGATGATGGCGATGATGATGACAATATGATGTTGCTGATGATGATGGTGATGATGATGATAGTGATGATGATCATAATGATGATGATGGTGATGATGATGATTATGATAATGATGGTGATGATGGTGATGATTGTGATAATGATGATGATAATCATGGTGATGATGATAGTGATGATGTTCATGATGGTGATGATGGTGATGATAATGATGATGGTGATGGTGGGGATGATGATGATGATAATGATTATGATAATGATGATGGAGATGATGATGGATATGATGATGGTGATGATGATGATGATTATGATGATTATGATAATGTTAAGCAATTTGAGCTGGATACTGCAAGTGAAAAGATAGGCGTAACGATCTCCTCACAATTGTTCTATGGCTTCCGCATATGACTGAAGATCAAATGTCACAACGCCATCAAGGATTTCTCAAGTAACTGAAGTAGTTATAATGATGAAGTAGCTATAATGATGCAGTAGCTATAATGATGCAGTAGCTATAATGATGCAATAGCTCTAATTATGCAGTAGCTCTAATTATGCAGTAGCTATAATGATGCAGTAGCTATAATGATGCAATAACTATAATGATGCCTATAGCTTTAATAATGCAGTAGCTATAATGATGGAATAGCTATAATGATGCAATAGCTATAATGATGCAGTAGCCATAATGATGCAGTAGCTATAATGATGGAATAGCTATAATGATGCAATAGCTCTAATTATGCAGTAGCTATAATGATGCAAGAGCTATAATGATGAAAATGCTGTAGCTCTAATGATGCAATAGCTATAATGATGCAGTAGCTATAATTATGCATTGGCTATAATTATGCAGTAGCTATACTGATGCAGTAACTGTAATGATTCAGTAGCTATAATGTTGCAGTCGCCATAATGATGCAGTAGCAATATTGATGCAGTAGCAAAAATAGTGCAGTAGCAATAATGATGCATTAGCTATATTGATGCTGGAGTAATAATGACGCTGTAGTAATAATGATGCTGTAGCAATAATGATGCTGTAGCAATAGTGATGCTCTAGTATTAATGATGCAGTAGCAGTAATGATGCATTAGCAATAATGATGATGTAGCAATAATGATGCTCTATTATTAATGATGCAGTAGCAGTAATGATGCAGTAGCAATAATGATGCTGTAGCAATGATGATGCAGTAGTAATAATGATGCAGTAGCAATAACGATGCTGTAGCAATAATGATGCTCTAGTAATAATGATGCGGTAGCAATAATGATGCTGTAGTTTTTTTTTTTTTTTTTTTTCGTACGCCCGCTAATACTCGAGGCGAAATCTCAGGTTATTATTAATGTCTAACCTGACATTGATTTTACGTGAGTATCCCTTTTTCTTGTACAGAGACAGATGTCCCTCGCCATTCAGGCAAATACTCGCCGATTTCGGAGGTACCCATTAGAGCTGGGTCGGCTCAAGAGCCGCCAATCCCTAGTCAACAACACTTCTTCAAATGTTCTTGCCAGGTCTCGAGTTAATCCAGTCCAAATCCCGGTCGACGAAAAATCCTCAAATGCCGTCGCCCGGGTTTGATCCTGCATCACCCGGTCGCCAGAGCGGTGTGGTAACCACTACGCTAGCGCGGCTCCGATGCTGTAGTAATAATGATGCTGTAGCAATAAGTAAGAATAGTGCAGCATAGAGCAGCCGTAGAGTCTGATTGGCGGGGGTGTTAGAGCGTTGGCCTCGCGTGGCAAAAGGTTCTAGGCACGGTGGCCTCACGCTCCAGCCTACCCAGCTGTAAATGGGTACCTGACTCTACTCTTGAGTTATGTAAGCCACATGCAGCGAAGAAGGGAACTGATCACCCCACCTAGTATAGTAAAGACTCTAAGACTGCGCCAATGTATGCCTTGGGACTACCTTTTTTTTAAAAAAACAAAGAACACCCCAATTGCCAGAGTGGTTAAATCCCTTGCTTCAAAGGGCCTGGTTCTGGGTTCGAAATCTGGTAGCTTCAAGCTCGAGTCTGTCAGTTGTAAATGGTACCTTACTCCGAGGAAGGTTAAGGCAGCATGGAAGAGAACTAATCTTTGATCCTCACACCCCTTAAAGCTGGGCCTAGTATATTGAAGTTCCTAACAATTCACCCCCTAAGTCTGTACCTTCTATAGGACTACCTTTACCCGTAATTGCTTAGACGACAACGGTACGGTTTCTTCCCGAAGCCGAACTTCAAGTGTCCTGTGCGCTACTGGAGCAGATCTTTGGCTGATCAGTAGAATGTAACAGATGACGTTATGTACGCGGATATGCTTGAGTGTGTTATCGGGGCCCGAAAGGGGAGCAAAGAATAATTATAGTGCTCCCTACCAAGCATGTAGAAAAAGCGACTAAGGAAAGTTGTGTATAGAACCGGTTCCCCCATCTTGTATTACAACAAACAAACAAAAAATTTTGTTTTAAATAAAATCACAAAAACTTCAACAAACATGGACGGATCAACTAAAGAAAATAAAATTCAGCCAAAAAAGACAAGAGACAGAAGTGAAAATGATCAGGAAATCGTGGAGAGAGCTTGAGCTGATGGCACAGGACAGGAGGACCTGGCATGTGTTTGTTGAAGGCCTATGCTTCTTGAGGAGCTAAAGGGAAATGATTGATTGATTGATTGATTGATATGCTCAAGACAGTTCACAAGTTACTCGTATTCTGCGTCGTTACTGTCTTCATGTCTTACTTTGATCGAAATAATAATATAAACTAAACGAAAATAAAAAATATAAATAAAACAAATGCTGAGTTCTGTACCTTCTCCTCACTCATCATAGCTAAAGTAAACCCAATCATGAATTCTAACCCCTCCTGCTCGTCTCTTGGGAATTGTGTATTTTTTGGAACGCAACATCTAATCGTACTAATTGAGCCTCTCGCGAGTTGCGGAGAACGCCGGGTTCTTAATCCAATCAGCGGATTCCCTGGCAACCTACTCGCCTGTCAATCAACCGAGGATGCTCTATTTATCACTCAAATTTCGGAATTTGATTTCTTCTCCCGTCTTCCAGTCGATGTGAACGCGAATGAGTTTGGTTTGGGTTGTCTTTCCTTCACCACATTTCACCCTCGCTGTCTTCCGGTTCTTGGTTATGAAAAAAATATTTTAAAAACTCGAGTGTTCGTCTTCCTGTCTGACATGTATGCCACTCCAAACCGGCACAACGAAATTTTTCTGTAACTCAATGTTGATATAATAGAATGTGAGGTCAGAAAGGAAACAAATGTGGAAGATCAATATTACAATGATCGAGAAAGAGGAATACAAAATAATATGTTCACATCGCGCATTTCAACAGCAAAATGATGGTGATATTTTCTCAAAATTTATCAATGAATGAGAAAATGAATTATCTAGCGTGCGTGAATTAAACGATATACACAGCATGATGTGCTAGATACATTTACAGCATGATGTGCTAGATACATTTACAGCAGGGTTGTGAAGTCGGCCATAAAAGTTTCCTACTCCGGCTCCTGAAATTTTAGAAGTCCGACTTCCGACTACAGTTTTTTTATACCAGTCATATGGCATAACATTCGGAGGCGGAGTCTGGACATTATTTACCGACTCTACTAAAAAAAAAAAAACCCACCGACTTGACAACTCAGGCTCCACAGCCCTGATTTACAAGTATGAGTTTTAGATGGAGAATCTGCAATGTCTGGCGCTAAAATTGGGAATTATTTTAATATTTTTTACTGCATTAACAAATAAAAAAGAGAGAAAGAAATTAACCTCGTTTTGACGGGGAACGCTCCTTTCACCATAGACACAGTTCCTTCGGTTATATCAGAACGCATGTTGAATTGTAAAAGACATTGCGATCAAGTATTAAAAGTGCGGCTACTCGGTGGTTTTATAACATTTGCTCAGCTTAATTAAATGAAATAAAGAGGCAGTTGCAAAGTAAAAACTTGATGATAGCTGAATAATTCTGGCCTATGAGGGTTTGTTAATAATCGTTGTTGCTGATATCTGTTGAAACTGATAAGCTTTTAAGTGATGAGTTTCGTTGGTGCTGTCAGTTTGCGCAACCCTCTTCATGCCAAGCACATTCTTGATGTCTTTCTCACTTCTGATAGTTGCCTCCAAGGATGTCTCTTTCCTGTTGACAACAACAGACCACGTGCACATTCTAAACAGCGCAAAATCACTAAAATACTTTATGAATGCAGTGGAGCTCTTTAATTGTACGAGTAGATGCACAATAATACAACAGGTCTCGTATAGTTCCCGTGGGTCTACGAAGAGACAGAAAGAATATGGCTACTGCACCCTTAGGCATTTCGTACAAGGCGACTAAGATAAGGTTTTGTGCAGTGGTGGCTCCATAGTCCGTAAGGAGCGTAAAGAACCAAATAATGATAAATAATTTAACAGCGTTGAATTCATTTTCACTCTCCATTAACTCCATTGTTCTGACATCAGTAACACAAGTGTTCAGCTGAGATATAATTAACAGTTAAATCAGTAACAAAATGATATACGGAACAGCAGCCAAATCAACGTCTTGTAAACACTTTTTGTTCGCGTGTTCTTTCCACAAGTACCATTAAGTCTGGCGGGAAAATGCAGTTTTCGTTCTTGTTCAAAGTGTGATGCTTTGCCTTGCGTCATGCCATAAATTGTTCATCATGTTAAATCAGTAGCAACAGGGATATCAGTAACAATGATGACATAATCAACAATGACGAAAACATTAATATCAGTGAGATCATTAATAAACATGAAAACATTAATATCAGTGAGATCAGTAATAAACATAAAAACATTAATATCAAAGAGATCATTAATAAATATGAAAACATTAATATCAGTGAGATCAGTAATAAATATGAAAACATTAGAGTCGGTGAGATTAGTAATATAAGTGAAAACATTAATATCAGTGAGATCAGTAATAAACATGAAAACATTAATATCAGTGAGATCAGTAATAAACATGAAAACATTAATATCAGTGAGATCAGTAATAAACATGAAAACATTAATATCGGTGAGATCAGTAATAAACATGAAAACATTTGTGTCAGTGAGATCAGTAATAAACAAAAAAAATGCATCCATATAAGCGTGATCAATAGTAAACATAATCATATCCATATCAGTGAGATCACTATGGTTTGGTTTGGTTTGGTTTGATTTGGTTTTAAGGACTATCTTCATTGCACCCGGACAACTCCAGCAGCGCTCCGATCTTCTCCCTTAGATCACACAAGGAGGTTCTCAGCACAGGGCACGAACACTGTAGCACCGGCGAGAATCCCAATGAGTGTATACTCGTATAGGAATCACATATTCTATTATTATTTTTGTATTGGGTAGGTTTCTAATTGTTAAATTTTTGTCAGGGTAGCGGCCTTACAGCCTGCTCTTTACGACTTCCAACTGCCGTGGGATTTTTAACGTGCGCAACTTGCACACAGGACCTCCTATTTTTTCTCCCTTATCCGAGAAGGCTAAGCATCCGATCTCACTACCTAGGAGACCAGGAAAGGAGGGGGAGAGTATGACATCATTAGTACCAGTGGTTCTGAAAAAAAAAAAATTCCTTAAATTATATTCCTTCAACTGGGAGATTCCCAGCTGAGATCAGTATAATAACCGTGAAAACATTACTGATAGTGATTTCAGTATTGCTAGTAAACTTTCCGTCGTGGCTGCCATCATTTTCAAGATGTGACCATCCAGATCAGACACCATGAAAACGACACTAAACTAAGTAACCAGTAAAACACATCTTCTTATTAGCTCAAGCTCTTTGTAACCCTTGTTGTAGTTTACTTATTATTGTACGTTTAGATTTTTCCATCAAGAATGTACGTTTTTTCATTGTATCTATGTGAATAAATTATTCCTCTTCTTCTTCTTCTTCTTCGTTCGCCCTCAGACTTTTACATTAATGAATCTAATAAAGGCAGCAGTCAGCTCAAGGTTCCTGACATCTCCAAACAGTTTTTCGTGGAGAGAAGAGAGTTGTTGCATATGCCTGGCCTTTATCTGTTTGCTGCAAGTTTTAAAAGCCTGACAATATTTTCTTACCCATAGTTTCTTTCGTTATGAGTGATTTCTATACATCAGTGATCAGCATTAAATTGTCATATGAATTCCCTGTTTGGTCTTAGTAACTCATCCAAATATAAGTAGAGTAGTCTTTCTTGTTTTACCCCTATCCATCCTCTGTCTTGTAGTCCTGGTATCATCCTCCTCCCCCTCCTCATCATCGTCGTGCTCATCATCATCCTCATTGTCACAGAATGACTTCGAAACTTTTCATATCTTGTGCCATCCCGTAATTCATTTTGTGCTCTTAACGTTCTATTTTCCTACCTCGGACAATATTTGGTGTTTTCGAGTCATTGTTTACACTTCTTCCTGTAATAATTCATCATGTTTGTTTGCCTGACGAAAATGTTGTCATCGCTTCCGGACAGAATTGTTACGAAGACATTATTTGTGATGATGTAAGAAGTCGTGAGTGTAAACAAAAACGAAAATCGAAGGAAAAAAACAATTCTTTATATGCAAAGTGACTTTTAAAAAATCACGCATAATTTTCCTAAGAGGAAATTGACAGGATAAACCACACGATAACACGCCTGATTGAACACCATTGGCTTGGCAATTCTGGATGTTATAAACAACACTTATGAGTGGAGCTTGGTCAGATAGTAACAAACACGTGCGTGGGACGAAAATTGCAATATAATGTAACATTTTCGCTGGTTTAGAGCACTCTGAAATTCACCTCATCAAGAAGACAGCCAGCTAGCCAGAGTAAGGAATAGGATCAGAATTCCACTTATCGGACCGGACCTTGTTTGACAATCTTGTGGACTTGTATCCCAAGAAAATTCTACCTATATTAATATGGAAAGCCTGAATCATAGGAATCTGAACAAAATGTCAGAGTGGGAGCCTATTGTAAAGTAAAATCCCAAACCGCGTGTAAGAGGCATCTTAAATAAGTTCCGTTAACTATTTCTCTGAGCTAGGAGTCAGTATTCCCAAGAGATTTTGGGGTGAGTTGTACATGTTTAAATTAAATATTTTGGATTTATTAACATGTGAAAATTGCACGTGGATTGTCGTGACTAGATAGGTTTGAAAGTTATTTATGGTCCCGTCTGAGTAGAGTGGATGGTGATAAGTACGTGAGAAATAAAGGTGTGAGAAATAGATTTCACGAGTGAATAGCTTAAGGAGAAGATCTGTCTCTGGAATGAGTAATTTCTCTAGTCCAGCCTATCTATACGACTATAATTTAGTACAAGACAATCGTTCCCTCCGTATACATGTAAATATAAGTTTAACTACACACACACAACTATGTGACAACAAGACACACAAACGTGAAAAACTATGGTTAATTGGGTATGGGTCTGACCAACACACAAAGTTAAGTTTCTTTTGTTGTTTATTATCATTAAACTTGACAACACCAAATATCTAAAGACAAATCAAATAAAATCAGATTTACATACATAGGAAAATAACTGAATAACTGTGCCCTCCCCCTCTTGAGAAAAGAACCCAAAAAGTTAGTAACCCAAAGGTCAAAGGTCAGCACTATGTTACAGCATAGACAGTAAAGAAAAACAAAGTTCCTACTAAATGCTACCCAGTAAAGTAAACAATTTAAAGCCAAATCAAGTTGTTGCAATATTTGTAACAAAGAAAAATATTCACTCTCTCTGTCATTCTCTCTCTGTCATATAGTGGCCACTCAATCACGCTTACCCTATTTTTGGTGATATCCCTTGAGAATTACAATGGTTCCTGAATATACAGAGTATCAAGGGTATTATCCAAGTTGGCCCCAGTCCATCCTCTATAACAAATAAGATTTTATGAGGGGGACGCTTATTTGGTGGTGTATTCCTGGATGAACAAATGTCACCTCGAATAGTTAGTGTAGAAACCGAGATTTTGTGTTCACAGTAAACAGTAGAAAATACTTCAAGTATTTGGAAACATCTGGTTGCTAAAACTGTTACAATTGATAAATGATGATGGTAATCCTATCGGCTAGCTCTATGGTTAGTGCCGATTATGAAACAGCGTAACTCTTCTGGATAAAATCTACTTGGATACGACTGTCAAAAGTCGAGAGTAATGTTATTAGTTTTACGCCCCCCAGTGGGCTGATAAAATTGAACAAATTATTTCTTGGTTTTATAAAAAAATGCTACTATTATATCTCTACATATATGTACACGGAAGGGACAAAGACGATCTCTTATCCAATCCGTCAGTCCTGATTAAAGTTAACTGGCACACGGTGTCTTTAGCCTATCCTATCGCGCGTCGCTTAGCGAGTGCAGGTTTGGTTGAGGTATGCAGCCTTTCCGTCCTGCCCCGGTCAACGATCAGCGTACAATGTCAATTATTATTTAATTATCCATACGCGCCTTTACATAAATATCGCCTGTCGTTAATAGCTATTAAATTTCTCGGCGTCTGTGGGTCGTCGTATGGTATTAAATAACAGTCACTTACTAAAATTACACAGGATGAAATATAACGTGAATTCTATGGTCCCTATCAGTCGCGCCTAGCATATTAATTAGTCAACTAAACCGTCTCTTCTTGTGTGAGAAAGCGGGTGGTAAAATTATCATTAAAACTGAACCTCTGGAACAAAATAGCTACGCGTTATTATTTCACTGGTCTTAACAGCTAGAACTCAAAGTGAATTATAATGGTAAAAACTTTAACACTTTAACACTTAAGCACATATTTCTATTACCAGAAAATCAGAATGAAATCCCCACGAATACTATTAACACATCTTCCACAATGGTTCTAAACTACATGTTTAGACTATCCGAAAAATTCTGAGCGACAACTGATATCTGGTTTGGGAAGACACAGTTTATATATCATCATGGTATTATGATCTCCAGAGGATGCTAATTTTCACACTTTTGTGCATAGCAGAAAATCAGAAAGCTAAGTTCTCAAGATAAAAGGTTTTCACGGTCGCTCTGTCGGTCGTTGCTAATCGACAACAGAGGCTTAAAACCGTGTAACGGGTTCCTCGTAGATTTAGCCCGTTTTCTGGGTTGGTTCGGTGTTTCGGGTGGTGGTTGTTTTTTTGTGGGGTTGTGGGGGTTGTTGGGGGTTTTTTTGTTATTTGTTTTTTTTTGTTTTTTAACTCCCTACTGTGTATACGTTTTGTTTTTTTTTTGTTTTCAAAGGGTACTCGGGAAAATATTTTTGCCCGAGCGACTCACTTCAAAAAGGTCCGGTGTTATTCCACGTGCGTCTGTCTGATATCCGATGATTGACAGACAGCTCGCATGATAAACTCAGGTAAACACACCTAATTCGCAACCTGTTTTGACTGGCAGGTCACGAAGTTTGTAAACTTTGCGTTAGCCCGTGTCAACAGAAAAAGAGGCGTGGATTAAAAGGTGAGTAAAGACAGGAAGAAAAATGCATGGTTTTGCTAGCAAATCACAGAACGCTAACGAGGTCACGAAAGACTGTCAGATACTGTAGGCTATATTTCCATTATACGTCACATGGATGTACAAGTCATATGAGGCTGGCAACCTCAGCATATAGAACGATTGTTTCATGAACCACCACTGCAAGAGCTGGTGACTGCTTTATGCGGGTTTCTCATAGAGAACCAAAAGCAGAGGTAGTCCCAAGATTCATATGGAGCAGGGAGCGGACGATGATATAACTTATGTACATACTTATTTTATTGTTCACCTTTTCAACCAGTGCAAATGTAAAGATACTCAATATAAATGTAAAGAATGTTTTACGTTCACTGGGATTAATATTAATGGTCAGAGAGGGTAACGTTCTGAGATAGATGGGATGGTGGAATGAAAAGGAAGGGGGAGGGGGGCACATGATTGTGTATCAGGAAACCCAATACTCAGGAGGGTGTTTGTTTCTCTTCTTTCATAATACTAGTCGGTGGTACCAGTTGAGATTGCTATCTCTGGAACAAAGTGTGTGGTATAAGTGGCCTGCTGTCAACGCTAGACACCATCTCAGACGGGTCTTGAAGACACTGTGTGACAAAACGGGGCGGCCTCTGTCGATCTTTGTTTCTATCCGGCAGTATCGGTACATTTGTGGTACTGATATTTATTATGTGCTCTCAAGTATCGCACTTTTCTTTTTTTCTGTCGTCGTTATTTTTCTGCTAAGTAGCAGATATTTGATTTTATCAAATCATTCGACACTCCTGTCTGTCATGTCACCTTTTTGTTACCCGGTCATCCTGGCTTGCGGTGAGCAACTGTCGTGGTTGAGTTTGAGTGTAGAGTATTTGTCGAGTTGGACAACAGTAGTGAAATCGACAAGGGATAGTGGACTGACAGAGTTATAGATTACACAAACAGAAAGGTGTAAATAGGAGATGGACTTGAGACAACCTGGAAGAAGATTTATCAAAATGATCTCTCTCTCCAAGCCTCAACTCACTTATGTCTGTCTAAGCATCTCCTGCTCTCACTCTTTTCTCTTATCATACATAGAGATTATAGTAAAGAGCTAAAAACAAGTTTCTTGGTCGTGAACAGCGTATTAATAAAGGTGTAAACTTTATTAAATGAAGAAAAGCATGGAATTAATGCATATCATCATACACAGCATAAATTACATCAATAATCAAATATTCATCAATAGTCATCAATAATCATCAATAACCATCAATAAATTCCAATAATGCAAATACACACCCACAAACACACACACCACCAACACTCATAAAACCTGTAGAACACGGAGAAAATAACTAAGCTGTCCGACAGAGGGTCCGCTTTCGGGGACGAAAGGCGCTAGCTCCAGAAAGTGTCTTACAGATAAATATCCTTGTTACGTACATTTATTACCTAAGGGGGTAGTCTTCGGTCCTGCCAAATGTACGCACCAGTTATATAGTTATATTATTTGTGAGTTCGACTGATTCACGCACTGACGTGCACAAGGCAATGTGAGTTGCTTTGGAACGCACGGGTAACCTAGTTTGGGGATTGTGACGTCATGTTTTGAACGGGGCAGTGCGGACTTTGTTATGTCCGAGATATAGATTATTGGAATTTTCTGGCAGTTTTGTATAAGCCAGTATGTTATATTGATTCAATTGGTATTCTTGACGAAGCTAATGATGGAAGGATCATGTAAGTGTCGCCCCGGTTATATTTGTACATTTATTGCCGTAAACTAAAGTATCAGGCCGCTCCCAGTTGTAGTCTAGCGGGAAGTCATCTTAGCATGTAATTTCCTAGAATGGACAGACGGAGTCAGTGGTCATATTAGATTACCGTAGAGGAATAATACCTACGTGTAAACCAGTTTATTTATTCGTATGCTTCATATTTTATATGCCGTACCTTCAACAATGCCAGAAGCGTGGCATAGAATGGGAGAGGTTAGTCAACTGGAATCTCTAACCTGTTCGTATTATCGTGTATGACTTTGTTTGAAACTATATGCTATCTAACGTTATGTTTTGGAGAACGTATGGGATTGTGAAGTATGATATGGAAGATTTTTATCCTGGAGTATGAATACGTTACCATGATAGACGTCCTTGAAGGAAGGTCAATGGACTTGAATGAGAAGAATATTATACGGTAACAGTTTTGTGATCCTTAGTCACTTGAGTCAGAGGACTTTATTGGTAGAGAATCTTCAGGAACTTTAAAAGTAATTACCATTATGCTGATGTATGATCTTTGCGCCTGTGACGATGTTAGTCTTGTCCACTCCGTATGTGTCATGTTGAATAAAATCGATGTACAGTCATCACCGACTTATGTACTGCCAGTACTTGCCCAGTTCACTACTTGTTGAAGTTCGTTGGAAGAATATTGTTGACATTCGTTCATTTTAACCATTCGCGTTTGAAGCTACCTCTTCACCAGTATAAACTGTACTCAACCATAAAACGAACTCAACAATCCTTCAAGATGAATGAAGTGAAATACCAAACTTTCCTTGTCGGGCTAAACGTTGGTGACCCCTAATTGCGCGAGGTAACACTGGAGGACGTAGTTTATCTCCTGCTGACCAAATAAACGAACTGAGCGACAGCCTGTCTGTTTCTTCGTGGGACCAAATGTTAGCTCCAGAAAGTGTATTACATGTAGATCCTTCGTGAGGGAGGGTGACCGCTACTTGCGTGAGGGGGGCTGGAACTCTGTCCATAGATGGGTGCTCATACGTGCGAAGTTCTACATAAACACAGAAATAAGCCATGGGACGAAGTCACTTGAGGACAACTGATCCCAAGGCGTGCTTATCCGGCGCTAGAATTGGCTTTAAATCCGGTTTTGGCTGGTTGACTGTGGCTTGGCTGAGTGCCCCGTTTAGGCATACAGAGACTGGTGAATTGAATTCTGCTCTAGACATGCTGGGCGAGTAGGGAACTACTACTGAAATAGATGTTTTCAGATTGTTGCGTTGGCTCATTTCACAATGCGTGAGCTGAACTCCCGTGAGAGGGAAATGGCGTTGACAAAGGGTTGTGGTTTCAGGTATGGCTGTGACACTCGTGGGGCTAGATATCCTCAGAATCCCTCTAAAACGAAGAGACGGTGACATTCTTCGTCTGACTGGAAACTAGACTAGCAATTCGGTATCCCCTGAAACCCGAAAATGACTAGAGAAAGGCCTTAACATTTTAGTTCTGTGTTAAAGTTTGCCTTATCTCATGATGGTCCATCTCGGGCCAGGAAATCCTACGCGTGTGTTTGACGTAGTAAAATTTCAAGTCTTATAGCTTACAAACCATTCTACCCAGGACACCTGCATAGCCTAATTCTACAGATGTATCGGCGTAATGCGTAATACCGGGTAAGACAAAGGTTTCAGAAGCAACAACTTTGCGAAAATTCTCCCAGAGAGACAATCATAATATTATGTGCTCTTTGCTCATCTAAGGGCACACAACCCACAAACTGACCGCGATTGTTATCTCCCCCTGAAACCGATCAAACTCGTTACCCAGGCCTCAAAGGGTACTAGCCGCTTGTGATCAAACGTTTTAAAGCGACCAGAGAAATTCCCCTGTTCGGACCACAGAGGGTACCCGCCGCTAACGAACCGTTTCTTTCACAGAAACCGTCTTTGGCTCGTTCTAACACTTTAAGCGTAACAGACGTTCTTCTGATCAGGCCAGGTGTGCTGACGTAACATTATCGTTCGCTGACCGCTGCAGGCTCGAACGTAAACAACCTCGGGTGGGGTTTGAGAAGGAGAAAACAATTGGGCCACACAGGTAGCAAAGCAAAGAGAAATAAAATGTCTAGGAAAACAGAACATTAAAGAGTAATAACATTGAGACGAGATGGAAAAATAAATTAAGTCACTGTCTACGTGACAGCAACTGAGATAAGATAGCCGCCGGCGTGTTTAGATTGAACCGCTGATAAGATGACTCGTTTGGTAACCCAGATGGGCAGACAAGTACTCATACGACAGATAACAATATTACTGTCTGTGGGACACATGTGGGCAGACAAGTAATACATAATCGCTTCCGGGCCGACTTGTTATGACAACATTACTTTCTAATAAAGTAATAAGTATTACAGCTTACCCATGTTGTCATGTGTGTCTACCGATCTGCCTGTGAGAGTGTATGCAAGGCATCAGATATCCATATATGGTAATACGTGACCTTTGCAGGCACGCACCTTATTTCACATGGGACTATTGTGAAAATATCACACCCTATCTGCATGATTTGAAATGATTGGTTCTTTCTGAATAGATTCATAACAACAATGCGTGGGAAGATAGGAATATAGTCTGACCATTTCGCAGTTTTATTTCACTGTGAATTTCACGCTCGCCAACACAATATCAGACCTCGCCAGAGTGAAGACTAGATTCATAATTCCTTTTTTTAACCGGACCTTTTATTGGAGAAACAAATACGACTTACAAAGCACAGGAAATCTCTACATTTTAATAAGGAACACCGAGACTAGGAAACTGAAGAAACACACGGAGTCAGAGAGGGAATTTATTGTCAAATTAAAGACACCACAGACGCATGTAAAATACCGACTCGTCTCTTTTATTCATCTGAGCAGTAAGTCTGTAGCCAAGATTTGCGTATGTAGTGCATTTTTCATTCTATGTTTCATTACTAACATGTGAACTAACATATCTATATATATATATATATATATATATATATATATATATATATATATATATATATATATATATATATATATATATATATATATATATATATATATATATATATATATATATATATATATATATATATATATATATATATATATATATATATATATATATATATATATATATATATATATATATATATTCCCATGTGAATTTTAATGTGTGAAAATTTCTACATGGTGCCCAAGTCATTTGAGCCTTGCAACCTCAGTATCTAGAGTGATTAGTTCATGACTCACCACTGCACCGGCTGGTGATTGCTTTATTGCTAGTTTCGTAAAGAGAACTAAAAGCATAAAGTAGTTCCAGGTTCCCTATGGAGCAGGAAGGGAAAGATGAAGGAAATGATGTGCAATCTAAGTGTAATACTTACATTTCAAAACAGTGTAAATGTCCCTATAAACATAGTCACTTTAAAATTAATGTAAGTTTTCAAGCTTTAAACCAGTGTAATGTCTAAATGAAAATATTCCTTTTAAAGTAATGGAAGTTTCAAACTTTTCAATCAGTGTAAAACATAAATGAAAACATATTCAATTTATGCTGTGAACACTTTTCAATCAGTGGAGATGTATATGTAAACAGACTCTATCTGTATTATTAACCTTTTCATTTAAATGACATGTAAAGCTAAAGCTATTCTATTTAAATGTAAAGGAAGTTTTATCCCGAGGGATTAAATTTAATTCTCATCGAGGGTAAAGTCTGAGTAATTTGGGATGGTGGTATGGGAAAATAGGATCCCATAACTATGGGTGGAAAACGTCATACTCAGAAGAGCGTTTCGTTCTATTCTTTTACCATAGTTGTTGGTGGTACCAGCAGAAAGTACCATCTCTGGAACAAGAATGGAACCGTGGCCTAAGCTTTAAGACGAAAGACGCACGTGGTAGACTCTCCTTGACGATTCTGGGAAACGAGCTACTCCCGACAACCTTGATCAGAGACGAGCGTGAGCAGAGTGAAAAGAACCATCCCATAAGAAGGAGCAGAACCGTCATTGGCAGCTAAGTTCAAATATATGCTGCCACTTGAACCTCTTGTAGTATCTCAATTTCCCTAAAGACTGTGATGATAACTTATCTTGATCAATAACTATTCAAATTATTTTCCAACTATTAAAAACTGAAGTGATTATTAAATTTTGTTATTTGTAATGTTTCAAATTTAACTTCGATTTAATCATTTAAAGTTATTGCATGTTTGTCTGAGTCAAAGTACTACACACAATCTAAACAGAACTTTACTAAAATAATAGAATTCCACTGAGTAAATCAGGGGTGGGGGCCTAAACGAGCTGAACTTAAGAAGGGCTTAAATCCATCATAAAAGCGTCGGCAGAATTACAGAGTTAACATACTCAGCCAAAGCAGTATTGTTCTCGCTTATTCTGAATATCTTGTGAAGACTCCCTTTGTAATAGAAGTGTCATCACCCTACTATCTACATCTCTGTCAAGAGTAATCTTGTGCGAAGGTAGATACCTTTGAAGCCCATTTTAGATACGCTTGAGTTTTGGCCACTGTTGGACCACTACTGCAAAGCAGGGGAGGCAAAACCTTCACACACTGGACCAGCTTCGTAATTACTCCCTTATGTTTCTTGGAACGTGTCACAACCTCCAGACTTGACCAGTGACGCGAGTGCATCAGTCCATAACCTGCAAAGAACCAAACATCTGCTGGAGAAGAAACCAACAAACGTACTGGTAGCTAAGCACAAACTTAATAGCTGCCAAGTGATCTTTCAGACAATTCCTTCAATATCCATAACATCACCCTGTGATGAGTACTTAAAAAATGTTTTTAAAAATTAATTTTACATTGTTAAATATAATTATTGAATTTGTTATTTGTATAAATATATATACAAATTTATAGTTGATTTAATACATTTGAGTGTATTACACCCATCTGTCGCAGTAACCTTAAATACACTTAAAACAGAGCTACTAAATTAAGAATTCACTGAATTAAATTAGTTGGAGGCTTGAACGAGCTAAATCATACAATATATCTCTTCACACAAGTTGTCGGGCAGATCATAAGTTAACTGTGCTAAGACACATTCAGCTTTGTTCTTGATTTCTGAATATCTTGTAAAGACTCCCTCAAGGTAGAAGCATCATCATCATTCTATTTGCATCTCTGCCAAGAGTAATCTTGTGCGAAGGTAGATACCTTTGAAGACCCACATTAGATAGTCTAGGTTTTGGCCATTGCTGGACCATCACTGCACAGCAAAGGAGAGGCAACCGGTGACAATCATAAAAAAATAACATAAATGGAAAACAACACTGAAATCAATCGATACAATGACATCACAGATAAATATAGTTACAAAAGGTAAAAACAAAGGTAGTCCATAGAAGATACTGAGGTAGGGGAGGGAAGTGTTAGAGTCTGCTAGGTCCAGCTATATGAGTTGGGGTAACCCATTCCCCTCCTCGCTGCCTTTGCATTCCCTAACTCAAGATCAGAGACATTGTGATGTGATTGTCTCCCTTGCTCCGAAATAACACATAAGGAAGGGAAACCCGAGGCCTGTAAACAGTAAATTAATATTAGACAAACATAAAGGTATGTTTTCAGGCACTCGTAAGAAATAAAGAAGTAGAACACTTGGACAACAGAAAAACAACAGACGTGAGTGGCTTACCCAGGGTTCGAACCCCGTACCTTCCGTACGACAACTCCGCCTAGCTATCAAGCGAATCACACTGACCCCACGGCCAGCTAGGCATCCCCAAAAAAGGATGCTTTGCTGACTATTTATCAGTACGAAACACACAAGATAACACCGGAAGTATACAGTGGGCAACTCAGCCCTTTAATGACGCAATCACTTCTGTTGTTCCTCTAATTAGAGTATGTGTCAGTCCAAACAAGACAAAGACCTTGATACTGGGTCCAGTAAATAGTAGAAGACTTAAGGACAGTAGTATAGAACAGAGGGTAGGTTTCTGGTATTGTATAAACATAAATAACACATAAGGAAGGGAAACCCGAGGCCTGTAAACAGTAAATTAATATTAGACAAACATAAAGGTATGTTTTCAGGCACTCGTAAGAAATAAAGAAGTAGAACACTTGGACAACAGAAAAACAACAGACGTGAGTGGCTTACCCAGGGTTCGAACCCCGTACCTTCCGTACGACAACTCCGCCTAGCTATCAAGCGAATCACACTGACCCCACGGCCAGCTAGGCATCCCCAAAAAAGGATGCTTTGCTGACTATTTATCAGAACGAAAACACAAGATAACACCGGAAGTATACAGTGGGCAACTCAGCCCTTTAATGACGCAATCACTTCTGTTGTTCCTCTATTAACAGTATGTGTCAGTCCAAACAAGACAAAGACCTTGATACTGGGTCCAGTAAATAGTAGAAGACTTAAGGACAGTAGTATAGAACAGAGGGTAGGTTTCTGGTATTGTATAAACATAAATAACACATAAGGAAGGGAAACCCGAGGCCTGTAAACAGTAAATTAATATTAGACAAACATAAAGGTATGTTTTCAGGCACTCGTAAGAAATAAAGAAGTAGAACACTTGGACAACAGAAAAACAACAGACGTAAGTGGCTTACCCAGGGTTCGAACCCCGTACCTTCCGTACGACAACTCCGCCTAGCTATCAAGCGAATCACACTGACCCCACGGCCAGCTAGGCATCCCCAAAAAAGGATCCTTTGCTGACTATTTATCAGTACGAAACACACAAGATAACACCGGAAGTATACAGTGGGCAACTCAGCCCTTTAATGACGCAATCACTTCTGTTGTTCCTCTATTAACAGTATGTGTCAGTCCAAACAAGACAAAGACCTTGATACTGGGTCCAGTAAATAGTAGAAGACTTAAGGACAGTAGTATAGAACAGAGGGTAGGTTTCTGGTATTGTATAAACATAAGTAACACATAAGGAAGGGAAACCCGAGGCCTGTAAACAGTAAATTAATATTAGACAAACGTAAAGGTATGTTTTCAGGCACTCGTAAGAAATAAAGAAGTAGAACACTTGGACAACAGAAAAACAACAGACGTGAGTGGCTTACGCAGGGTTCGAACCCCGTACCTTCCGTACGACAACTCCGCCTAGCTATCAAGCGAATCACACTGACCCCACGGCCAGGTAGGCATCCCCAAAAAAGGATCCTTTGCTGACTATTTATCAGTACGAAACACACAAGATAACACCGGAAGTATACAGTGGACAACTCAGCCCTTTAATGACGCAATCACTTCTGTTGTTCCTCTATTAACAGTATGTGTCAGTCCAAACAAGACAAAGACCTTGATACTGGGTCCAGTAAATAGTAGAAGACTTAAGGACAGTAGTATAGAACAGAGGGTAGGTTTCTGGTATTGTATAAACATAAATAACACATAAGGAAGGGAAACCCGAGGCCTGTAAACAGTAAATTAATATTAGACAAACATAAAGGTATGTTTTCAGGCACTCGTAAGAAATAAAGAAGTAGAACACTTGGACAACAGAAAAACAACAGACGTGAGTGGCTTACCCAGGGTTCGAACCCCGTACCTTCCGTACGACAACTCCGCCTAGCTATCAAGCGAATCACACTGACCCCACGGCCAGCTAGGCATCCCTCAAAAAGGATGCTTTGCTGACTATTTATCAGTACGAAACACACAAGATAACACCGGAAGTATACAGTGGACAACTCAGCCCTTTAATGACGCAATCACTTCTGTTGTTCCTCTATTAACAGTATGTGTCAGTCCAAACAAGACAAAGACCTTGATACTGGGTCCAGTAAATAGTAGAAGACTTAAGGACAGTAGTATAGAACAGAGGGTAGGTTTCTGGTATTGTATAAACATAAATAACACATAAGGAAGGGAAACCCGAGGCCTGTAAACAGTAAATTAATATTAGACAAACATAAAGGTATGTTTTCAGGCACTCGTAAGAAATAAAGAAGTAGAACACTTGGACAACAGAAAAACAACAGACGTGAGTGGCTTACCCAGGGTTCGAACCCCGTACCTTCCGTACGACAACTCCGCCTAGCTATCAAGGGAATCACACTGACCCCATGGCCAGCTAGGCATCCCCAAAAAAGGATGCTTTGCTGACTATTTATCAGTACGAAACACCCGTGGGGTCAGTGTGATTCGCTTGATAGCTAGGCGGAGTTGTCGTACGGGGTTCGAAGAATAGTAGTTGTTATTGTTGTAGAAGTATAAGTAGTAGTAGTAGTAGTTATTGTTGTAGAAGTATAACCATTGGCAGAGATATAAATAGAAGAATGATTCTTCTAGTTTAGGGATCCTCACAGGAATCTAAAGAAAAGCAAGCATAACAACTGAGATCATCTAAACTGTCATGAACGTAATATTCTCCAGCCCGTTTTGTGAGGTGATATATTTTTGCTCGTATTTCTTTGCTCTGAGCAGAAGGTAATTGAGCAAAATCTTAATCTAATAGCTTTATCTGGTTATGTATTTAAAACAGTATGATTTATATGGGTGCAGATACACCCTTCACTCAATAGTGATTAATCCAACTATATCTTTAAAGTTACGGATAAACAGGTTTAATAATCGCTTATAGTTTAACAAGGTAAATTAAACAATGTTGTTTATAAAATGAAGCGATAATTATATTTATCATCATTGGATGATTTATATTGTGGTGGAACTTATGAAAAATTTTGAAATGTCCTTTGGTTGCGCTGTTGTAGTACTTAGCTTCCGGTGTGCGGTCGGTTGTCGTCTGCTTCAGCCGTTGTTGGTTCCAACAGGTGCCCTGAACTGTACTCTAAAGTTAGTTGCTTATCCTTTACAGGACGTGGCAATCAACCCCAGATTTTATTGGCTGTTTGTGATTTTTCTAGGCAATTTTTTTCATTCAGTAGTTTGCCAGTGCTTTCTGAACGGTACGGCGCTTATTCCATTTTTAAAAATCCACACAAAGCGATCTGCTACCAAACCGCCTGCAGCAGGTTTCGAACCTGGTATATCTGGATTATGAAACTGCGTTCATATCCATTAGGCCACAGACGCCGACAACCTCTCTACAGTAGTCAAAAATTGTGGCAGCAGCACGTCTTTTGCATAATGCCGAAGTAACTGCTTAGGTTGTCAAATCAAGCATCTTCAAGGCCCGTCTGATGAGGTATCTAGCGTCGACTGATGGCAACTTGTATCACAAACGTGAATCACAAATTGAAAGGAGATAAATGTCTCTGCTAAGTATTGGATTACCTGACAAAGTCAGCAGGCGACTTCCGCTTCCATCCTCCACTTCATCACCGTAAAAGTTGCTCACCTTGGTTCCACTATTATCTGCTATAGTACTAAAATTATAATTCCCCTTCTGATCTCTGTCTAATCTCTTAAACGATTTTCCAATCGTTGCCGAGAAATCTCCAGGTAACGTAGCTAATTAAGTCTGCTGGTGATCTACATCAAAGAAATTAACGAACAGCAATAAACTGCGTGTGTAAAATGAGAAAAGGCAGATATCTGAGTACTTGGAGGTTTAGGGTTAACCAACAGGCGTAGGCGAAGGCAAAGTAAAAAGGAAAGTGTAGATAAAGAACATAGATAATATGAAATCTATTATCATAATCCGTCACAATAGGCCTATTCTCCTTAAGGAGCTGAAGAATGATGATGAATGTTGAATGTTGAATGATGAATGTTTATATCAGTATGATAATAAAATTACAGCAATAGTGAAAGCTTTAAGAATGATTAAATCAGTAACGATTAAATCAGTAACAACGATTAAATCATTAACAACGATTAAAGCAGTAATAACGATTAAAGCAGTAACAACGATTAAATCAGTAACAACGATTAAAGCAGTTAGAACGATTAAAGCAGTAACAACGATTAAATCAGTAACAACGATTAAATAAGTAACAACGATTAAATCAACAATAAAACAGTCACAACCTTAAAGTTACGAAACAAAAGGAAGGCAATAGTCACAGTAAAATCAGTAACAACAATGACTTCTGCCTCATAACAGCCACGGAACATAACTCACATAACCATGAGATGGACTAAAGCGGTGGTGAAGGCATGGAAGGAAGCAACTTTAGTAACACACACGCTGTTTCGGTCTCTGTCGCCTCAGGACACCTGACAGACAATTTGGTACAAGAATATTGATCTGTTTGTGGTTGCTGATGGCGCTGATGATGATTGGAGTGCGGATAAGGATGGTGGCAATAATGCCATTATCGTTTATTTTTATGCTGACATGGTTTACTGTGGTGGCCAACAATGGTGGTGGCGAATGATAACACTGTTGCCTGGGGCTGAGTCTGTGGTCCAACTCAACGTGCCCTATTCATCAAAGCTCAATCAAAAGAACTAAAACAAGGGAACCAGAAAACTGAAAATACCATCTCCTAGAAAGAAATTAAACTGCTCTACCGGATAGCAGAGGTCCGCGCCAGAGTTTTCCCCGGAGCTATGGAAAACCCTAATCCAATAGAAGACTAATTAGATGCAATTAATCGGCGAGCGTCGCATCGTTTAATACAATTGTGACGTCTCCAGCGTTGCCGAGAAAGGCAACACGTCAGAGGTACCGTTTCCACAAACTCGATGGGTGATTTTAATCACTTCATATAAATCATCATCGTCGCCTTCATCATCATCTCTTTACCGAGCATGGTGCCACCACTGTTTCTGGTGTCCTTGCAGGAAGCTTACACCAAGAAGTCACGTGCTCTTGCGGCCGTGGTTTCCGTGGCAATTTGTTTGACATTATGAGGTTGCCAGCAACATGCATAGCCTCATATTAGTTGCCTTATACGACATGCCTGAGGATACAGTCGTCCTATTCTTTCTTTGTCCCTTCAGTGACCATGTTCTCTCTGTTACATTGGGGTTGAGAGAGTGGTTGAGTAATCGTGCTGATGTATATATATATATATATGTTTACGCTGTGGGTGTCCAACAACATTGCTTCAAACTTGGACAAAGTTGATAACGATTCTCGTGGCTGAGTCCACGGACAAGTACATTTAATTACGAAGTATCACAATACATGCAAGTAATCATATGCTGGTACATACATAATTCCGTCTCCTGCAGTCAATAATGCATCGCCGGATGTCACGCCTTTTTACTCGCAATGCCGGCAAGCGGACGCATTGGTGTAGTGATAACGGACAGCTGGCGATGGAAATATATAATAATTCTCCCAGAACTTCTTTCTACAATAAACTGCTTGTCAAATAAGGATGCTCAAATACTGCATCAGTATAAGTAAAGTGGCGACCTTCGTTACAATACTAAGCCACGCAGGAAGACTGTAAAATTCAACAACGTTGGGGACAATAATAATCTACGTCTTGCTTAGACGGATTCAAACGACGAAAGGTCAAGAAGGACCGTTACATGCATAGTGCAGCGCATTACTACGTCATCTTATTATTAGTGACGTGTAAACATAATCGCGTTGAATGACAATATCTTAAAGTGTAAAATACATCATGTTGACTTCAGATAAATACGTTAGCGCGTCTATCGTGATACTTCGTAATTAAATGTACTTGTTCGTGGACTCAGCCACGAGAATCGTTATCAACTTTGTCCAAGTTTGAACCAATGTTGTTGGACACCCACAGCGTAAACATATATATACATCAGCACGATTGTGGCGACAGGGTAGAAGAAAGGATAGATAGAAGAAATAAAAGAGAGTACCAATCTCTTCCACAGTGTCTTTTGGCTTGCTGTAGGTGATAGTCCGACACTTGTAGGAAGAAATGTTTCAGGAGACTGAAATTTAAACTCTTCTCAGTTAAGTTAAGAAGCAAATCCCATCAAGGATCCTGAGAATAGGTTAGGTCTTCAGCCACACTTCTCCTGAGGTACTGATATGGCTCATGAGACCCCCAGCTGGTAATTAAGATGATGATTAACAAAAACAGTTAACTACCAAGCAATACAGAACATGTAGTGAAAAGAAAGAAACAACAGTGAAATTCTTTTCAATGAATATATTAGCTCAAGCTATATTGGTTACAGAAAAACACAAGGAAGAAAAAAAAATAGGTATATATTGTTATATGTATATATATATTACTGAATAAAGGGAGGTAAAAATAGCCTACACAAAAGTTATGTTTATTATTAGGGTACCCTTCACGATGGCTGAGGTTTATGTCCTAATTTTAATCACTGACTGATGTGACACAACATCTTGTAATGTTTGGTCCTTTCTTTAAAAAGCACTTATCATGAATGTTGTTGCTGCTGTATGACGTCACAATATCACTGCAAGTTTTCTCCGCCTGGCCAAGTTGCTGGAATAGTTCGTAGCGGTATACTGCAAGGTTTCACTACACGACTGCGAGTTCACCTGCGTTCGTCACCACCAGGGAGCTAGGAGATACACACAAAGAAACAATCTATTTAGCTCTCTGGTTAGAGGCATTAATTTGTCCTGAGTGTGGTCCATAATCCCGGCTCAGATATCAATCATATTATTACATAAATGACATGGACCAATGTTAAGCGCCATTCTTCGAGCTGCAAACATATGATATTAATAGGGTAGGGGCATACATATATCATCAACTGTTGTAAAGGCATGCAAAGATCATACAACATTAAATACATGAATGCGATAAAATATACAACCATTAAATAAAAGAGGCAGGCAGGGTAGTGCAAATGCATTCTGTGAAACAACCTGAAGGAAATCAAAGGCATACACAAATCATATAACAGTAAATATATGAATTCCCTAATAGATACAACCATTACATGAAAGTATGCAATTGACTGAAAAGCAGTGCAAACATTAACTCAAGGTAATTGCATATAAAGAGATAATAATTGAAAGCAGTTCAAACATTCAATACAAATAATTGCATATAAGAAACTCACCCGCTTTGATCCAATATTGAGTTTGGCTACTCAAAGACGGCAATTATATATATAAGCAATGCTTTTGCCTGGTAGTCTGACAGATTACACGCTAGCAGTTTCCTGCAACTGGCTTGTCTGTTCAGGGCTTTTGCAGATGTGAGTAAAACAAAACCAATGTAGTCTTTCATATATACAGTTAACAGCGCTCACTGACCTCAGCTAAGTCGGGAATCCCTAACCTCCTGGGTCATGAGTGAATGTCCTGAAGTTGTTGTACCCGGGGAAATTCTTGATATTCTAGGTCACTGGGCGTTCCCCTCCCGGTCAACTGGAAATCCCCGACTACTGTGTCATTGTGCGGTCTCACCCGGTCATTTGGAGATCCCCAACTATTTGGGTCATTGGGCGGAGATCACCCGGTCACTTGCCGGTATCCCCGGCTGACTGGGTCATTGGCCTCTCAGGTAAATAACAAAGCGACATTGAACTGGAAAATCCCCGGTATCTTGGTTCATTGTTCTATAGGCATTCAAAATCATGGGAGAGAGAGAGAGAAAGAGAAGGACAGAGAGAAGAGGTTGGGCGAAGAATTTCGCGACAACGATTACTCAACCACTCTCTCAGTCCCACTGTAACAGAGAGAACATGGTGGCTCAAGTGATGGGGAACGATATGGTCCGGGAGTATACAACATTCAACGTAAAAAGAAAAGGGATTTTTATTTACATGAACTTTCTGAATTGTTCCGGCGTTTGAAACATTTGCATCAAGTCCAGTTTTCGGCGCATGCGTGATTGTTGTCATGACAACGCACCGAGATGTTCCAGCAAGATGTCCAGTCGATTGAAACCTTCTATCAATTATCAAATGTTTTCAAGTCTCCAATGGCAGTATTTGATCAAGGAAACTGCTCATACGTTGCCTGAAGCCTGATTCAAGTCACCAGCCTGTTCCTGACGTTGCTTGTGGTGTATACGAGCATCTCCGAAGATTTTGTTCGGCTGCGTCAGTTAAGTACCATTTTTGGTCTGGTAAAAACTTAACCAGGTTGTCCTGCAGGCAGTTCTCTTCGCATAGTTATTTTGTTTATATATGTTTTATGTATTTATATGTATAGTTGTTTATCTATGTGGGAGGTTGGCGGGAACCTAGGATCTCTGTAATGTCGCTTTTGGCTGACCGCAGACATCCAAGGTCGTTCTATTAAGGCTTTTTGACCATTTTCATTGAGCAAAAGACCGGCTTGAGTGAATTTGCCGATTGTTCTGTTTGCTACTGGATTTGATCAATATTAGATGTTCAGCTGTGAAGTTTTGTTCACCTATAGTGTAATTTCATTGTACTTGGTTTCATTTTTTTGCTTAGTTTTCGCATTTGTTCGTCATATATCGTAAGTCTAACCTAGCTATCTTTCAGTTGTATATGTCAGCTGTGTTGGTCAAAATGGGTCCTTGTCTAGTCTATTTTTAGATCTGTTGTGGTTTAACCTAGTTTCAGTTTTCGTGATTTTTGTCATTTGTAGAATTTTATTCAGTTCTTACTATCGTTTTGCTGTTTGTAATTCGATCTTGTGGTGTGATATTGTTTGTAATATCTTTTTGTTTCCTAAATTCTGTTCTATTTTCTTCATTAAACTTTCATAATATATTAACATTGATTACATAAATATTTATAAAAAAATTATTATATGACTGCAATAATTTAATTGCATTGCACTAGTAGGCCATTAGCCACTAGTTGAATATTCGCCTGAGTAAGGCATAGTGATATAAAATATTTAAAAAAATAAAAATTTTGTGCTTACATATAATTTGTAAAGCAATTTGCCAGTTATCTGGTTAACTAAGTGAGTACATTGGTTAGTTATCATGGCGACTTTAGAAACTTTTATGAAGATTGGAAAGGAATTTGCTTACAAAGGGGAGGTTCTTAGAGAATTTGCGATGGCTGAACTGGCTAAAGCCAAACAAGAGGAGGCTGAGAAGAAACTTGAATTAGCTGAACAGGAAGCTAAGGAAGAGAAAAAGAGAGCTGAATTGAAACAGGAATTAGCTCAACAAGAAGCTAAGGATGAAATAAGACGTACTGAAGAAGAGAAAAGGAGAGCTGAATTGAAACAGGAATTAGCTCAACAAGAAGCTAAGGATGAAATAAGACGTATTGAAGAAGAGAAAAATGCTACAGGAAAAAGAGTTAATGCTTCTTCGGTTGGAAGAATTGTAATTAAAAGCTCAATTAGCAAATAATAGCAATAATGGTGATTTACATACTGCTTCTTCAACAGGGCATACTAGAGGCAATGATAAATTTAAATTACTAATATTTAACCAAAATATTGATGACATAACATGCTACCTTTCAAGATTTCAAGATGTATGTGAAACAAATAAATTTGATAAATTCTTATGGGTTACTAAACTGAGGGAATTTTTGGTTGGTGAGCCAATGGCCGCCATTGATACTATGGATGAGGCAGTTAGAAAAAACTATGAAGCTGCTAGGGTGTTACTGTTGAAACGTTTCAACTCAACGAAGAAGGGTATAGAGTCAAATTTAAAACAATGATTCCAGATTCGAGCAAAGATTTCTCTGAATTTATTGCTGCAATAAGGATTACTTTTAATAGATGAATTGAACTTTCAGGTATTGAGAAATTCTATGATAAGCCTGTAGATTTAATAATAATAATAATAATAATAATAATAATAATAATAATAAATTCTTTAAGCACCAAACACGGCGCATAAGGCAGAAACCAGTGCTCTGCAGGTTGTTCGTTGTGACGCCACTCCTCTTAGCTCTTGCACATTATTTAGGCCCAACGTTCTTCTTTCTCTTATTATTGTTCTTCTGAGTGTTTCTTTTGGTCTTCCTTTTTTCCTCTTACCCTCAGGAACCCAAGTGAGCGCCTGTAGTGGTATTCTGTTGTTTTGCATTCGTAGGACATGACCGATATATGACCATCGTCTTTTCCTTATATAGTCGGAGACATATTTCTGCTTAGAGTCTTCTCTTATTTGTCGATTAGTCTTGAATTCTTTCCAACTGATGTTCATGAGTTTTCTAAGACATTTGTTCTCGAATGTATTCAGCTTGTTCTCCAATGATTTTGTTATTTTCCAACTCTCACAGCCGTATGTTAACACTGAGATAACATTTGAATTAAACAGACGAAGCTTGGTATGTATATTCAATGATCGGAATTTCCAAATGTTAGATAATCTATTGAAGGCGCTAGCTGCCAAAGCAATTCTAGTATGGATTTCTCTTGTTGTGTCACCATCCTGAGTCATTTTACTGCCTAAATAATTGAAACTTTCAACTTTCTGTAGTTTTTCCCCGTTCAAGATGATATCAAAGGTTTCGTAAGAAAAGTTCATAGCTTTAGTTTTAGAGGCATTTATTTGGAGACCTATTTTAACCGAGAGATGACACAAATTATTTACTGCTTCTTGGGATTGTCTGGGTGTTGAACTTAAGAATGCTAAATCATCTGCGAAATTTAATGCTGAGGGATAAAGTGTTATCCTCAGTAAGCAAACCATTTTGGTCGTTTTTACAGGAACGTAAACCACCAACTTTAACTGCTCTGGAAGAAATAGCAGTCCAATTCTGCACATCCCGGATCATACATTGCAAACACTCAATTGAGAGAAGCTTTACCAGTTGCTTCTGTTGCAATGTGGAATAATAACAACAGGGCAAGATCTCAGAGTCTGGACAGAAATTTTGTTCATAGAAGAAATAATGACAACAATTATTATAGAAATAATAACTTTATCAAGCATGATAATTTCAGTAGTGGTCGACAACAGTTTAGAAACCAGTCACCTCACTATAGGAATAACAGCAATTTTCAACAGGGATCAAACTGGAAGAAACAAGGTAATTTCATTCCCCATAACAATAATAATTGGGGTAATACAAATCAATATTATAAAAACTGGAATAATAGTCAAAATGGCAGACATCAAAATAATTCTGTGGATCGCCAAAGACAGCGATCTCATTCACGTGGACCACAGACGTTCGAACATAATGCAGGGGCGGCACTGACTAGCAGTGTACCCTTGGGTAGTCAAGACTCTAATAACCAAGTGCATTCGTCTGCATGTTGTTCATTTGACTTTGATGTGGCAAATAGTTGCCCAGAATGTCTAACTATATTTAAGAAGGACAGAACTACAGTTCTGAAGTGTGGACACCCTCTCCCAGCTGTTAGTCTTTCCGCTAATGATGGTACAGGGACTTTGATATTTAACAGAGGTTTGGTTAATGGTACTATGGTATCAGTTTTGATGGATTCAGATTCCACGACCATCGGCATTAGACAGTAGCTTGTTCATTGTCGCATAGAGATTTACGATCAATAAATTTTCTTTATTCTTTTCTTTTCTACCCGTGTCCTCTACTTTATTATCGCTCTTTTATCCTTTTCCTGTTTTTCGCATTCGTTCGTTTGCGACAAAATATTACTTTCCCATTCAAACTTTCGCCTGTTTCTTTTCTCATTTAGAAACACATTTTATTGCGTAATATGTCAGTCCCTGGATATGAACGAAATAGTTTGAGAATTCGTCTCGTCAGACATAGAGAGCAGACATGTGTCTGTATTTTCATCTGACACGAGTTTTTCTTCGGCTAGATTCTCGGCTTGAGGTGTGGAAGGCGCCAATCTGCATAGCTCAGAAATGAGACATGTCGTAGTAGGTGTGAAGATGCACTTTTGGCAGTTATGGCCAGCGTCTAAGTTAATGGGAAATGTTAAGAGAGAGAGGGGGGGAGGAGAGAGAGAGAGACCGGCGCTATTTCGGGTTTTCGTAATAGCGTGGGATCCTTTGTCCGTTTTCATATATCTACCCGAGTAGCTTAGACTATTCATTCAGTTCTCAAAATTTTGCAGTAGACAGGTTGCTCGTGCTAAGGAAATAAGCTTGCATAGCGAAGTTCTTAATTTGACTCGACATTTTGCCGAGCTTCTAGACTAACTATATGAGTGAATAAATTCTACGTTTGTGCGATCGCCTGTAGTTCTGTCTGGATATAAATATATTATATATCTAGTAGTGTTGAGTGATTCAGTGATAATCGCTTATTTCATTTCACTAGCTAGATTTCTGTACAGAAGTAATTAAATTTATAAGTCTGTTATATTTTCTAGCTGACGTGTTTCAGTGGATAGCAAAATAAATTATAATTTCTAGTTTAAACTCATGCAGCTATAAATAAATTTAAATAAATTGCTAGTAATTAGTCGAGCATATTTTAAACTAACTTATAACTGCACTGATTCATCATTGAGTATTGACGAAATACGTATGTATTTCTAATTCACGATGACTGATTTCAGAAATATAACTTATTTCACGGGAGTTTTAAACGATGAGTCAAGCTCTCCGCTTGCAGTTTATAATGTAAGTTATAACCGAAGTAAATAGTATGTATAAGCATTTTATACGTTGTTTTTTCTTTATTCAGTGAAACTGGAGTAGCCCAACTTTACCAACGGTTTTAGTACTGAGAAACATCTGTGAAGAACAAAAACATTATTTTTAAAGACTTAGGTGTATTAAGTAAAACCTGTCTGGCATTGCGCTGGCATCCAGAACGACAGAGTACCCATTACATGAACTTTAAGATTAAATGAAGTAACGGGCCCATCGAGCCAGATTTAATTCTTCCTGAGAAAAACCTCAAGTACATTTCAGCCCTTGTGGCAAGTAAAAGATTACTATCAGTACATTCCGACGGAGTTCTGACTAGTTGTGGAGTGACCAATTAAAAGTCCTATACTGCGAGAAGGCACCGACCTGACATTCCTAGTTACTAGAAATCTAAGCTATTGACACTTTGCTCGCTGTTAACGTTCGTGCCTGGACAATTTTAATGGGACAGAAACAGATATCCTCAAATAAGAATAACCAAGGAAACGTTCCCTGAAGTAGTGGATTCAACCTATCTTTGCGGGACTGGGGTTCCCTTGGCCAAGACTACCAGTGGAGATTCTGTATGTGCATGTCCTAAAAATTGTTTTTCCAGAAGTTGCTACCAAAGCTGTAAGTACGAATGCAAGCTAGTGATCACGGCTGACTTAATAGAGTGAATGCAGGACTGAGTGATTCCTTTATTGTTGTATTTTGGCACCCATTTTACTGTCTTAAATTTCTTTATGCAAGTTTTTGTTGCTAACAATATTTTCCTTAGGATAGATCAGAGTATCAAAGTCTGTTCATACCTTTAAAGGGAAATCTTAGACTATAGCATATGTATCCGTGACTCTTTGGGGCTATCACTTTTCTTCTAACAGGACTGTGGGCTATACATCGAGGGAAAAGATCATACCTCTGGGTCTATCATTCTTGTAGCAATTCATTGACTTTATGACTATTTGTATATGCTTGATGTAATTTTATGTGTTGTGATGGAATTTTCTGATGATAATTAAAATTCACTTAAACCTAATCAGCGTGTCAAGTCAGCTCGTTCCAAAATATCTATATAATCATTGTTATAGTTTTTCCACGTCTGTGCGTCTAACTGTCGTCACTTGTGTGTGTGTGCACGTGAGTGGTATATATATATATATATATATATATATATATATATATATATATATATATATATATATATATATATATATATATATATATATATATATATTCAATATATATTTTATAGACTGTCTGACTCCTCTAGATCTGTTGTAGAAGATAGGCTGAAAGAGAGAAGATTCTCGATTTCAGGGACAGCCTCTATTAATTTCTACCATCTCACTCGTGGAAATCTATTTCTATTATTATCTCTCACTGTGGCTATCACTTATTCTAATCTATTCAGAAGGGACCAACCCAAGTCTTAATTCCCCTATCAAAAATCTACGACAGAATGGTGGCTCGTTTTTCCGGGAATTGAACTCTAGTCCTGAGCAAATACGAATATCAGCTCGTCTGCAGGATTAATTTTCTTTATTCTGATATAGAGTAAGAGTGTGATTGTCTCGTGTTTTTATATCTTTAAAAATAACTATTCCCCTAGACTAACGATCTGTTTATGGGCGTGCTGACCACACAATTAATAATTGGTTTTTCCACAGCATTTTTGAGTAATATACATTTGAGTTACAGGTTGATTTTGTCGGAATATATGTTAATTACTGATTTTGTAATACTAAACCGTTGGTAGAGTTTGTGATTGTTGAGCAATCACAGGGTTCTGAAGAAGTAGGTGTTTGAGCTAAGCTAAGGAGTGCGTTGAGACAATTACGTCCTGTTAATTGCCTCCCTTACCCTAACTGACTTCAGGGGGTGAACTTGATAGTGGATAAATAGTAAGGGCATTTTTTTTTCTCCTTAAATTTTTGCAATAATTATTTTGTTTTCACTGTAGCAACGTATTTTCAGTGAGTAATCTTAACTACCATTTATTTGGCATAGTCGTCTGCATTAGGTGCTTTATTGCCGATTAATAGCAGCGATAGTTAGATACTAAAGTATGGGAGGAGGTATCCCAGGTTAAAGTATATCATCTTTTGGTTTGGTATTTCTCGCAAGTGGTAGGAACCAGAGTATCCTTTTTCTTCTTTTCTTCCTTGAGTAGTCTCAGTCACTGATTTATTATGGCCGAGAGGGCGAAACTGAGGCAGATGCTGAGACAGGAAGCAATGGAAGAGGGACTGGGCGGCGATGAAGCGAAAGCTTTCGTCAGGGACTAACTTGAGAGATATGATGCGGAGCAGAAGGAAAAAGCAGCTAAAGCTAGAGAGCAGAAGAGGATTGAGGAGGAAATGGAAATTCGCAGGGCGAACGAAACATAGAAGGAGAGACAGCACGAGAAGGAGAGGGAGGAGAGACAGCATGAGAAGGAGAGGGAGGAGAGACAGCATGAGTTGGCTCTTAAAGCTCTAGAACTCCAAAGTCGTGGGGCTGCCTCTACCTCCAGCAATGGAGAGTCTTCTCCTCATTCTTCCTTAACTGATCAAACTAACCATCAATCTCTTCAACTCAAAGCTGTCTTTTGCTCTTGAATATTTCCCTTGTCCTAATGAGAAGATTGACACATGGCTAGAAATATTTGAGAAAATTGCAACTCTGTACGGTTTAGAGAGGTCGCGTTGGAATATGAAGCTTTCTCAGGCTTTGAAAAGCAGTGCGTATGATGTTTACGCCAAACTGGAAAGCAGCCAACAAGACAACTACGACGTGTTGAAGAAAGCTTTACTTGAGCGCTTTGAAATGAATGCGCGAAAGTTTTTGCAACTGTTTCGCAACAGCAGGAAAGAGGGCTCTGAATCTTTTCAGCAGTTCTCGTCTTGTTTGAAGGGATACTTGACAAAGTGCCTAGAATCGGATGCTTGCTAACAGTCTCGCAAGGCGGAATTATTGACAGTGATTCCCAACCTGAGGGAGAGAGACCCTCAACGCGAGGTACTGTTATTTTGAACGGTTCTCAAACTTTTTGTTTATTTGACACGGGGCTTTCTTATGATTGCATTGTTGCCAGACACCTGGTTAAACCCGGTCAAGAGACAGAAGAGACCGTCGAACTTTGTGGAATTTCTAAGAGTGAGGCACCTACAGCGCTTCCCATTGCATTTGTGGAGATACACTCTGACTTTGTCAGAGGTGTGATCAAAGCGGCTGTTATGGATGACCCCATCTACCCAGTCATACTTGGCGGTAGATACGTGTTTATTGGGAAACCGGAAGAGCCGATAGTGGCAGCAGTAACTACAAGAGGGCAAACCAAGAAGGAACGGGAGCCTGCGCCAAATTTGTTACCTATGGAACTTAAAGAAGCGCAACAAAAGGACCCTACTTTGGCACCCTCCTTTAGGAAACTGCCCAT
Organism: Oreohelix idahoensis; assembly: GCA_024509875.1. Classification (NCBI taxonomy): domain Eukaryota; kingdom Metazoa; phylum Mollusca; class Gastropoda; order Stylommatophora; family Oreohelicidae; genus Oreohelix; species Oreohelix idahoensis. The sequence goes on from JAMPIV010011940.1 coordinate 99,405, forward strand.
GGCTAAGAAACCCAGACAGCACGGGGACATTTTTTCTAAGGATGGCGTACTTTATCACAGAACGGGTAAGCCTGACCAAGGTTACAACCAGCTCCTAGTACCGAAACAGTACAGAAGCCAAATCCTAGAAATGGGGCACTCTCAATCCTTCAGCGGACATATGGGACAGAACGCCACAAACCAACGGATAACTACTCATTATTGGTGGCCAGGAGTAAATACTGATATTATCAGGTATGCCAAATCCTGTGCCCAGTGCCAACGTGTACCACCCAAGCAACGGACACCCCCAGTCCACATGGGTGAAATGCCAATAATGGGAACACCATTGGAACGGGTTGTGATCGACATTTTAGGACCCTTAGAAAGGACTAAAAGAAGGAACAGGTATATCCTGATCTTAGTCGACACATGTCGGATGGCAAGGGCCGTTTACCGTCCTGAAAAAGATTTCTAAGGCTAACTACCAGATCTCTATTGAAGGAAAGGAGAAGGTTTTCCATTTAAATCTGTTAAAGAAATTTTTGGAAATACCAGTGCCGACCTCCGAACATCTCCTGACGATCGCCAAAATTAAAGAAGATGACGATAGTGGCAGGGAAATTCCACTGCACCCACACGAAATCTTTCAAAAATGTCAAAAGTGGCGACACTCTTTCAAGCGCGCACGGAAGACATTCCAGAGAAAGGAAAATTTGGGAGTAGACTTGAGTAGGAATTGGACAGGGATGAGAGAGGGGGCGATGAGAGGGAAGAGGACAGACACCCTGAAGCTACGGATATAGGAAATTTATTTCCATGACGTAGACATGGAGTGCTTCCATATCTTAAAGGGGGGACGTTCTGTCGCATAGAGATTTATGATAAATAAATTTTTTTATATTCTTTTCTTTTTCTACCCGTGTCCTCTACTTTATTATCGCTCTTTTATCCTTTTCCTGTTTTTCGCATTCGTTCGTTTGCGACAAAATATTACTTTCCCATTCAAACTTTCGCCTGTTTCTTTTCTCATTTAGAAACACATTTTATTGCGTAATATGTCAGTCCGTGGATATGAACGAAACAGTGTGAGAATTCGTCTCGTCAGACATAGAGAGCAGACATGTGTCTACATTTTCATCTGACACGAGTTTTTCTTCGGCTAGATTCTCGGCGTGAGGTGTGGAAAGTGCCAATCTGCATAGCTCAGAAATGAGACATGTCGTAGTAGGTGTGAAAATGCACTTTTGGCAGTTATGGCCAGCGTCTAAGTTAATGGGAAGTGTTAAGAGAGAGAGAGAGAGAGAGAGGGGGGGAGAGACCGGCGCTATTTCGGGTTTTCGTAATTGCGTGGGATCCTTTGTCCGTTTTCATATATCTACCCGAGTAGCTTAGACTATTCATTCAGTTCTCAAAATTGTGCAGTAGACAGGTTGCTCGTGCTAAGGAAATAAGCTTGCATAGCGAAGTTCTTAGTTTGACTCGACATTTTGCCGAGCTTCTAGACTAACTATATGAGTGAATAAATTCTACGTTTGTGCGATCGCCTGTAGTTCTGTCTGGATGTAAATATATTATATATCTAGTAGTGTTGAGTGATTCAGTGATAATCGCTTATTTCATTTCACTAGCTAGATTTCTGTACAGAAGTAATTGAATTTATAAGTCTGTTATATTCTCTAGCTGACGTGTTTCAGTGGATAGCAAAATAAATTATAATTTCTAGCTTAAACTCATGCAGCTATAAATAAATTTAATTAAATTGCTAGTAATTAGTCGAGCATATTTTAAACTAACTTATAACTGCACTGATTCATCATTGAGTATTGACGAAATACGTATGTATTTCTAATTCATGATGATTGATTTTAGAAATATAAATTATTTCACGAGAGTTTTAAACGATAAGTCAAGCTCTCCGCTTGCAGTTTATAATGTAAGTTATAACCGAAGTAAATAGTATGTATAAGTATTTTATATATTGTTTTTTCTTTATTCAGTGAAACTGGAGTAGCCCAACTTTACCAACGGTTTTAGTACTGAGAAACATCTGTGACGAACAAAAACATTTTTTTTAAAGACTTAGGTGTATTAAGTAAAACCTGTCTGGCATTGCGTTGGCATCCAGAACGACAGAGTACCCATTACATGAACTTTAAGATTAAATGAAGTAACGGGCCCATCGAGCCAGATTTAATTCTTCCTGAGAAAAACCTCAAGTACATTTCAGCCCTTGTGGCAAGTAAAAGATTACTATCAGTAACATTCCGACGGAGTTCTGACTAGTTGTGGAGTGACCAATTAAAAGTCCTATACTGCGAGAAGGCACCGACCTGACATTCCTAGTTACTAGAAATCTAAGCTATTGACACTTTGCTCGCTGTTAACGTTCGTGCCCGGACAATTTTAATGGGACAGAAACAGATATCCTCAAATAAGAATAACCAAGGAAACGTTCCCTGAAGTAGTGGATTCAACCTATCTTTGCGGGACTGGGGTTCCCTTGGCCAAGACTACCACAGGAGATTCTGTATGTGCATGTCCTAAAAATTGTTTTTCCAGAAGTTGCTACCAAAGCTGTAAGTACGAATGCAAGCTAGTGATCACGGCTGACTGAATAGGATGAATGCAGGACTGAGTGATTCCTTTATTGTTGTATTTTGGCACCCATTTTAATGTCTTAAATTTCTTTATGCACGTTTTTGTTGCTAACAATATTTTCCTTAGGATAGATCAGAGTATCAAAGTCTGTTCATACCTTTAAAGGGAAATCTTAGACTATAGCATATGTATCCGTGACTCTTTGGGGCTATCACTTTTCTTCTAACAGGACTGTGGGCTATACATCGAGGGAAAAGATCATACCTCTGGGTCTATCATTCTTGTAGCAATTCATTGACTTTATGACTATTTGTATATGCTTGATGTAATTTCTATGTGTTGTGATGGAATTTTCTGATGATAATTAAAATTCACTTAAACCTAATCAGCGTGTCAGTCAGCTCGTTCCAAAATATCTATATAATCATTGTTATAGTTTTTCCCCGTCTGTGCGTCTAACCGTCGTCATTTGTGTGTGTGTGCACGTGAGTGATATATATATATATATATATATATATATATATATATATATATATATATATATATATATATATATATATATATATATATATTCGATATATATTTTATAGACTGTGTGACTCCTCTAGATCTGTTGTAGAAGATAGGCTGAAAGAGAGAAGATTCTCGATTTCAGGGACAGCCTCTATTAATTTCAACCATCTTACTCGTGGAAATCTATTTCTATTATTATTTCTCACTGTGGCTATCACTTATTCTAATCTATTCAGAAGGGACCAACCAAAGTCTTAATTCCCCTATCAAAAATCTACGACATTCATCCTAGTTGTTCTACTGGTAAAAGTGTAAAGTGTATTACGTTTGGTGGTACAATTGAGTACTATCTCACTGCCATTATTGATGTACATACACCATTCTTTTCAGGGAAACTTAATGTATGTTTATTACAGAATCCAGTAGCTGACCTCACAGTTGGTCGCATCCATGGGAGTAAAGACTGCTCACCTGAGGAAATTGATCTGTGGGAACGACGACACAGGTTCACTACATGAACTCGATTATCTGCCAGCAGTTACTATACAGGTGGAACTATATTTTAGAATTTTGGTCTTTGTACCATTTTGGAGGATGATGAGGTTATCCCTCATAATGATGATAACAGTAATATCAGGTTTGATATTCCTATAAGTAATGACCTTAACCCTACATGCACATCAACTGTCACTCAATTTGACAATGTTGTGCCTACATCTTATGATGTACCAATACACAGATACATATCTGTTGCAACTACGACCTTACACACATATTTCTATATATATTTGTGGCCTCTGTTCACTGGTATGCTATTGTCATCTTGTTTGGCATGCACCCATGTAATTAGAAGTTTATCAACATGTGATCACACACATTTTCTTCGCAAAATGATGTTGGTTATGTTGTTCCTTTTTGTCTTTAATACGATGTCTGGTGCTCATTGCACTTTTCATGAGACAGTGATGGACAGGATTTCTGATGTTGACTACATTTTAGATGTTAAGGTTCAAAAGAAAATCATTCATATTAATATGCTTAAAGCGTTTCATACTCGTCCTGAGCATTTACAGGCTATTTTTCATGATCTTGATGACAACGTAGTTAGTTCTTGTCACTATTCGAGTCTATCTGTTATTCAGGAGGAGGAATAGTCTTTTCCTGATATTCATATGTCGTTACCTTTACCTACTCTAAATGCCACTGAATCTTGGCGTATCTATTCTCCTTCTTTAACCTCACAACAACATCGACAAATTTCTAATCTTCTAGAATCTTTTTCTGATGTTCCGACTGATTTGCCTGGTCGAACATCTGTGATCTGTCATGATATCATCCTCACAGATGATAAACCTATTCGTTTACGTCCCTATCCGGTTCCTATTCATTACCAGAGTAAGACAGCTCAAGAACTTGATCAAATGTTAAGTTTAGGAATTATCTAGAACAGCAATTTTCCTTATTGCTCACCACTAGTCATTGTACGAAAACAGGATAACAACATTAGGTTATGTGTGGATTATAGAAAATTAAATGCTAAGACAGTTTCTGATAGTGAACCACACCCACTTCTTGACGACTTACTTACTCGTCTAGCTATGGCTACTTTATTCTCAGAAATAGATCTCACAAAGGGATATTGGCAGATTCCGTTAACGGATCACGCCAAACATCTTACTGCGTTCTCGACTCCACGAGGATTATTCCAGTGGAACGTCATGCCTTTTGGGTAATGACAGGCGTATTGACGTCAGCTCCCACGGGGTGAAACCCCTGACTTTAATATCTGATGTTTATTATTCCCCCCCGTCCCCCTGTCCCCTTCCCCGCTGCCCTTAAGAAGAAAAGTCGATGGTAAAAAAAAAGACAAAAAAACCAATGGCCCCCGTCGCCTAAAACACATGCCATAGACGATAATTCGTTGTTTGAAGTTAACCGTGCTGTCATGGATTTGACGGAACATTTCAAGTTAAATATCGGAAAAGTACCAAAATAGGAGGCTAATACGTTCCGTTGATTGGAAAAAATAATACATGCGCACTTGCCCCACCCTAAACCCAGGAACTCTGCCCAACAGTCCTTACGTTCGCGACCCAATCCCCTGAAGTCCTGTCATAAATATTGAATATAAAAAAAAAAAAAACCCAAATACACCACCACAACAACCCAAAAAAAAACCGCTCCCCCCCCTAGTGTTCAAAAACCGACCACGTAAAAAAAAAACTGTGCACCCCCCCGCGTACCTGTATGTTTCCCCCCCCCCCCCACCCCCATTATAAACTCTCCCAGAACTCTTCTCCTGTTTATGGTCCGCTAATTTACTCTATCCACCCCCTGACTTTTAAGGAAACAGCTTCAGAGCGTGGTAAAAAGTTTACCTCCCCCCCCAGCTTCCCCCCGCCCCACCCCCCCCCCCCCCCACTAGTGTGGTTTGCCCCTCCCGCCCCCCAATTACCCCCCCCCTTGTGGGGGCCCCACACCCCATAAATCGCAACAAAACTCAATCACGGGTACCTAGTTATTGTGCATAAAAAAACAACCCGCTAAAAAATAAGTACGAAAAAAAAAAAGGTGCCCCCCCCCCCTCCTGCCCCCAGTGGTAAGTGTTGGACTAAAAGGGGTGGCCATGTGGCCCCCCCCCATACAATTCAAAGACAGTTTACTAAAACATAAAAAAAAAAAAAAAACCCCCCCCCCATTTTTTGAAAGATAGTGTCCGGGTTTACCAGATATTACTAAAAATTTTATATTTCCCCCCCACAGGATGCCCCCACAAAAAAAATAAAAAAAATACACAAACTGTGTGGGGGGGGCTCCCCCCCGTTATTGTTGAAGACCCGTAATTTGGAAAACGTGTAAATAAACCAATCCTCAAAAATTTGTTTACAACTAATCGGCCCCCATTTAATTATGCTTAGTGTTTAAAAAAACAAAGGGTGTATCAGATAAAAAAAAAACCCCTTTCCCCCCCTCCCCCCCCCCCCCAAGTTCCCCCTCATAAAATAAACTGGTACGTACTTATTTAAATGGCGCAAGAAAAAACCCCCCCCCCCCCGAAATCATTCCTCATAAGATACCCTTTTGATGAAATTTCCTAGTCGGCTGCTCTACAGGGCTTGAAAGCGGACTCGGTGGCGGGGGGAAGCGATCTTGTCCATGTTTTTAATCGATAAATGCTATACGCCCCTTTTTGAGAGAGAGCCATTCATATATAGGGGGTTCCTTCAGCGAATTCAGAAATCGAGACCATGGTGTACAGAGAAAGCGGGTTTCCGTGGCGTTCTATTGATGATATTTCTCGTTTATTCTTATGAGATCTCGTTGGTTTGTCGACGCGACGGGTCTCAATTCACCACCCTGATGAGCAACGTTTTTCATTGGATTCAGAAGTTCAAACATCACTTCTGTGAGGAGAGAGTTATGAGGACTGGATCGGTCTTAGTCGGATGCAGTAATTGTTACCTGTGTTTAGAGTTGCATGCAGCGAGCACTTGGTTGACTTTCGGGGGGCGTTGGTCCTTTGACGTCGATTATATATTTAATTGTATTTCGATCTGAACATTGTCATAATTGATCACGTTTGATTATCGATTCTTTTCACAACTAGCTGCAAACAAGTCACATTCTTTCGCCTTGTGTTCTTTAACCTTGTCTGGACATATAGAAGGCGTCGGATTAAGGAATTATGGTCCTCGTGGTTCATATTCCAAAGGTAAAGGATTACCCGGGGGTTCAAATTACAACACATTTATTAAGCGATACAGGATACCACGCGTTTCAAAATATAACTATCATTTTGTCACAGGCGTCTATACAGAGATAATCCATTACGCAAAATGCAAACTCTACAAAGGTATGAATGAGTTACGAACATGTGCAAGATATACTTTACCATACTACAGCGTTATTGGTTACTATGACTAGCATCGTTATGAATGCTTCTCCAATGTGCGTTGCATGAATTCTTACTTTGTTTATATAAATTGGTCCTATTGGTACTTTACAGACTATCGTCTCCATGATCTCTGCTTATACCTGTACGATGATTCATCTGGACAACTACAGCAAAGTCAACGTAACTTATTTTGATGCCCGGATCGAGTTGTTTATTAGGTCTCGTGTGGTTTTTCTATACTTCGTCTTTTTTTGCTTGGATTTGTGTCCATCTGTATTCCTAACCACCTTGATATGGTGCATTCTACACTGCACTACTCGATCTATAACGTTTTACTGGTGAATATTTCTGATTACAGTGTATCACCGTCCATGTGGAATCCGTACTTAATCCTTACATAGGATTTGATGGAGCGGAATTAAAACTTGGTACAAGTTTCAATTTCAGTTGCATTTTCGTATGTTCAACGGACAGCAATAACATTCTGATTAGGTCTGTGATGGATACTCTTGTATTCTCTCCAGGCATTGTTCAATACGAGATTATTACTTTTTGAATACTCCATACTAATTGAACATCGGCATTTATTTTAGACTTACGTTTAATGTGACATTTGATTTATTAATATATGAGAATTTTAGAATTTCTTAGTTTATTTTTGATTAATCATACTATCAGTTGTATTTCTATGTCATCATTTATTGATATTTGTTAGAATATTAATTACTTTCATTATTATTTGACTTATTTTTTATAGTAGTTAATATGTAGGTATTATAAAAACATTTCTTATTATTCTTTCTAATGTACATTCTGTCTTTTTCAAAACTTAATTTTCTACCTATGCTTTCCCATAGCGAACCTATATTTACTCTACTGCTTGTCTTATATTTCTTTTACTTTATGCGTTTGTCCTATACTATTTTCCTTGTCGTTATTCCTTGGGCTTTGTTATTTTTTCTGTAATAATTACATTAGATTACTTAACCAACTTTAATTACTTTACGTTACCCTTACACATAGTTTACATTAGCATTTTATATTTTTATTACTTTGATTAATTGAATTCCAATAGCATATGTACTTTGAAAATTTCTTTTAATTTCCACACCTTATTAGTTCATTATGTTTATGTTGTACTATACTCTTATTCGACTCCGTTGGGACGATTCTTTTCGTTATTTAAGTTAGTATATATATATTAAATTTATATTTTTATTGTCATGACATTACTTGATGGATAGTGACGAACGACTTTAGACACTGTTTTTATTGCTGTAAACATCTCTGGCCGTATGTCGCAATTTTTTTTTCTTTTTTTTTTGGCGATACTTGGTGATTTTTGAATACCTTTCCTAGGATCTAATTGCTTTTTGTTACTAATAAATAAAATGAATTTTCTTATTAAATAAGATTAACTATATTTAATTTTTTTACCCACGTCGGGGGTGGTGGAAAAAGTGTTAACCGAGGCGTATATTTATTGGTCTATTCAATGGTTGGCCTCATTTAGATTTGTTACCAGTTTAAAGATTTTACGCGCTAACGAATAGTTGTATTCAAAAGTCAACATGATGTATTTTTTCACTCACTTGTAAGATATTTGTCATTCATACGCGAATTATTTTTAGATAGCGGGTCGATAAATAAATAGCGATGATGCGTAGTAAGGCCGCTGCACTATGCATGCAACGGGGGTCACTTCTTGACCTTCCGTCGTTTCGACATACACATCTAAGCAAGACGTAGATTAAGCTAGAATGCATCCCCAATTGTTGGTGAAATTTTACGAGTCTTCCTGCGTGGTTTAGTATTGTAACGTAACGGGTCGCCACTTTACTTATACGGATGTAGTATTTGAGCAAGGTTTTATCGCTCTAATTTGACCGAAGCAGTATGGGTGAAGAGAAATAAGAGTTGGATTTATCTTGTATGGGAGGAAAGTTTTATTAATATATTTTCTTCGCCGAACAGCTGTCCGCGGTTATCACTTACACCCAATGCGTTTCCTCGCTTGCCAGGCATTTGCGATGTAAAAAGGCGTGACATCCGGCGACGAATCTGAATTATTAGACTGCATCAGGAGAGCGGTAAATTATGTATTTACCAGCATCAATGATTATTTGCCTGTATTGTCGGATACCTTCGTAATTAAATGTACTCTGCTCCGTGGAACTCAGCCTACTTTGAAGCATTCAGTTAATCTCAACTTCCTTGTACACCAAGTTGAAATGCGCAACGTTTGTGTGTGGACACGCCACTCTGCACAAGTCCCTTCTCTCCTCAACCCCAATGTAAACATCAGCCTGTCCATAAACCTATGAAGAACATTTAACCACTGAGTATGTTTAAGATTTATTTACAAATTTATCAAGCCACGTCACAGACAAATCAGTGCAGGAGTTCGTTCTATCTCCTCCATCCAATTGTTTCTCGCCCACGTAGAAAAAAAACCCCTTACTCGGAAAAAAAAATGTCATCGCAATAATATTCGTAAGTATCAATCCAGTTAGATACCTTCCCGAAAAACACTGGAAGCCGGAAAACAAAGCATAACTTTATTAACACTACGCTCACAAACGGATCCTCTCCCCTCCACCCCACAATTAGTATACACACACAGATACACTCCGCAACATCAGCACAAACATTTCTTCTACTACCTCAAAAACCATAGCTCAGTATTGCCGACGAATGAATGGCAAACATAACGTCTGAAAAAAACCGATACAGTACTGACAAATCGACGACCCAATTTCAGTTAGCTCTTGCATTGAAAATCTGGGGGGAACAGGTGCCCTAGAGCGCACCGCTCTCAAATTGATTCTAATAGGAATACCGAACTTGGCCCACGATTCGTCACTGAAAACATTTCGAAAGTGATTAAGGGGAAAAGTGAGTCGGACAGAGCTTTATATTGAAGGTTGAGGTAGTCACATTAGAGCGGAGAGAACGAGCATAGCGATGTACGTGACTAGAGGAAATAGCATGGATGAAAGACTTTAAATATAGAGTGATGTTAAACGGAGGTCCTGTGAGAGACATGACGCTGTACGTGAGCAAATAGAGAGAGCTACACTGAAGGAATATTTGCGCGAAGAATCGAACAAATATACCATAAGCTTCTTATATTTAAAGGTCTAACGTGTTTGAGCGCTGGAAGTATACGGAAAGGGATACTAGGATGAAGAAAGAATAGTGAAAAAGACACAAAGGATAAGATGGGGATTGGATATGAGGAACGGACAGTTGGAAAAAGGGTTGTACTGAGATTCAAGATTGACTCGGTTTAAAAATGAACATACTGGGACGAGGAAATGAGTAGGCTATGGAAGAAATATCATGAGAGGAAACAAAATAATTTAGTTACGATCCAAATAACACTGGGACACTGCGAGAAGTAATACAAGGCGTTAAGACAGAAAGGATGTAGATTATAAATACCGGTACGAGAAAAGCCTGGGAGCCAAGAAATTATTGATGACTGTTTGTTTGTATTACTTTGGAAACATATATAAATAATATATAAACTCATTTTCTTAAAATCTATCATAGAAGGAAAGATGTTAACACGATAACGGATATAGAGGAACAAAACACTATATGTAGAAAGATAGTCAATTAGAATTGAGTATTGATTGACGCGAAATGATTACGTGCGGTAATCTCGAATAATCATGATCAACCCGTAGACCCGTCTTGGTCGTAGGTAGCGTGCAATTGGTTGTGAGACTAGCTATCAGCAGACAGGGTCACTCCCAACTGATATTTTCCTCAGCAATGCGTCACGCTTTTGTTGGGAAAAAAACGATGTCTCTGCCCAATTCTCTTGATGTTTATCAGCACGGTTATTTTTTTGCTCTTTCCTCTTATCAGTCTTTTTACCTTCGACTCGTTCCACGGTGGATCGTTTTCGAAAGGGAGTCTTTGACGAGTTAACTCCCATGCCCAAACAAACCACAGGGCAAGCTTTCGACGTTTCTACTACTGATCAAAGTGGTTTAATTGGGCTGTCTCCGTGCCCATAGAGTGTGCGTTTTTTTTCTCTATATAGATTGACTCATTTTGTGTTTCGGTGCTCTTTATGAAACATGCGCAAAATTTTATTCTGCGTCTTACATTTAGTACGCAGATAAATAGCTCGGACTGTATTCCTGCGATCCGTATCATGCAGTGAGTGTCCAGACCCATACGACACCCCATAACAAAAAGAATAGATTGTTAATTCAAACCTGGATAGAATTTTGTATAATTTGATTTACACAGGAAAACTGATGTTACTTTATCCAGATATCACATTCAGCCTTGTCATGGCAGCCTAGAGGCAATATCACAAGTCTTAGATCGTTAGAATCTTTCTTTACTTGATATCTTTCCCATCACTCTTGAACATATTGTGGGACCGTAGAAGCATTTAAAAGGTTGCTGCGTTAATTCTTTCTTCGTCCCTTACTGCACCATTTAACGTAAATGTATGGTCCGGAACATGTTTTCTTTATGGCTATTTTCCATTATGTTTTTATCTGGTGATTTTGTCTCTATGGTCCTTGGTATATTATTTTCCATCCCCTACGTATTTTTCTTGTTACGTTTCTACACAGCTCTATGAAGGTAAAGGTCTTGTGATAGTTCTCGATTCTGTTCCAGCTTAAGATCGATTTCATCCAGCAAAAAACGTAGTTTGCAAAAGACGGTCTGGGTTCACATCGATATGGTGTGTTTGTATTAATCAGGATTAGAGGCATAGTGACATAATATGTTCTAGTTTTTTATTAAAGGATCAACTGAGGGAAGGCTACATCCCGTGGCGAACTTCTTACATTGTTTTGAAAAATTCTACATGTCTATTGGTTGCAAAAAACACAGGCCAGCTGCTTCGTCGTCCTCGTGTTTAGTGCTTCAATGAATATCTATGTTGTGTGGTTTCAAAATTGAATTTTCTCATTTATTTGCCATATGGCTTAATGCCACAGACTCGATCGAACCGAAGGACTTTGAGTGAATCGTATGATGTTGAAGATATGGTATAAATCGTGGTGGAATGCCTAGATGTATCGGAACTACAAGGAGAGTAAAACGGATCTTGATTTCTAAAGGCGACGAAACTGGAACGGAATACGGGGAATAACGTATTATGGGAATCTTGGAACAACTTGAAGTATTAAATGGAGAACAGAAGACGGAAGCTCGAGTGGAAGAGACGAGGGGGCGGAACGCAAAAATTAGAATCATGTGTGCTTAGTTAACCAGGAAACAAATGGGAAAACGGTGACAAGGAAGAGTTAATGGAATCTCGAATCGGCAATCACGTCCTGCTATTTACAGTGGTGTACCACATCTGAATGAGTCTTAATTGGGGGGCTAGTGGGTTTGGTCGTGGACAATTGTCCGGCCTAAGAACCAGGAAATGATTAGTTATAAGGGATTGAACTTTGTACTCAGGGGCGAATATATGGGTTTATAAAATAAAAAGATAGTAAGGAGAATAAACAATATGTCAGACATTTCGTTTTACAGTATGGTCATCGAGTAGGTTGGGATGGGGCCCACACTAGCTTGAGATGACTGAGGGTGTGTATGAGTAAGCAGATGGGATTGTCAAGACGAGGAATTACTAGTCGGCAGAGCTTCGGCGTTCAAGAGGACAGGTGGTCATGGATGCCTAGATGGAAGGTTATACATGATCGCGAGTTTTCAATGCTAGGAGTTTGGAAATGAAACATGCTAGATTGCCGGTGGAGTTATTCGGAAGATATGGAGTAGTATCTCTCAATGACAATGAGAAAGCGACTTCCAGTTAGGATTCTGCAGTGAGCAATAAATGAATCTGCATTACCTTACAACCACAAAGTTTTCCCCATCAAAAGCGATATACATTGCTATTACACTAGAGAATGTGTGAGAATTTTGAAAAGTACGCCAACGCCAAAGTAATGAGAAAGTCAATGTGATCGACTTATGCCATTGATTTTTTTCGGAGGAAGCTTCATTCAGATATGTCAGTGTGAGCAAGCTAGAGTCCTGGGGAAAAAAGTGGGGGCGCAGAGAGATGTGTGAAGTGGATCAACTACCTGATTACAATCATAAGATGAGACAACATGCATTAAGAGTTGCTTCAGCCTAAGGAAAACTGTGCAGCGAAACCATCACGCAAAGAAATCCAAGTAACAAACGAGCACGGAGAGTACCATGACTGAGATATGGAGCAGTTAAGGACCTTACAAGATTGACGAGGAGCACACAGAAAATTAAGACGCAGGATATCAGGGGCTCTATATTGCTACAGCATGTGTGAAAACTCACAGAAAGAAGACGGAACCTGCATGACTTGGGAACACCTTTCTGGGCTTTAAATTCAAAGGATTTTCATAAAGAGAGCTGGCTGAAGAATGTCTGCAGATCAGCTATGCGGTGTACAACCAAGGAGTCCCCGACTTCGGGAAACCAGAGAATATGAGGACATCCTTGTGAGTTGGTGACATGAGGAAGTTGAAATGAGACTCTAAGAAAGTTGAGAAATACTGTATACATGAGAGTTTAAGGAATAATGGCATGGGAAACAATACTTAAGGAGCTAAAAACACAGGAACAGGAAAAATAAAATAGAAATATAGAGAGAATATTTGTGACACTCTAGAACAGAAGCAAAGAAGCAAGGTGGGCTGAAGCAGCAAAAACAGAAGTCCTGGGAAGAATTTGGAGAAAAGCTAGAAAAAGATGCGCAAGAAACCAGAAAGTGTTCTATTAGACCCTAAAGAACATTAGGAAGGAAAAACAATGCCCTCTCAAATTTATAAAGGAACAAGCAAGGGCAATATTGCTTACTGCCCCCGAATGGAAGTAATGGAAAGATGGAAAGAATATTTCTCAGAACTCCTTGAATGGTGAGCAAGGTCAAGCATCAGAAATGAGTAAACATACTAGCACAGAAGAGAAACCAATGGTGATTGAAGATGGACATAAAGATGGAAGAAGAACTGAAGGCAGCACTGGAGAAAATCAAGGATGGGCAAAGCAGCAGCGCATGATGGTATAACACCAGAAATGGTTAAGGTACATGGGAAGCATCAGGTGGACCTATTACTCTTAAGGGTCTATCTGACAGTGTGGTGCAAAACAAGACCATACCAAAGGATTGCCATCATACCGATTTTTCAAAAAAGGGTGACAATTGGACAATGGTGGAAAAAACATAGAGGTATATTCCCTTCTCAGCGCCTGGTAAAAATCTACTCTATAGAATCCTAGAGCAGAGTCTCATATGCCTAGTTGAGACTCAATTGGATAAGTCCGTGCGGGTTGCCGAGCAACAGAAGTAACTCAAGACTGTTGGTGAAGTGGGATGTTATAATATTTATAGGGGACTTAGTGTACTGACTGAGATCAGCTGTGAAGGTATCTATATCTAATAAGAGTAGTGTATTATAGATAACCTTACTTGCTGCCACATATGTATACCTCAGTCAGAATTATCTGGAATAGTGTGATGACTACGTTATATGTCTAGGGTATGTGTATGATGAAGTGTAAGTCATAACAACAACAGACAGATAAACAATTTAATTTATTCCACCACACTTGACAACACAGTGACACTCACATACATAAAACACTCTACAAGGATATCTTAAAGGAGTCACTGATAACTTTTCAAATAACAATATGTATTCATTGCTGTCATGAATGTATATGTGTCCTGATTCAAATACAAAGGGAACCAGGAATCACAATCAATTTTAATTACAAGTTATTATGTACAGAATTTATCAATATGAAATCTTGTAAGATGACATATATTATTAAAAATATCCTATGTGTGTCAGTTGTGTAGTAGTATATATGAGGTAAATATGGTTTTGTTTTGTTCAAGCTCTGTTTGGTATTTGTCATCCTATGACTTCAATAGTTTGTCTTTACTATTGGACTACTAGTATTGGAGATGTTCTCAGTTCCTGTGATAATTAAAACAATTAGAATAATTCCCCTATTAATGTTATTTTGTTACAAATGTCATTTTAAGATGGGGCCGGTACATAATGTTGATGAGCTCCATGGCCACACTTTCTCTTATCTTTCTTGCTCAATGATGGTCTGGCAGGTAAAAGACGTCCCTCCTGCTGCTCGATTCTACATTCTTACATGAGTTTCTGGAGCTGATCTCATCCTCCATACACTGGTTGAGCTATATGGTCCAAAGGAGTATTCCTGGTGCTGGTCCACCTCTGGATTTTTCAGCACAAATGCTCTAGTCTACTGGACCAGGTGCTGCTCAATTAACCTTTCAAGAATCAAGACCACGGTCACCTGTAAACTCATCGGAAGATTGGAGTTGTACCTTCTACGTCATAAACTAATTGATTTGCTACTCACTTGCTTTACACGTTTGAGCAACATGAATACATCTGCTTATGCTCAAACGCATTGAGTTACAGATGCGTCATAGCGCAATATTAAGCCGTGGCGACTAGTGTCAATATGTCAGGTCAGTTTCCATCTGAAAATCTATTTAATATCCAGGTATTTCCCGAAACACACTTCTTAGTGGTTAACGCCTCTGCACCAATTCCAGCTTCTTATTTCTCTAGTTTTAGTCAATCCATATAGGTGATGTCAGGTTTTGTCTGTTTGGGCACGACTGTCCTAACAGCGAAATGAATAGTTTTAACTTTCCTCCGAACACACCACTGGGTCTCATCCTTTCGTATTCGTAGGCCTTGGAGCCCTGCATTACAGCCTTAGTGCTATTGTACCATGAACATTCATGTGTTGCGGCTACGGCCATAAACTTACATAGTCTTAACTATGATACCTCTACTCACTGTCAGCTGCAGTCTCCAGTTAATTTAGTGCTTTTAATTTACCATTCATTAAATTTTTCAAGTTAAAATAGTCGATACTTGGAGAACATTTCTATCCCTTACCACACTATTACGATGGAATTCAATTATATAAAACCATATTGCCGTTTAGGACTGGCAAATCCAATTATTGCACAACTCCACGATATCTGCAGATACATGAGTGGTTACCCAGGCCTTGCCTATATTTATATCCAGTCTGAATCAAATAGTGGTGCACAAATGCTTTGATGCAACGCATTATGCCATGTCTTACGGTAACTTCTATTACACATCTTCTTGATTGTCGGCTTATGAACAGACGCTCTGAATCGAGTATGTGGTTCGCAGGCTAAACGACCCAAGTGATGTTACTTATCTATGTCGTATCTTTTCATGAAAAATTGCTGGGCAGACTTGTTTCCGACAGTGTTATGAAAAAAATGGTTACCTTTTCCCACTGTACCCCACTTTCACCCAGCCCGAACGAAAGATAGTGTTATTTATCATAAGTGTCCATGACCAATCGTGGGTTTAGCTTAGCCATTTGTTGCGCGATCCAATCAAATGTTGGGAGTTTACAATGGTTAGGCTATTTCTCTGTAACGTAAGGTTTTTTCATTCAAACACGTTCCGTATAAAAAAATTTTATGAGCAGAAATGATTTTTAATGCTGTCAGATCAGGCAACCCCACTATTTTATTTTTGGCATTAATAATTTGGTAATTCCTAGGACTATTTGCGTAACGTTTTACATATTATTTGTCAGCAAGCCATAAGGAACCCAAATATACAAATTTTAAATAGTCTAGCTAAGTGGCTGGCGTTCGCAAAATATGCCAATTTTGACTTTTTTACCGTCTACCTACAGCACTAGTTTCGAAGATGTGCTGTCTGGGTACTGTAATGTTTTCAATTTACGTAAAACCCATCAGCCAGTGAATATTGTCCATCTTAGCCCTAATAAGAGTTTTTTATGATTTATTATAAAACCTAACTCTAGGGGGTGGGAAATGGTACTAGTGAATTTTTTTATCACTGTTCCGTCTGAAAAAAAAAATAGTGCATGTGGGACCCTTACACAGTTATTAGTCGCGATCGGGCAAGCCAATTTGTAATATCGCTAGCGTACGCGAAGCGTTGTGTTGCGTTGCACTGGTCCTTTCAATCACCTTCAAGCCCCCCTATCTCTATTCTACACCTGCTTTATCTTTTCTGTTCCATTCTATTGTTACGCCGCTGTATAATTAATGGAATGAATGAACACATTAATTTAGGTCATTTATCAGCTTGCATCATCTCAAGGTTTTTCCGAACAGACAATACGAGTGGCACATTTCTTTATTCATTGAGAAAGCGTAATACTACAGTAACTTCCCTTTTTCTATCAACGTGAAAGCGTTACAATATTTGCAGGACGAATACGTAAGTAGATAAAACAAGGGGGATTTTCGAGTGTACAGTCATGTGACACAGGCACTGTTATTTTACCAATTGCTCTTTTCATTTTATTTAATTTTATAATTGTTAGGCTTCATATTTACCTCATTAAAATTATTTATGCTGGATTTATGGATTAAGAATAATTTCCACGGACACCTCCCCCTCTCTTAAAACAGACATTACTATGGGTCAAGTCCTTTATTCTATATACACATAGAGAAATTTATTATTATTTCTGGGGTTTACGGTGATTCTCATCACACGGATGGCGGCTTAAAAAATCCGCTCCCAAATTGGTTTTTCCAGATATATACTCAAATGCTAAAATTATATGGAGCCAGAAGCAAAGACCATCGGAGTAACCTAGAGTTCTCATGCTAGCCTGTGCTAGAAACGATAAAGGTTTGTGATCTGTTTGCAACTTAAATGCCTTCCCATATAGATAAATATTGAATTTCTTTATTGCCCATATTACTGCAAGACATTCTTTTTCGCTAGTTGAGTAGTTGATTTCAGCTTTATTCAACTTTCTGCTAGCATATGCCACTGGGCTTAATTCCCCATCCAATGCATCTGATTTCTGTAGTAGAGTTGCACCTAACCCAATATTACTTGCATCCGTCCTTACTATGAATTCTTGACTTAAGTCAGGTAATTTCAAAATGGGTTTACTTGTGAGCTTTTCCTTCAATTCTTGGTAAGTCATTTCACATTGTGGTGTCCATGTAATGCGATCTGGATGTCCTTTACGTGTCAATCCGTTAAAGGTGCACATATGGAATTAAAGTTTTTGATATACTTCTGGTAGAAACCACATAATGAGACAAAGGATCTCACGTCCTTCTTGGTTTGTGGTCTCGGGGCTTTCTGTAGTTTCTCTAAATTCTTTGGGTCAGGGGTCATGTTTCCCTGATAAACTGTGTGTCCCAAAAATTCCAATTCTTTACATCCAACGCAAAATTTGGTTGGTCGGGCTGTTAAATTTGCCTCCCTAAGTCGATTAAACAGCATGTTCAGAGAGTCAATGTGTTCCTCAAATGTTTCTGTTGCTATAAGGATATCATCCATAAAATTTGTTATACAGGGATTATTCAGAGGATCCAATAATTTTCTCATCATTCTAGAGAAGACACTAGGCGCATTCTTCAATCCAAATGGCAATCTATTAAACTCATAGTGTCCTTCTGATGGTACTAAAAGCTAGGTATGGTCTAACCTCAGGCTTTACTGGAATCTGATAGTATCCTTTACTCAGATCCACTTTTGAGAAATATTTAGCTTTATTTAGTCTGGCAAACAGCTGATTTGTATCCGGCAATGGATCCACCTGTCCTTCTGTGATAGCATTCAGTCTCCTGTAATCTATACAGAGTCTATGTTCTCCAGAGGGCTTCCTTAAGAGTACAACACCGGAACTATACGAAGATTCACTGTGCGAAATAATTCCTTCCTTCAACAGATAGTCTATCTCTTCCTTCAAAGCTTTCTCCTTAGCAAACGGAATCGAATATGGTTTCATACAGACAGGTGTGGGGTCTATCAGTTTCATATCATATTCCAATAGGTTTGTATGCCCTTGGTCGGTCTGTTAACACCTCTGCATGATTATTTAGAACCTGTTGCACTCTCTCTTTCTGAGTTTTCGTTAAATGTGTACTGATTTTCACCTGTGCTGCTGTCTCACAGGGGTGTAATGGATATTCAAATGATGAAAGTGGTTCCTTTTTCATCTCCATGGCGATGGACAAGGTCAACAAGTGTGTGTCTCTTCCTGATGTTCTCTTTCCAAATATTTCTTCAGGAGATTCACATGATAGATTTTTTTTCTTTCCCCTTCTTATCTATCTTATAATTTGTTCTAGACACCTTCTCTAGAACTGTATATGGACCCTGCCATCCAATTTGTAACTTATTCTGACTCCCGGGCAAAAGAAGCAGTACTTTCTCTCCCACAGCCAAATTTCTGTCTTTCGCCTTCCTGTTATAAGAGGCAGCATGTTTCTTCCTGGCTTGTTTCAAATTTTCATTGGCAAGTTTCCAGCCAGTTTTTAAACGAGTGGTCAGCTCATTCACATATTGGTATGAAGATGTAATGTTTTCCTCTGCCTTTTCATCAGTCCACGTTCTTAACAGCGCTTCTAATGGACCTTTTATTGGCCTTCCAAATAGCAGAGTTGCGGGAGCCATCCCGGTTGAACTATGTGGTACCTCCCGATAAGCAAAGAGGGCGGCGTGCAAGGAGGTACTCTGGTCCCAATGTAATCTGGGTTTTTCGTGCCAAGGTGCCAACTTTCTCAGGATCGACATCAACGTGGCGTTAAATCTTTCCACTTGGCCGTTCCCTGGGTGATGATACACACTACAATGGAAGTGTTTGGCCTGGAAGATCCTGAAAACTTCTTCAGTTAGTTTCCCCTTGAACTGAGAGCCATTATCAGTCAAGATTTGATTGGGAAAGCCTAACCTTGTGAAAATTGTGAGCAATGCCTCTGCCACATGTTTAGAATCAATCGATGACAGGGCTACTGCCTCTCCCCACATAGAACAAGTGTCCACCAGAGTCAGAATGTAGCTGTTCCTTCTTGGTTCGGGTGAGAGGTCCCACAAGATCCACGGCAACTCTCTCAAAGGGTGTTCCCACTATGGGCATTTCCCCCAGAGTTGCTGGTGCAGTCCAATGTTTAGGTGCTACTCGTTGGCACTCTGGACAGGATTTTACATATCGTTTGATATCTTCAGTTATTCCTGGCCAGAAATAGTGACAAGCTATTCGCTGTCCTGTTGCGCTGATTCCCATATGACCACTGAAGGGAATCGCATGCCCTAGTTCCAACACTTTAGTCCTATATGAAGTGGGAAGGACCAGCTGTCCGTGACCATTGGATTCAGATCCAGCCTTCCTATATATTCAAGTTTGTTCTTCTTCATATAAAACTCTCCCTTGCCTGGAGGTGTATGAGATTTGGGCAACTTCTTGAAACATGGCTTGAGTGTTTTGTCCTCAGCCTGTGCCTTCCTCATCTCATCTGGGTGAGTATTTATTGGATTATCCTCCTCCTTTTTAGACTGTGATCTGGTCTGCACTGTTGCCAATATCACAGGTCTCTTGGGATTCCCCAAGACATATCTACACCCCAATATTAGAGGGTAGATTGGCTCATTTATCACTGCTGCTTTTATGACTCCTTCCACATATCGCGTTTTCACTTTTATTCGGGCGACGGGAAGTGTCATGGTAGCTACATCCTTGGTTGCAGTTTGAATCTCCACTGTTTCTGTGGTGTATTGATCGGCCTGCACCAGGTGAGAACTCACAACGGAATCGTAATCTAAACCGGTATCATATAAACACCTTATAGTGACACCATTACAGATGACATCTTCACACACTGGGGGGTGGTATGGTTCCTGTAGTTCTTCAGGTTTGACCTTCTTTTCCTTTTTCCCCGTGTCATAGCAGCACAATGAGGAGGTTTCCTTCTACAATGGTCAGTGTCATGATTGTTCATCTTACAATTTTTACACCACCTTTTTCCTTGGTTGAAAGATTTTCTTTCATCATATTTCCTTTCATCGAATTGTGGGGTTTTATTTTTATTTTCATACCGTGGCCTATCAAACTGGTGCTTACCTTTGTTTTGATCCCTAGGATCAAATTTATTAAAGTTCTGTGGTGCCCTAAAGTTATCCACTTGTTTCTTTTTATTACCTGTTACCTCTGCTTGAGCTGCTTGATACCCTTCAGCAACATTTAGCAACTCACCCAGCCTCTCTGCACCTTGTTCCATGAGAAACTTTCTCAGGTCTGGAGCCATGGACTCTCTTAATTGCTCTATAAGGACCATTTCCTTAAGATCTTGGGTTTTCCCCCAGAGAAGTCCATTTCTCCAAGTATGTCTCTATTCGTGCAGAGAACTGGTGATAGGTTTCACCTGACAGTAGTTTAGCATTCCTAAATTTTTTCCTATAAAATTCTGCATTCTTCTCATATCTTAACAAAAGAGCCTGCTTTAGCATGTCATAATTTTCCTGATCACTTCTGCTCATTTTTGCAAAAACTTCATAAGCTGCCCCACGAAGTCCCTGAGATAACTTTAAGCTCCACCTTTCTCTCTCTAACCCATATGTGGTAGCTAATAGTTCATACCTATTTAGGTAGCTCTCTATATCATCGTCTTTCTCAACAAAATGATCTAAATGAAAATTCATAGCTGAGGTTGAGGCTCCTTGGCTAGCAGTGGCATCAGAGGCAAAGGGACTGGCACCATTTTCAGGAGCATGGCCTTGAAACTCAAACTCCCTTAGTCGTAACTCATGTTCCCTTTGTAATCTCTTCTCTCTCTTTCTCCTCTCTTTTCTGCTTCCCTTTCTGCAGCTAATTCTTTCTTCTCCCTTTCTGCAGCTAATCCTTTTCTTCTCTTCTCTTTCTGCAGCTAATTTTCTTCTCTGCCTCTTTCTGCATCACTCAGTAATAATTTCTTTCTTCTCTTCCCTTTCTGCAGCTAATCTTTTGTCTTCTCTTTCTGCCTCCAATTTCTTAGCCTCAGCCTCAATCTGCAACCTCTTAGCCTCAGCCTCAATCTGCAACCTCTTAGCCTCAGCCTCAAATTGTAACTTCTTAATTTCCCTTTCAGCCTCTAACTTTCTTTCGGCTTCAAACCTTCTTTCTTCGCGTTCAATAAATTTGTCACATTCAGTAGTGACATAGGCAACCATAACTTGCCCATCTAATCCTAACTCTTTTGCAGTCTGAACAGCAGCAGATCGAAATTTGGCCAGGTCCGCCATTGTCTATCAGGTAAGTTTTATACAATGTCTAACTAAACAATTCAATCTCTAAATATATATATCTAATGGGACAACAACAGGCACCGAGAGCTCAACCTTATTTAATTCCACCCAAGGATACCTTTTAATTCTTATTATTCCCTGAAGTGAATTTCCCCCAATATTTGTAATAGGTAAAGATTCAAAATCCCGAGAGCGAGCCCCCAATATATGTGGTGAAGTGGGATGTTATAAATATTTATAGGGGACTTAGTGTACTGACTGAGATCAGCTGTGAAGGTATCTATATCTAATAAGAGTAGTGTATTATAGATAACCTTACTTGCTGCCACATATGCCCTATATACCTCAGTCAGAATTATTCTGGAATAGTGTGATGACTACGTTATATGTCTAGGGTATGTGTATGATGAAGTGTAAGTCATAACAACAACAGACAGATAAACAATTTAATTTATTCCACCACACTTGACAACACAGTGACACTCACATACATAAAACACTCTACAAGGATATCTTAAAGGAGTCACTGATAACTTTTCAAATAACAATATGTATTCAGTGCTGTCATGAATGTATATGTGTCCTGATTCAAATACAAAGGGAACCAGGAATCACAATCAATTTTAATTACAAGTTATATGTACAGAATTTATCAATATGAATCTTGTAGTGACATATATTATTAATAGTATCCTATGTGTGTCAGTTGTGTAGTAGTAATCTGAGGTAATACTGGTTTTGTTTTGTTCAAGCTCTGTTGGTATTTGTCATCATGACTTCAATAGTTTGTCTTTATTGGAACTAGTATTGGAGATGTTCTCAGTTCCTGATATTAAAACAATTAAATTCCCCTCTTAATGTTATTTTTACAATGTCATTTTAAGATGGGGTACATAATGTTGAGCTCCATGGCCACACTCTCTTATCTTTCGTGATGACTGCAGTAAAAGACTCCTCTGCTCGATTACTTTAATGAGTTCTGGAGCCACCCCCACTGGTTGCTATATGGACCAAGGAGTATGCTGTCCACCTCTGGCTTCAGCAAAGCTCTGACCAGGTGCTGCTCAATAACTTTAAGACCACGGTCCCTGAAACAAGAAGGATGTACCTTCTACGTCATAACTAATTTATACTCTCTTTCTACACTGAGCACAATACATCACAAACATTGAGTTCAGAGCGTTAGGCCAACTGTCAGCTTCATCTGAAATACTTTATACCAGTATTTCCCTCCCTAATGGTTACTACGCCTCTGCAATTCCAGCATTATTTCTTTCTAGTCAATCATCTAGGTGTCAGTGTACTGTTTGGCCATTCCATGCAGTTTTACTTTCCTCCGACACCTTCTGTTCAGGCTGGAGCATTATAGGCTTTACATCATGTTTGCTACTGAACTACACATATATACAGACATAAATTATCAATTTACATTCAATTTTCATTAAAAGATATTGAATATTTCAAGCTTACCACAATTCATAGAATAATAAACAGTTTCGTTGACTGGCAATGAATATAGCACAACTCCGATCTGCCGATGTCCCAGGCTTTATTTTATAAAAAATATACACTGGTGCTCAACGCACTGCTTCTTAGTAGGTTTATTACAAGATGTGGCAATGAACAGACGCTCTGAATCGAGTATATTCGCAGCTCTACCCAATAAAACCATGTCTACACATCTTTTCAAAAAAGTACTCCTTTTTTCACGTTTCCCCTGACAACACAAGATAGTATTTATAGCCCGACCAATCGTGTTTAGTCTTACATTTGTTGCGCTCCAATCAATTTGGAGTTAACATGGTAGGCTATTTCCGTAACGTAAGGTTTTTTCAAACACGTTATAAAAAAATTTTATGAGCAGAAATGATTTCATGCTGTCAGGCACCCCCCACTATTTTATTTTGGTTATAATTTGGTAATTCCTAGACTATTTGCGTAACGTTTTACATATTCTTTGTCAGCAAGCCCTAAGGAACCCAAATATACAAATTTAAAAGAGCTAAGTGGCTGCGTTCAAAATATGCAATTTCTTCTACCTCCTGTTTCGAAGATGTGCTGTCTGGGTACTGTAATGTTTTCAAACGTAAACCCATCTAATGTCATCTTTTCTAATAAGCGTTTTCCAGGTTTTTTAAAACCTAACTCTGGGAAGGTTAGTGTTTTTATCACTGTCCGTCTGAAAAAAAAAGTTAGTGCATGTGGCCTTACACGCGTGATGGCAGCAATTGTGTATCGCGCGACGCGTGTTTAGTGTTGCATGTGTCCTTGCCTTCATTCGCCCCTCTCTCTCTCCTGCTTTATCTGTCTTTTAGTTTCGCCGTGTATAAAATGGAATGAATGAAATATTGAATTTAGGTCATAGATCACTTGCGTATCTCAAGTTTAGTACACGTTTCATTGAAGAAAGCGGGTAATAATATAGTAGGCTTTTACTATCAACGTGAAAGCGTTACAATTTGCAGACGAAGCAGAAAACAAGGGGGATTTCGAGTACAGTCATTGTGACAGCACTGTTATTTTACCATTGCTCTTTTCTTTTATTAAATGTATTTGTTAGGCTTCATATTTACCTGATAATTTATATATGTGGATTAGAATATTCCACGACATCTCCCCTCTTAAAACAGACATTATATGTCAGTCCTTTATTCTATATACACATAGAGAAATTTATTATTATTTCTGGGGTTTACGGTGATTCTCATCACACGGATGGCGGCTTAAAAAAATCCGCTCCCAAATTGGTTTTTCCAGATATATACTCAATGCTAAAATTATAGGGAGCCAAAAGTAAGGGCCATCGGAGTAACCTAGAGTTCTCATGCCTAGCCTGTGCTAGAAACGATAAAGGTTTGTGATCCGTTTGCAACTTAAATGCCTTCCCATATAGATAAATATTGAATTTCTTTATTGCCCATATTACTGCAAGACATTCTTTTTCGCTAGTTGAGTAGTTGATTTCAGCTTTATTCAACTTTCTGCTAGCATATGCCACTGGGCTTAATTCCCCATCCAATACATCCGTCCTTACTATGAATTCTTGACTTAAGTCAGGTAATTTCAAAATAGGTTTACTTGTGAGCTTTTCCTTCAATTCTTGGTAAGCCATTTCACATTGTGGTGTCCATGTAATGCGATCTGGATGTCCTTTACGTGTCAAATCAGTTAACGGTGCACATATGGAATTAAAGTTTTTGATATATTTCTGGTAGAAACCACATAATGAGACAAAGGATCTCACGTCCTTCTTGGTTTGTGGTCTCGGGGCTTTCTGTAGTTTCTCTAAATTCTTTGGGTCAGGGGTCATGTTTCCCTGATAAACTGTGTGTCCCAAAAATTCCAATTCTTTACATCCAACGCAACATTTGGTTGGTCGGGCTGTTAAATTTGCTTCCCTAAGTCGATTAAACAGCATGTTCAGAGAGTCAATGTGTTCCTCAAATGTTTCTGTTGCTATAAGGATATCATCCATGAAATTTGTTATATATGGATTATTCAGAGGGTCCAATAATTTTCTCATCATTCTAGAGAAGACACTAGGCGCATTCTTCAATCCAAATGGCAATCTATTAAACTCATAGTGTCCTTCTGAGGTACTAAAAGCTAGGTATGGTCTAACCTCAGGTTTTACTGGAATCTGATAGTATCCTTTACTCAGATCCACTTTTGAGAAATATTTAGCTTTATTTAGTCTGGCAAACAGCTGATTTGTATCCGGCAATGGATCCACCTGTCCTTCTGTAATAGCATTCAGTCTCCTGTAATCTATACAGAGTCTATGTTCTCCAGAGGGCTTCCTTAAGAGTACAACACCGGAACTATACGAAGATTCACTGTGCGAAATAATTCCTTCCTTCAACAGATAGTCTATCTCTTCCTTCAAAGCTTTCTCCTTAGCAAACGGAATCGAATATGGTTTCATACAGACAGGTGTGGGGTCTATCAGTTTCATATCATATTCCAATAGGTTTGTATGCCCTGGTCGGTCTGTTAACACCTCTGCATGATTATTTAGAACCTGTTGCACTCTCTCTCTTTCTGAGTTTTCGTTAAATGTGTACTGATTTTCACCTGTGCTGTGCTGTCTCACAGGGGTGTAATGGATATTCAAATGATGAAAGTGGTTCCTTTTTCATCTCCATGGCGATGGACAAGGTCAACAAGTGTGTCTCTTCCTGATGTTCTCTTTCCAAATATTTCTTCAGGAGATTCACATGATAGATTTTTTCTTTCCCCTTCTTATCTATCTTATAATTTGTTCTAGACACCTTCTCTAAACTGTATATGGACCCTGCCATCCAATTTGTAACTTATTCTGACTCCCGGGGAGAAGAAGCAGTACCTTCTCTCCCACAGCCAAATCTCTGTCTTTCGCCTTCCTGTTATAATAGGCAGCATGTTTCTTCCTGGCTTGTTTCAAATTTTCATGGCAAGTTTCCAGCCAGTTTTTAAACGAGTGGTCAGCTCATTCACATATTGGTATGAAGATGTAATGTTTTCCTCTGCCTTTTCATCAGTCCACGTTCTTAACAAAGCTTCGAGTGGACCTTTTATTGGCCTTCCAAACAATAATGTTGCCGGGGCCATACCGGTTGAACTATGGGGTACCTCCCGATAAGCAAAGAGGGCGGCGTGCAGGTACTGGTCCCATGTATCTGGTTTTTCGTGTGCCAACTTTCTCAGGATCGACATCAACGTGCCGTTAAATCTTTCCACTTGGCCGTTCCCTTGGGGATGGTACACACTACAATGGAAGTGTTTGGCCTGGAAGATCCTGAAAACTTCTTCCGTTAGTTTCCCCTTGAACTGAGAGCCATTATCAGTCAAGATTTGATTGGGAAAGCCTAACCTTGTGAAAATTGTGAGCAATGCCTCTGCCACATGTTTAGAATCAATCGATGACAGGGCTACTGCCTCTCCCCACATAGAACAAGTGTCCACCAGAGTCAGAATGTAGCTGTTCCTTCTCTTGGTTCGGGTGAGAGGTCCCACAAGATCCACGGCAACTCTCTCAAAGGGTGTTCCCACTATGGGCATTTCCCCAGAGTTGCTGGTGCAGTCCAATGTTTAGGTGCTACTCGTTGGCACTCTGGACAGGATTTTACATATCGTTTGATATCTTCAGTTATTCCTGGCCAGAAATAGTGACAAGCTATTCGCTGTCCTGTTGCGCTGATTCCCATATGACCACTGAAGGGAATCGCATGCCCTAGTTCCAACACTTTAGTCCTATATGAAGTGGGAAGGACCAGCTGTCCGTGACCATTGGATTCAGATCCAGCCTTCCTATATATCAGTTTGTTCTTCATATAAAAACTCTCCCTTGCCTGGAGGTGTATGAGATTTGGGCAACTTCTTGAAACATGGCTTGAGTGTTTTGTCCTCAGCCTGTGCCTTCCTCATCTCATCTGGATGAGTATTTATTGGATTATCCTCCTCCTTTTTAGACTGTGATCTGGTCTGCACTGTTGCCAATATCACAGGTCTCTTGGGATTCCCCAAGAAGACATATCTACACCCCAATATCAGAGGGTAGATTGGCTCATTTATCACTGCTGCTTTTATGATTCCTTCCACATATCGCGTTTTCACTTTTATTCGGGCGACGGGAAGTGTCATGGTAGCTACATCCTTGGTTGCAGTTTGAATCTCCACTATTTCTGTGGTGTATTGATCGGCCTGCACCAGGTGAGAACTCACAACGGAATCGTAATCTAAACCGGTATCATATAAACACCTTATAGTGACACCATTACAGATGACATCTTCACACACTGGGGTGTGGTATGGTTCCTGTAGTTCTTCAGGTTTGACCTTCTTTTCCTTTTTCCCCGGTGTCATAGCAGCACAATGAGGAGGTTTCCTTCTACAATGGTCAGTGTCATGATTGTTCATCTTACAATTTTTACACCACCTTTTTCCTTGGTTGAAAGATTTTCTTTCATCATATTTCCTTTCATCGAATTGTGGGGTTTTATTTTTATTTTTCATACCGTGGCCTATCAAACTGGTGCTTACCTTTGTTTTGATCCCTAGGATCAAATTTATTAAAGTTCTGTGGTGCCCTAAAGTTATCCACTTGTTTCTTTTTATTACCTGTTACCTCTGCTTGAGCTGATTGATACCTTTCAGCAACATTTAGCAACTCACCCAGCCTCTCTGCACCTTGTTCCATGAGAAACTTTCTCAGGTCTGGAGCCATGGACTCTCTTAGTTGCTCTATAAGGACCATTTCCTTAA
Organism: Oreohelix idahoensis; assembly: GCA_024509875.1. Taxonomy (NCBI): domain Eukaryota; kingdom Metazoa; phylum Mollusca; class Gastropoda; order Stylommatophora; family Oreohelicidae; genus Oreohelix; species Oreohelix idahoensis. Next base: position 127,707 of record JAMPIV010011940.1, read on the forward strand.
GATCTTGGGTTTTCCCCAGAGAAGTCCATTTCTCCAAGTATGTCTCTATTCGTGCAGAGAACTGGTGATAGGTTTCACCTGACAGTAGTTTAGCATTCCTAAATTTTTTCCTATAAAATTCTGCATTCTTTCCATATCTTAACAAAAGAGCCTGCTTTAGCATGTCATAATTTTCCTGATCACCTCTGCTCATTTTTGCAAAAACTTCATAAGCTGCCCCACGAAGTCCTTGAGATAACTTTAAGCTCCACCTTTCTCTCTCTAACCCATATGTGGTAGCTAATAGTTCATACCTATTTAGATAGCTCTCTATATCATCGTCTTTCTCAACAAAATGATCTAAATGAAAATTCATAGCTGAGGTTGAGGCTCCTTGGCTAGCAGTGGCATCAGAGGCAAAGGGACTGGCACCATTTTCAGGAGCATGGCCCTGAAACTCAAACTCCCTTAGTCGTAACTCATGTTCCCTTTGTAATCTTTTCTCCTCTTTTTCTGCTTCCCTCTCTGCAGTCAATCTTCTTTCTTCTGCTTCCCTTTCTGCAGCTAATTTCTTCTCTTCTCTTTCTGCAGCTAATCGCTTGTCTTCTCTTTCTGCAGCTAATCGCTTGTCTTCTCTTTCTGCCTCCAATGCTTTAGCCTCTTTGTCAGCCTCAATCTGCAACCTCTTAGCCTCAGCCTCAATCTGCAACCTCTTAATTTCCTTTTCAGCCTCTAATTTTCTTTCGGCCTCTTTTTCTAATCTTCTTTCTTCCCGTTCAATAAATTTGTCACATTCAGTAGTGACATAGGTAATCATAACTTGCCCATCTAATCCTAACTCTTTTGCAGTCTGAACAGCAGCAGATCGAAATTTGGCTAGGTCCGCCATTGTCTATCAGGTAAGTTTATACAATGTCTAACTAACAATTCAATCTCTAAATATATATCTAATGGACAACACAGGCACCGAGAGCTCAACCTTATTTAATTCCACCCAAGGATACCTTTTTAATTCTTATTATTCCCTGGAGTGAATTACCCCCAATATTTGTAATAGGTAAAGATTCAAAATCCCGAGAGCGAGACCCCAATATATGTGGTGAAGTGGGATGTTATAAATATTTATAGGGGACTTAGTGTACTGACTGAGATCAGCTGTGAAGGTATCTATATCTAATAAGAGTAGTGTATTATAGATAACCTTACTTGCTGCCACATATGTATACCTCAGTCAGAATTATTCTGGAATAGTGTGATGACTACGTTATATGTCTAGGGTATGTGTATGATGAAGTGTAAGTCATAACAACAACAGACAGATAAACAATTTAATTTATTCCACCACACTTGACAACACAGTGACACTCACATACATAAAACACTCTACAAGGATATCTTAAAGGAGTCACTGATAACTTTTCAAATAACAATATGTATTCAGTGCTGTCATGAATGTATATGTGTCCTGATTCAAATACAAAGAGAACCAGGAATCACAATCAATTTTAATTACAAGTTATATGTACAGAATTTATCAATATGAATCTCGTAGTGACATATATTATTAATAATATCCTATGTGTGTCAGTTGTGTAGTAGTAATCTGAGGTAATACTGGTTTTGTTTTGTTCAAGCTCTGTTGGTATTTGTCATCATGACTTCAATAGTTTGTTTCTAATGGAACTAGTATTGGAGATGTTCTCAGTTTCTGGTATTAAAACAATTAAATTCCCCTCTTAATGTTATTTTTACAATGTCATTTTAAGATGGGGGTACATAATGTTGAGCTCCATGGCCACACTCTCTTATCTTTCGTGATGACTGCAGTAAAAGACTCCTCTGCTCGATTACTTTAATGAGTTCTGGAGCCACCCCACTGGTTGCTATATGGACCAAGGAGTATGCTGTCCACCTCTGGCTTCAGCAAAGCTCTGACCAGGTGCTGCTCAATAACTTTAAGACCACGGTCCCTGAAACAAGAAGGATGTACCTTCTACGTCATAACTAATTTATACTCTCTTTCTACACTGAGCACAATACATCACAAACATTGAGTTCAGAGCGTTAGGCCAACTGTCAGCTTCATCTGAAATACTTTATACCAGTATTTCCCTCCCTAATGGTTACTACGCCTCTGCAATTCCAGCATTATTTCTTTCTAGTCAATCATCTAGGTGTCAGTGTACTGTTTGGCCATTCCATGCAGTTTTTACTTTCCTCCGACACCTTCTGTTCAGGCTGGAGCATTATAGGCTTTACATCATGTTTGCTACTGAACTACACATATATACAGACATAAATTATCAATTTACATTCAATTTTCATTAAAAGATATTGAATATTTCAAGCTTACCCCAATTCATAGATAATAATAAAACAGTGTTTTTCGTTTGACTGGCAATGAATATAGCACAACTCCGATCTGCCGATGTCCCAGGCTTTATTTTATAAAAAATATACACTGGTGCTCAACGCACTGCTTCTTAGTAGGTTTATTACAAGATGTGGCAATGAACAGACGCTCTGAATCGAGTATATTCGCAGCTCTACCCAATGAAACCATGTCTACACATCTTTTCAAATGGTAGGAAAGTACTCCTTTTTTCACGTTTCCCCTGACAACACAAGATAGTATTTATAGCCCGACCAATCGTGTTTAGTCTTACATTTGTTGCGCTCCAATCAATTTGGAGTTAACATGGTAGGCTATTTCCGTAACGTAAGGTTTTTTTCAAACACGTTATAAAAAAATTTTATGAGCAGAAATGATTCATGCTGTCAGGCACCCCCACTATTTTATTTTGGTTATAATTTGGTAATTCCTAGACTATTTGCGTAACGTTTTACATATTCTTTGTCAGCAAGCCATAAGGAACCCAAATATACAAATTTAAAAGAGCTAAGTGGCTGCGTTCAAAATATGCAATTTCTTCTACCTCCTGTTTCGAAGATGTGCTGTCTGGGTACTGTAATGTTTTCAAACGTAAACCCATCTAATGTCATCTTTTCTAATAAGCGTTTTTCAGTTTTTTTTTAAAACCTAACTCTGGGAAGGTTAGTGTTTTTATCACTGTCCGTCTGAAAAAAAAGTTAGTGCATGTGGCCTTACACGCGTGATGGCAGCAATTGTGTATCGCGCGACGCGTGTTTAGTGTTGCATGTGTCCTTGCTTTCATTCGCCCCTCTCTCTCTCCTGCTTTATCTGTCTTTTTAGTTACGCCGTGTATAAAATGGAATGAATGAGATATTAAATTTAGGTCATAGATCAGCTTGCGTATCTCAAGTTTAGTACACGTTTCATTGAAGAAAGCGGGTAATAATATAGTAGGCTTTTACTATCAACGTGAAAGCGTTACAATTTGCAGACGAAGCAGAAAACAAGGGGGATTTCGAGTACAGTCATTGTGACAGCACTGTTATTTTACCATTGCTCTTTTCTTTATTAAATGTATTTGTTAGGCTTCATATTTACCTGATAATTTATATATGTGGATTAGAATATTCCACGACACATCATAACACCAATTTTCAAAAAAGGTGACAATCGACAATGTGGAAACCACAGAGGCATATCCCTTCTCAGTGTCTGTGGTGAAATTACCGTGATACAACGTTAAAATATCTCCAATTATAAAGATAACGGGTAAAATAACAAGTAGGGATAAAAATATTGGCAAGATATGCCGCGGTTTCTTCACTTACGCCAGCACTTTCTACCGCATTCAAACTAACTAGTTGGGACATGCAGACGAAACGGTACCCTTTTAGACGGGAGGGGAAACGGAGATAAAAAGGAAAAAATATGACTGAGCACGTGTTTGAATCTAAAAAAAAACAAAAAGACGCAATTTGTAGTTTAAAGGAAAAATTCACGCCACTAGTTGACACAATGTAAGGAATTGATAGAAAAAACGACTTTAGCTCTTGTTAGAAACAGTCGTATCTTGGACGGTTTACGGTACTTGGGTGTTTTATTTGAATATAGCGGCAAACGCGTGGACGAAGGTTCAAAAACAAATTTCAAAAACTAACCTTGAGAAAAGTAGGTTTTTCTTTAATAATAAAGTTATGAAAATAAAACCTAGCTAGTTTGATAGCCCATCTTGAGCAGAGAAATAATATACTTTTAATTACACAGACGGACAGATAACACGGAAGATATTGACGAAAGACCGTATTGTTCCAATCAGACTAGCGAACAGTTTTTGGTACATACTTTCACTAAAGTTACCTTTTGGCGTCCTTGAGCCCTAAGAATGCAGAAATCAAACTGCAATGAACTAGAGGGGAAAGTCGGAGGATAGTAGCTAAAAATAACTTAGTGGGGCAGGTTTGTGCAGTTTTTGCATGTAGTTAGTCCAAAAAACAAGTGTATTTTTGTGAAAAACCAAGTAGAGACAGACGGACCAACAGAAAATAATACACACTTGACTGAGATTTGACTGAAATTTGACTTTTGGTTTGAATATTTGAAAAAAGTTAGAGGGGAAGTTCGTTGATTGGACAGAAGCATTTATGTTATTGAGAAAGAGACGCACTTTTGTGCCATTTTAAAGAAGACTGTCCATTAACACAGTTCTTGACTGCTAGTGGTGAATTCCCGGAATAAATAAATAAAATTCAGTGGGACGCCATAATCTAGCCAGCAGCTCAGCTGAGTTTTGCTAGTCCTAAGTAACTGTGTTCTCAATTCTGAATTGTGGTAAGGAAAAAAAGCATTTATCTTGTTTATTTTAATATTTTGAGTGATTGATACTGCCATATCATGAAAAATGATTACGACAAGTAAGTGCCTGCTCTAGGTCCCCAGCAGCAGTCCAGGGCCTAGAGACAAACAAATAATATATGAAAACCTATCTAAGACTATGGAAGGCGGATCTATTATTGACATCACTGGGAACATATCACCCACCTTATTGAATGGAAGAGGAAACTATTGAACATATTTTGGATGCAATGCAGTCTTGGGAAACTGGTACTATTTGATAACAACTGGGTAAGATGTGCTAAGTTGGTCAGAGAGATCTGACCCAATCTATGTACTGTTGTTTTGTGGTGTTGTGTGTAAGAGTGGCGCAGTAAATAGAGTACTGACACATGGCACAAATTTTGTTTCAGAGTTTCTGATCTGGCACTACGATTGTGTCAGATGCTTTTGTAGAAGTACAAAAGCGGGTGTCTGTGCAGCCTAACATTTACTCCAGCTACTGAAAGGAGTGGGCCACAAGAATTCTGTACTACATCGTCACAGGCCAGATAAGTGCAAACCTGGCCTGCTGGAGATTCATAAACTATTTCCACCATCAATAAGGAAATAAATCTGGTTAAATAAACATTAACAACAGTCCATATGTCAAGGACAATGAACTTTGTAGCCATAGATTGGGCATGATGACGCCACCCCAACTAAACATCCAGTGCTAGTTTTCCCAAGACAGTGTAGATACCTTTAATATTAATCATTGTAATAATATACCTATGTACAAAAGTTATATTTGATTATGCAATATATATATGCATTTCATTGAAAATTACCTATCATTTCATAAGTTCTGACCAAAAGAAACAATTGGTTCAGGACTAATAAATTTAAAAAAATTTTCAAACTTAAACTATAACAGCCAGAGTTAGTTCAGTGTATTATAGAGTTATAGTATTATTAGACTTAGAATTTACATGTGTGTGTCTGTGTAATTTATTACCTACACATTACATTTCAGTACCCTAGACTTTTAACGTAGCTAACATTCATAATAGGAGAATAGGTCTGTTTGAGGTCGTAAGTGGTAGCAGAAAGGCCTTCTGTAATTCACATAAACTTTTATCTCAGGAGCCTTCACAGCTGACCTCATCCAGTACACTAGGTAACATAACAACCATACAATAACATCAAAAACCACTGCAGTGTCCCTGGTAAAATCTACTCTAGAATCCTAGAGCAGAGACTCCGACGCCTAGCTGAGCCACAATTGGATGAGATCCAGTGCGGATTCCGAGCAAACCGAAGTACTCAAGACCTAATCTTCACACTCAGACAGCTGAGTGAAAAGGCCCTTGAGTATAAGAGTGAGATCCATCTTTGTTTCATAGATCTGGAAAAGGCGTTTGACCGGGTCCCCTGGAGCAAACTTTGGGACTGTTTGGCAAGGAAAAACATTCCAGCACCTCTGATTCATGCTATACAGAGCTTCTACAAGTCTTGCAGAAATTATGTGAGGACAGCAAACCATAAGTCAGAAGAGTTCAGGACCACCACTGGTGTAAGACAAGGTGATATCCTGTCACCTTATCTTTTCATACTCCTCATGGACGATGTTATCAAGGCATGTAAGGAGAGAACAAGAAAGTATTCAGTGGGGTACTGGAAGATGAGACAGGTATGTATTTCAGAGCTGGTATTTGCTGATGATGTTGCCCTGATTGCTAAATCAGAGGCACATCTCCAATCCAACCTGCAAGTCTGGAAGGAAGAGCTGGAGAAGAGAGGGATGGTCATAAGCAACTCTAAAACAAAATCCATGGTGATATCACGAGAAGACAGAAGACATCAGATTAAGCTGGGAGAACAGGTCCTGGAGCAGGTCGACCACTTTAAATATCTCGGAGCTACTATAGACCGAAAGGGAGGCATCTAAGAAAAGTTGGCCACTCGAAAAGCAGCAGCTGGGAGACTTTTTCAGGCCATAAATCGTGGATTCCTCAGCAAGAGAGAGGTTGGTAAGAAAACGAAGATGGCTGTATACCGCTCCACCTATGTCCCAGTCTTGACATATGGATGCGAGTCATGGGCAATGACTACAACCCATAAAAGCCAGATCCAAAACTCAGAAATGAGGTATCTGAGGAAGGTGGTTGAAGTAACAAGAAGAGACATGGTCCGCAACCAGACGATACGTCAAGGCCTAAAATCCCACCCCCTGCAGACCCAAGTAGAACAGTGCCAACTAAGATGGTTTGGTCATGTCTGCAGAATGGGAGAAGATCGGCTACCACGACAAGTATGGGAAACAAAGAGCCAGGGATCCAGACCCCCAGGACGACCCAGATTCCGCTGAAAGGACAACATTAGACAATCTTTGAAGGACCGAGGACTAGAATGGAACCAGGCCAGGAGGAAGACAGCCGATAGGATAGTCTGGCGCTCTCTCTTCCAAATCTCTACACCTCACGGTGGAAGGGGAACGACTAAGTAAGTAAGTAAGAAAGGCCTGGGAGCAAGAAATATTGCTGCTGTATGTTTGTATTTTGAACATTATAAAAAAATAAAAAACCTTTTCTAAAATCTATATCAGAAGGAAAGAGTAACCGATAACGGAATAGAGGAACAAAACACTATAAGTAGAAAGATAGCATATTAGATTGATATGAAACAACATATCAGAGTGGACCATTATGGGAAATGATAGCAACGATTGGAGATCAATCACACCAGAGCAACGATACGTATTTGGGAGAGTCATCTGATTTGATCTTCATGGCATGCGATAAAAGCTAAGTCACAAAGTCAGCAGAAAACTGTGTTAAAACAGGAGCATATCTGTTTTAGTGGATGAATGGAAAAGGAAGGGGGAGCTAAGTCATATCTGGAACGGGATCAGAACATATTTTATCACGGTTCTTAGTAAAATCACATAAATTTTACGCGTACCGTTTAAAACTAATGACTAAAGCCTTGTGAGTTGCAGTTTCCATTCCCCCCCCCCCCCCCCCCCCCCCCCCCCCCCCCCCCCCCCCCCCCCCCCCCCCCACCCCCTCCACCCCCCCCCCCCCCCCCCCCCCCCCCCCCCACCCCCCCCAGCCCCCCCCCCCCCCCCCCCCCCCCCCCCCAACCGTTTTTAAAGGGAAAATGTTCCATAACACTGTCAGAGGGCGTCGTTTTTGTCTAACGCATTAATTCCAAAATTGCATGTGATAACTCTTATGATTTCAAACGAAGATTCGGTAGTGTAATGAAAGCGTAATAGCGAGTTTAGTAGCCATCACAGCAATGCATCTTGGTTCGTTATCCGACGGAAACTGGGACGTTTTTTTTTCCTGTAAAATGTCGCTATTTTTATCAGAAAGTAAAAGGGCATGAAACGCGGTTTTGGGTGGCCTTATAAAAGATAAATAAATAAATATTTTAGACAATAAGTCTAAAGAAAACGAATGTGCTGAGTCAGGATGCGGGTGCTGCACCAGTTATCACTATCGATAACTATGAATTGGCAGTGGTGCACCACTTCACATACCTGGGGTCTACCATCAATGACAAACTCTCACTGGGAACAGAAATTGACAGCCGCGTTGGCAAAGCTGCAGCTACCTTTGCCCGCCTCACATCGCGTGTTTGGGGAAACCCCGAACTCACAACGAAGACCAAGGCTGCGGTATACAACGCCAGCGTCACCAGCACTCTCCTATGTGGCAGCGAGACTTGGACAACCTATGCTAAGCAAGAAAGAAGGCTCAATACCTTCTATTTACGGTGTCTACGCCACATCCTCGGAATCTCGTGGAAAGATAAAGTGACACATGTCGAGGTGTTATCACGTGCTGGCCTTCAAAGCATGTATACACTGCTTAGACAGCGCAGACTACGCTGGCTTGGACATGTCCGCCGCACGGAAGATGGTCGCATCCCGAAAGATATCTTTTACGGGCAACTAGCAGATGGCAAAAGAACAGTTGGGCGACCGCAGCTGAGGTTCAAAGACGTGTGCAAGAGAGATATGAGGGCACTGGACATAAATTAGAATGTGGTAGGATGAAGCTGCCGATCGCACCAAGTGGCGATGCTATTTACGGCGCCACCTCAGATTGGGCGAAAAGAAGCTCCCACAACAAGCCGAAGATAGGAGAAAACGACGAAAGGAGAATCAGGAAAATAAGCAGCTGAGGGCTGTCACCTCAGGGGCGCATTCCCATAGTCAGTTATGACTGAAGGGGCTATTATTATAATAATAATTATTATTATAAATAAATAAAACCGGTTTCACGGCGTGAATTAATTTTATCATTTCTTAGTATATAATGCGTAATTATATATATACACTAGCAATACCACGTCAGAATTGACATGTTTTTTATTGCAGCCATCTTATCATTTTGATCCATAATAATAAGTCTGCAATACTTTAAATTAAAATAGTGCCTAATCCTCAACTTCCTTTTATTCTTAGAGTCGACGCCTGGGCCCGCTGATCAGTCTCGATCGTGAAATGGGGGCCAATTAAATATCGTTGAAGTTTGGTTACGCTCCAGATGATTGCAAGCAATTCATTCCCAAGAATGGGATACTTGGTTTCCGTAGGTGTAAGTTGTCGACTAATATGAGTGTTAGGCAATCTCAAAATAGGTGCCTTAGAAATAATACACTTTAATGTAGTTTAAGGTATCAGAACAACAATTAAAAACTTACATTTTAAGGTTATTTTTTAAGAAAATGATGAGTTAAATCCATTTCCCGAATGAAACTGGACAGAAGAGTATCTTGATTGTCTGTTGATTTAGTCTGCATTTCCGCACCTTCCTGTCTCCAGTTCATGTACTGTTTATTAATCATGTTGTTGGCTTCTTTCCATAATCAAACTGTTCATCAATCAATCAATACCCTTTAGTTCCCCAAGAAGCATAGGCCTTCAACAAACACACGCCAAGTCTTCCTGTCCCGTGCCATCCGCTCAAGTTCTTTCCATGTACATCATTTTCACCTTTGTTTCCAGTTCTCTTTTTCATGTGTTTTTTGGTCTACCTCTGCCTCTCTTTCCCTGTGGATTCCAGAACAAGGACTGCCTTGTAATGCTATCAACAGGTTTCCTCAATGTGTGTCCTATCCATCGCCAGCGACTTCTTCTCAACTCTTGTTCCCCTGGCACTTGTCTGGTTCTTGTCATCAATTCCACATTTGTGACTTTGTCATACCATTTCAGTCCTTCTATTCTATGCAAGCACCCGTTTATAAAAGTCTGTAGCTTTTTGGTTGTTGTTTTTGTTGTTCTCCATGTCTCAGAGCCATACAATAGGACTGCCTTCACATTTGAGTTGAAGATTCTTATTTTTTGTGTTGGACTTGATTTCTCTTGTTCTCCATATGTTTCCCAAAGCAATGAAAGCTCCTCTTGCTTTTTGTATTCTTATTGTGATATCATTTGTCTGTCCTTCCAACTTTGTCTATATTACTTAAAAGATATGTGTACGATTCTACATCTTTTAATGGTGTTTCTTCAAGTTCAACCTTGTTATCATTTCTTGCATTTATTCTCATAATCTTTGTCTTTTCCCTGTGTATTTTCAGGCCCACTTGTTGTGACCTCTCATCGAGAATTTTCATTTTCTCTTGCATCTGATTATGGTTATGGGACAGAAGAGCCAAGTCATCTGCAAAATCCAGATAATCAAACTGTTTAGTCAGATTCCACTGGATTCCATTTCTGTTGTGTGATGTCGATGTTTTCATAACCCAATCTATTGCTAGTAAGAACAGAAATGGAGACAAGAGGCATCCTTCTCTCACTCCCGTTCTAATCCTAAACGTTTCTGTAAGTTGTCCTTCATGAAGAACTCTGCATGTCATGTCTTCATAGGTCTTCTTTATTAAGTTAATGATCTTCATGGGAACTCCATAATGCCTCATCAATTTCCAAAGCGATTCTCTGTCTACAGTGTCAAATGCCTTTTCCTAGTCCACGAATCCGATGTATAGCGGTGATTTCCGTTCCAGACTTTCTTCAACTATTATTCTCAATGTGGCTATCTGGTCTGTACAGGATCTGTTTTGTCGAAAACTTGCTTGTTCATCTCTCAGTTGCTTATCAGTGGACTCTTTTAATCTCTCAAGGATGATTCTCTTTAATACTTTTCCTAGCACTGATAGTAACATTATTCCTCTATAATTTGTGCACTCTTGTAAATTTCCCTTCTTAGGCAACTTGACCAGATAACCTTCCTTCCATTCTGCTGGTATTTCCTCTCTCTCCCAGACTTTGCCAAGTAGTTTGTATAATATCTCTGTAGAGGTTTCAATATCTGTTTTGATGGCCTCTTCTGGAATGCAATCTGGACTAGCTGCTTTTCCATCTTTCAGAAGCTTTATGGCTTTCTTTATTTCTTCTCTACTTGGTCGTTCACAGCTGATTTGTAGCTCCTCTTCTGCTGGCTGGATGTCTGTGGGATTAGTTGGAGATGGTCTGTTGAGAAGTTCCTCAAAATGTTCTGTCCATCTCTTCATTTGTTCTTGTATATTACTAAGCAATTTTCCATTCTTATCTTTTATGAGGCCATTTGCTTGCTTATATTTCCCTGTTAGCTTCTTTGTGTTGTTGTACAGGTCCCTCATATTTCCTTTGGCTGCAGCTTCCTCTGCTTCCGTTGCCAAATCATCAATATATTGTATCTTTTCTCTTTTGATGTTTCTTCTTACTTCTTTGTTTGCTTCTATGTGTCGTAATTTTATTTGAGATAGGTCTTAGAAATAGTGGTCCCGTCCGAATGGAGAATGATAGTGAAGGCTCTGTGATAGTAAGGGTTAAGAAATAGATAGTTGATTCACAAGGGTGCAGGAAAGAGAAAGGACAGTCTCTGAAATCGGGTAATCTTCTCCGATTTGCCTATCTTACGACAATCTTATTTATCTGTAGACTCCTGAATCTCTCCTGGCTAAACAATTGTGCCAGTTACCCAACACTCATGTACACACACCAATTTGGTGATACAAACACACACAGACGTGAATACAAACTACATATAACAGATAAGTGGTAATGGGTCGGCCAACACAGTAATATAAGATTTATGGCGTTTAATATCATTTAAACCAAAATCACAACATTTAGCATGGTACAGTCAAAAAGATCATAATTACAGAAAAATACAAAAAAACAAGGTGGGGGAGGGGGGGGGGGTTGGGGGTTTAGAATAGTCGTATTCCAATATGCCCTTCCCGCTTGTATAGACACAAAAAACCCAGCCCAAAGACAAGTGTTATCAGAAAGAGATAATTTAACCAAAAGATAGATTAATTTATTCTGATAGGGGGTTTTACAATATTTAGTATGGGGTGTAGGAACAGAGTCCTAGTATTCTCCAAGTTATTCCTTGACTAAACAGATTAAGGGGGGGGGGGGAAATAAGAAAAGGTAAGCAACCCCACTTAAAGAAAACAATGCAAGGAATACAGTATATGGATGTTTACACAAGTAGAGAAAGTTATATGTTTATCAAGAAAAAAAATGTCATTCATTCATGCACGCTAGCGATGGCCATCACACACTTCCACACTTACCGATCGTAGAATCTGGCAATCCATATAATAACATAAACAGCTAGTAAATACTCAACAAATGTATGAGTCTTTTCCTTCGTTTTCCAGCCCCAGACTATCGGGTTTGGCGTTCAGATAATTTTCCCGTAATCGCTGGAAGGTGAAGCCTTCTTGGTTCTTTTGATTTTATCTAAAGTTTCTATGGGATGGCACTGTCACAGGTATAGTTATGAGAAGGTAGTGGTCTCATGGATTTCACCGCTGGTGGTGGAAAACTTCTATAGCGTGATGAACACAGAGTGATGACAAAGACTGATCAGTGAGTTATGTTTTTTCTCTTCGGGGTTTTAAATCCAGTGGAAAATAACGTGACGGTCAGTGTACATGAAGAATATATTCTTTTCCACAGCAGAGCGTTAAAAACATATATACAGTATATATATAGTATAGCTTCTGGCAATTATTCTTCTCCAGTTATCTTTACAGAATTATTGAGATTATCATTTAAATGTACTTGGTTGGATTCCTCTCATGTAACAAAATAGAGAGTGGAACCGCACAGGGCCGCAACACGAAGATTATATTTAAAATGTTTATAAAATCTCTGAAGGTAGAAGAACCGAGTCTGGAGGACTCTATAATTGCTGGGACGCAAAGGTATATGATCATCCTATGTGAAAAAAATAGAAAACATGAAATCATAAACCCAATACAAATCATATTCTGACGCGCGATAAATTTACAATTAAGACTATTTTATACACTCGCGTATTCAATTATATATATTTAAGAAAACTCTCCGCGAGTCTAATAGTTAAAAACCACATGTATATACAGAACTAAACTGTATTAATTGGTTATAAATCCCTTAGCGGCTTCTAAATTAATCTAAGCATCTATTATATTGGGAAATAACGTATAGATATATCATTTAATTTATAACTGGAAACTTTTGAGATGGTGTAGCCGCCCTGTTTCTTGCTTGTGTTAACCGCTGACTAGAGGACACCAAAGGAGTGGTGTAATGTTGACGGTCCACAATAAGGCGGTTATCTTTATACTTGAACATATACGCGAATGTCGTTTTACTGGAATGTGAATCCGGGAACTTCAATAATTGGGCACATCAACTAGTGCCAATACGGACATGGACGAACTCATCATGTCAACTTGCAACATCATTTTATTTGGACGAAATACGTGGACGAGAAAACAGGAAACAGTACTCACACAATGGTTTCACAGTTCAAAATTACATGGGGCATATATGGATACAGTACTTGTAGGATCATAGTTCCTTCATATAATATAATGGTTTGACCTTGCGTCGGTGATGAAACTTATAAGGTCATCCGTACAACAAATCTAGGGATGCATATTTCGACACTGTCCTATAACATTGTTCTGATACATATTTAGCCTGGTACCTTTAAACATTTAGGATTCCTGCATACGTTATGTATGAAATGACAATAAAAGGTTAAGTACGACACTTGTTTAACCTCTCTTCATCGCCGCGTCACGTACGACGGCGTTCCCATAATCCAAATCAATAAGACGAAATGACGGAGCAATAAAAATCCTTTAAAATATCAGGATACTTTCAGTGCAGTACCGAGTTGATCCATTATAACCCCTTAGCGAGAAGGGACTAGCTAGATGCCAACGAAGGATACAGTCACTAAAGTCCAATAACATATACAATGATTACAATAACTGGACATGACTTACGTATCGTGTAAGCCGACAATGGCTTCTATTAAGAAGTCATGTCCCAGAATACTTTTACCCCAAACACGATGGGTACACAATAGAATATTCACAGACTCCATGTCTGGCATGAGATGCGGCTTGCATCCTGAACGCTCCTACGTCATCTCGCTTGTTTAGTAACAAGCGCGCCCGCAGATTCCCATACACAAAATTGTGCACATACGTGCGCGATAAATGAACTATACATAAAATAACACCCACCTAAGTTGGTGCTTACTCACTTAACAAAAGTAGGACCTGATGACTACTTGAGAATGTTAAGGACTCATAAAGCATAAAGGAGGCAACAGCTTCCTTACCACCGCCCGCAAAAAATTTAATTCTATTAAATTTTTTCTTTAATTAACGCGGAGAGTTTAATCAAGTTAACAACTATATATATAATAATACATGATAGGTATATTAATCAATAATAAGAGAATGAATGTAAAATCAAATTCAACTCAACTCAACAACAAAATATATGCACAAAAGCATATCATCACCTTGACCAACTTTGGCACAAAGTGGAAGAAATGAAAGAAATTAAAACATTTAGGATGATTAAATGAAACCAAATGCAACAACAATTTTAAAAAATCATGGTAATACATGAATTTAAATGAAAAGATAAGAATGTATCACGAATGAGAAGTGAAAAAAAAAATAAGAATACGAATACAACACTGGAAGTGATCAACACCCTTATCAGTGTCTACAGATAATTAGTAGCATTACGTAATTACGAATGTTGTATCACTAACTATACTGAGTGATAAGTACCAGATATAATAAATAGTATTAGAATACTTATAATTAATTGTATTAAATATTAAACTAATTAACCAAGTTTATTTGCTAAAATCTACTGAATAATGTTTCAGTTAATTAAAATGTCAAAAATTCTAATAAAGTTCTGAAGATCAATTGTTATCTTCGAAAGCAGTCTATGAAACCCGAAGTTTATTTATATTAGAGTCTAAACATGTATAAATTCCATCTATTTCACTATGAAAAATTAAGTCCATCTGTTACGTACATTTATTACCTAAGGGGGTAGTCTTCGGTCCTGCCAAATGTACGCACCAGTTTTAGATAGTTATATTATTTGTGCGTTCGATTGATTCACGCACTGACGTGCACAAAGCAGTGAGTGTTGCTTTGGACGCACGTGTAACCTAGTTGAGTAGTTTGTGACGTCATGTTTTGAAGTGGAAACATGGAACTGGCTTGTGTCCATGATTGTAATTTTATATTGTGTATCCAATGGCATGTTGAAGGAAGCCATTTATTATTGTGATTTGTATTGGTCTTCAGGTCGAAGCCAATCGCAGTTATGTCACGTAAGTTATCGCCCACTTCTTATTTTAATGCTGCATAAAAAGGCCGCTCTACTACTAATCTAGCGGGAATTTTATCATTCCTAGAATGGATCTATAGAGTCGCTTGCCTTTAAGATTTGGATCGTAGACGGAGAATTCCTACGAGTAGAAGAAGTTATATTGTTTACCTTATGCACATGTTTTAAATGCCGTACATGCTTCAATGCCAAAGTCGTGGCACGGATGTAAAGAGAGGTTAGCCAACTGAAAGCCTTTAACTGATAGGATTATCGTATATGACTTTATGTGAAATTATATGATGTACAACGCTATGTAGGATGAACGTCTGGGAATTTTAACAAATGTAATATGGAAGATTTCATCCCAGAGTATGAATACGTTACCATGATAGACGTCCTTGAAAGAAGGTCAACGGTCGTGACTGAGAAGGATATTATACGGTAACAGTTTTGTAATCCTTAGTCTATGGACAGAGGTCTTTACTAGAAGAGAATCTTCAGGAACTTTAGCAGCAATAATTAATATGTTGTCGTGTGATCTTTGCGCCTGTGACGATGTCCGTCTTGTCCACTTCGTGTCCTGGTGAATAAAATCTATGTAAAGTTACCAACGACTTGTGTGCTGCCAAGACTTGACCAGTTCACCCAATTCAAGATACTTGTTGGTTTTCGTTTGAAAAACATTGTTGACATTTATTCCGTTGTAACCATTCGCGTTTCAATTCATCACTATGAAAACGACACCAACACCATCACATTATACGAATGTTTATATAAATACACAATGTATATTTCTGGAGAAAATGGTATAACTTTCCAAAGTTATGTTATTATCAAAGTTATTTATAAGTCACTGTTTATGTATCATCGATTCCAATGAATGTTCCAACATTATACACTTGACTAGGTAGACACAAAATGTTACTGTTGTAACGAATTATAGTTTAATGATCGTAGTTTTTATAAATGCGACGTTGTATGCGTAGAGTTATCATTCTCTGTAGAGCGTAACAACTCGTTTGATTCACTCGGGCAGCGGGAAAGAATGTCCGCCAAAACATTCTGCGATCCAGGTATTGCCCGTATGGTAAAACAGTATGGCTGCAGGAATATCACATATCTTGTGGATTTGGCTGACTTGACGTCTTTCGTATTCAAAGCAGTAAGTGCTTTCTGATCAGACTCAACAAAGAAGTGTGATCCAAGGAGATATAGCTGGAGTTTCGTTATCGACAACACGAGAGACAAAAGTTCCTTGTCGAGCACCGAGTACTTTTGTTCAGTTGACGTAAGTTTCCTCGACACATACAGTACCGGGTGCAAGGTGCCTTCGTATTCCTGGAGCAATACACTTCCAATGCCGTAACTAGACGCGTCGCTGCGTAATATGAAAGGAAGGTTTGCATTAGGTAATCGTAAAACAGGAGCTCTTGAAAAAAATGCTTTGATGGTGTCTAACGCGATTTGATGTTCTTCCGACCACCGAATCACGTTAGCTGCGCCCTTCTTTAACAAAGAAGAGAAAGGTGCAGTAATAGTTGAAAAATGAGGTATGAATTTAGCATAAAATTGAATCAACCCCAACAAAGATCTTACTTGTTTCTTTGTTTTTGGTGTAGTAATGTTTAGGATCTTAGAGACATTACTGTCCTCAGTCTATAACCGACCGTGACCAACGCGGTGACCTAAAAATGAAATTTCGTGAAAACCCACGAAAGCTTTCGATGGTTTAGCCGTTAAGTTACATGACCGTAACGTAGACAGTAATGTTTTCAATCCAGTAATATGTTCATCCCATGTGTCATTAAAGAGACAAATGTCATCAATGTATGTAATGACATCGGGACGATGAGATAGTATGTGACGCATCATGCGTACAAATGTAGCAGGTGCGTTTACTAAACCGAATGGCATAAAATTATATTGGAATAATCCACGTGGAGTAGAAAAAGCAGTGAGTGGTTTTGCCCTTTCTGTCAACGGTACTTGCCAATATCCCTTTGAGAGATCAAGTTTAGTGAAGAAAGTGGAGTTAGACAGTTTGACCAATAAATCTTCTAACAAAGGTAATGGTTCCGCATCAAACTGGGTAAGTTTGTTTAACTTTCTATAATCCACACAAAGACGAATATTGTTATCTTTCTTTCTAATTATTACCATAGAACTAGAATAAGGTGATGTAGATGGTTCAATTATTTTTAATTTTAGCATCTCATCCAATTCCTTATCAACCTGAGAACGAAAGTGCAAAGGGATAGGGTATGGACGGATTCGAATAGGTGTGTCGTCAGTCAATAGAATGTCATGCTGAATAACTTACGTACGCCCTGGAATGTCAGTGAGAACATCTTGAAATGACTTAAGAACAGCAGAAACTTGCTGATGTTGATCAGCCGAAAGATCAGTAGAAATAGTCACGTCATTCCAACTTTCAGTAGGATGAAGTGGTACCACCGGTATGGGTAATGGTACATCATGAAAAGAAGATTCTTCTTCTTGAATTACAGACAAAGAAGAATAGTGTTGGATAGGAGGTGTAGGATCATCAGTAGCTTGAAATACTGACTGAAGATAGTCAGGACGAGAGTAGTATTCCTTTAACATATTGATATGAAAGGTTTTATGTTTTCCCATGACATCGACAACATAATCGACATCTGAGATTCTCGATATTATTTTAAAAGGACCTCTCCAGGTAATGAGTAGACGATTGTCTTTACAAGGTAGTAAGACATATGCCTCATCACCAGGAAGAAGCTGGCGAAGACGTCTATACCTGTTTGCAAAAAGTCGAGCTTTTTCTTTAGCTTGTTCTGATGATGTGGTAGCTAGACTACACGCATCTATAATTCTTTTCCTTAAAGAAATCACATACTCGTAAGAAGATTGAGTTTCATCTGTGATATTCTCTTCAGTAACTAAGTCGTGTAATAACGACACTGGACCGCACGGTTGAACGCCGAAGACCAATTGAAAAGGAGAAAATCCAGTAGCTTCATTTTGTACTTCGTGGTACGCAAAAAGAGCAGCCAGTAGGACTCGATCCCAATTTTCAGGATGGTCCTGAGTAATCTTTCATAACAGTTGTTTGAGTGTCCTATTCTGACGCTCAATTAATCCGTTGGACATAGCATGATAAATCGAACTAAGAGATCTATTTATGCCCAATAAATTCATGACCTGGGACATAGATTCAGATATGAATTGAACACCATGATCAGATAAGATCTTCCGAGGAAAACCTATGCGTGAAAAAATCAACCACAATGCCTCTGCAACACTAGCAGATGAAGTATTCTTCAGAGGTATGGCCTCAGACCAACGAGTACACATATCAATACAAGTGAGAATATGTGTATGTCCTCTTGCAGAAGG